>JAQFVV010000046.1:3226884-3721132 GCA_028023455.1 Epiperipatus broadwayi | reverse complement strand
TGGTTTGACACCAGAAGTAGTCATTGTAGTAGTGTAATAGTATATAAATAATATCTAGTATAATCCCTTTAAAAAAAATGAAATAACGTGAAATTTTAAAAACTTTTTATTCTTACTTAAAAATATAGTCAATGGAAGATGCAGATGTAAATCAAAAGATTTTTTTTATGTTTGGTCTTATTTTAGGATATAGCCATTAATAGGGTAGAGGGTTGGTTTGTTTCGTATATCGTCAATACAGTCTAAGTTGACATTTACTTGGTTTATCAGCTCTTAGGGCAGTAATCATTTTATTAGAATAATTTTCTGGTCCATTTGTTATGTACATTTAAAACGTATAGCATAAACAGCAGGATATAATTTACTCATCATTATTCTCATTCTTATTTTAATTAGTATCAGGATAATACTTATAGTATATTAATACTAAAACATTTATGCATTATCCAACTTTATTTTTAGCTCACGTGTTTCATTATTACATTCAAATATTTAATTATAGCAATAACAGTGTTTAAAACAAACTAATTTAATTACATTTGGATGTATAAATAAATTATGGACAAGTGAATTATATTATGACAAATAATGAAAAATATTTCATTTATTAAAGCTATTGTCATTAATTTTGTTATACTGCTTTAAAAACATTTGGTTATTAATGTAATGTTTTTATCTTTCATTTATTTAAAAGACGAAATGATTTTTTTTTTTTTTTTACCACTATTTTTTTTTTTTTTTTACTGTCTGGTTTCTTTTTGCATATATAATGAGTTTAGGCGGTAGGCGGCGAAATTGACAATCATTTCTTTATTGATGTGACATTATCGTGAATAATTGGAGGTTAAATATCATGTAATTATTATTCTAAAAGGTTATAAAAGTCGGTACTTACTACTGTCAAAGGGGGCATTCCATTGTTATCACTGAAGAGGACATTCTACTATTACCTTTCAAGTGGGCATTTTCATTATTACTTCGAAAGGCAGTTAATTAAAACTTTATATATAAAAAAAAAAAGTTATAGTAAACCAGTATAACTATAACTAAATTATTATTAGCAAGGTTTAATTGCAAATTTGTATATTTCTCTTCCAAAGAGCAATTTGAAATTTTAATTGCTTTTATTATTCACGAAATGTGCACGTAAACAACAGAAGATACATTGATTCGCTCCTACCTGAAGGTTTAAACTATTCTAACGCAGGCCAAAATACATGTAAGTGTTTATTTAATTGTTCAATAACAATTATTATTTACTTAAGGAAAAAATGGAAAAACTTAATCTAACCTTTAAATTGCTTCATTTAAATGTAGAGTTAACTGGGAAGGAAAAAATAAGATTTAATTATTGTATTACAATTAAATATAAAGACTTTAATTATAACAGGAAAAGGAAATGTACTGCGTATTGCGGGTATATATTGAAAAGATATGAACTTTTGTTAGATATTATCAAAACTGTTAAAAGTCAATTTTACGTTAAGTATAAAAAAAGAAAAAAATTAATAATTAAAGTAAATGCAGGAAATATGCAACCTTATTATCATATATCTTCATTAGCACCTAAATTGCCTATGTTTTATCATTGAAATGAAGGATATAAAATTAAGTATCATTGAGTATATTTTAATAATTATGTGCTTTTTAAATAGTGACAGGAAAGAAATTATCAAAACAAATAAAGTGACGCTGTTATATATACTGATGACAAGTTTGTGTCAATAAATGTGATTAATTCTCATACCTATTTATGACTGACTATATAAAAGTGTAATTGAATATCTCGGATATCTTAGGAATAAAATATCAACTTATAATTTACTTGCATTCAAAAAAAAAAAAAAAAGAAAATGCATTGTTCATTAAGGAAGTCTATTATTTTAAACGTTAATTGCAATTCATTAGTGAAAACTAAAAACATTGAGTATGCTTTTACGTTGTTAACAAATCTTATTTTATTTCTCCTGCAGGAAGTGTTTTATTTGATGCATCAGTATATTTATCTTCGTGTTTACTGTTTTATATTCGTTTGTGTAGTTTACTTATTTTCTTTTACTCTTGGAGATATAACAAGGATGGTCGTGTGAAAACTTTTATGAACTTATATTTCATTTCATTCAGAAAGAAAAAAAGAAAGAGAACTTTATTTTATGTAACGGTATATTTAGTATATAGTATTAGTTTTAAAAAAATGTGTTATTATCAAATATATTTATCACATGTATCCTTATGGTATTATTTTCAACCAGAGCGTCTCCAAATAGCATAATAAGAGATGTATTATGCTGGTAATTTATTTTTATTATCATTATTGTTTTAATAATAAAAGTTTAGTCGCGTGTGCATTGATAATTCTTGCACACAATAAACGAATGGGAGAATCCATTTAAAAAAAGGGGTGAACAATTAGTTATAAAAAAATTAATTATATCAAATCTTACCGAAGGCATTTCGTTTATTAGTTAGTAAATAATTATTTTCAACAGCTATTTTATTTATAATGTACAATTTCATTATTTACTTATGCTGAATTTAATTACTGATTTGTGCCAATATAAATGCATTATATTATATTAAAAAAAAAAGAAATTATTCGTCTTGTTTTGCTCAGTAGTTAACACTTATTTTCAAATGAACCTTTAAACATTACCAAATCTGAAATGTTATCAGATCTGAGATATTTATTTTTACCAATTTTAGCAGTAATCATTAATACTTTAATAGTGATTTTTTTTTTTTGTATACTGCAATTTTAAACTATCTGTATCTCGTATGCTTATACGCAGGTGTGTGTCTGTTATTAAAGTTATTTATGATTGTGTAATTGCCATTGAAAACGTCTTTAGATCAATCGGATTCGGGAGGAATCGGATGATCGATCATTTTGGAGAATTCAGTTGTTGTTCAAAAGAGAATTATTATTTCTTTGTTGTGACAAAATGATAGGTATTTTGTGGCTATATGTTGTAAAGTTTTGCAATATTTATAAATATTTTATGGGATTAAGTCGTTATAGTTGTTAGATGAGTATTGCATGTGGATAATTTATCTAGTGTAGAGCAATGTAGTGTATTGAATTGAATATTCCTTTTCTTCTCCATGTATTGGAACATATTTTTGATAGGAGTGGATTAAGTCCTCCTTTTATATTTGATATAGAATTAAATGTGGATGAAGCTATAGAGATGTCAATTTCCCAGTTTTAAATTTGGTGATGAGCTATTCCACCAATTATTGAGTCAAACATATATGAAGTTATTGTTGTATCCACACAGTTTTCATTTGGTGATGTGTTGTTCCACCAGTTATTTAGTATGAAAGATAGACTTGGTAGTGGTTGTTATATTTATCTATTTAAGTTATATTTTCCAGCTCATGCTATAGCCTAGTGTATAATAGTTTGTGATAAAAGGAAGAATAAAAGGAAAGTATGATGCCTTATAAAACAACTTTGTTATAGTTGATGAATAAAATTTGTCGATCTTCACTTCCAACCGTATTATGATTATAGTTAATACATCATAAGCAAACCGATGAGATTTATTGACATTACTTAATTATAGTATTTGACACACTGTATAAGACAGATACATGCACAGAGTATTAAATTTAATTGAATATATAAAAAAAAAATTTTTTATCATTAAATGCAGAATTTTTCCCTTATCATTGAAAAATATTTGTAATAGTTATTTAAATTTTAGTTCATTTATTCTATTCGTAGATTATAATTGTATAAATAATTAATCAAGGACAGGATATTGGTTGGTGAGCACCAAGACTTATTTATATTTGGCAAAGTAAAACCTAAATTTAAGAGTATATTTTACTTAAAACTACAAAGCAAGATTGCATTTGGTTAACAAAAGTATTATTTTTTTTTTGTGGTAAGATGATTTCAGATTATTCCAGAAAAATCCCCTTATTTTGAGTTATTTCATATAATTAAACATAACAATGCAAAATCCTAGCTTATGTAATCTTTAGAATGGTAATTATGTTGTTAGAAAATTTAGTTGGAAAAATAATTACTATTCAATAAATGTTGAATAAAAAGGTAATTTTGGTAATTAGTCATTAAAGTGTAAAGCAAATTTATTAGTTTATCTTGTAACAGTCCACCAGTAATCCATAATAACTAAATGGCCAGTGGTCACAATAGATAATAGGAATTTATTGAATTCATTTAACATATTAGACCAATGTTATCAAGTTATTAATTACTGCTACATGTGTGTGTATGTGCATGTATAGAAAAAAATACGTTTAACCAATAATAAAAATAAATGTAAAACTAACGGATCGCTAATTGTGTTTTGTAAATAATTAAATGATATTAGCGCTAAACTATAAAGTAATTTATCAAGAAGGATTGGATAATGTAAACAAAGCTATTGCTTAGAATAGACAATGTTAAAGGCGTGACATTATCTAATCAGGGATCCTATAAGAACTAAAGAGATGACCACCACATGGACAGCGGATGGCCAATGAAGGGAGGCTACTCCAAAATAAAGGCGTGACAAGTAATGGATCTAATATTGAACTGAGAGAGGACACTTGCTAAGTGAAGCGCTTGAAAGGTAGATGTGCCATTTCCTCGGGTGCTCCAGTCAGCTCCTTTGCTTCACCTAGCCTTGCGGAGAGGTTTACCTCCGGACGTGCCAAAGTAAACCTAGGGAACTATAACAGGTCGTACCGATCTCTTTATTATTTTACTCTGCCTTCGGGCCCCTTATTTATATATAATAATATTAGCGTGTATATATTATTCGTACTTTGTATATATTAATAGTGATTAACATATATATAAACCTTTTAAATAAATCTTCGTTATTTAAACCTACTTGCCGGTCTGCCTCATTAATTATTTTATATTGTGTTATTGATAGTTGCAATCCAGCGAGCAATAGAGTGCCGCTGGACACTGAATTGGTGCAGTTACAGTTGATTACGAACCTCAACGGTGTAATTCTCAGTAATAACAATCAACGCATCGACAGCCGAATACGTTGGCGTCTAATTATTTGATTTCGTGAGGAGATAAAACTACTAAGAAAAATATTTTTATATTTCGTTAAATTGACTAAGTTATCGTAAAATTTTTATATTTTTGTTAAATGGACTAAGTACCGTAATGCAGCCGGCAATATCCGAATTTGACGTCAGAGAGGCAAGTGAGTGGCCCCTGTACGTTCAACAAATTGAAAAACTGTTAATTATTAACAGAGTAAAAGACGATAAGAGCAAAACAGCGACCTTATTGTGTTTCGCTGGAAAAGGAGTAATCCAGATCGCAAATAGGCTCTGTGAACCTAAAACCCCGGAGGAATTAACATTTGAACAGGTCAAAGATCGTTTGACCGACTATTTTAATCCTCGTGAATCTAGACACATTGCCAGACTCCACTTTAGAAATCGCCACCAAGGCAAGAACGAGCGGACACAAGATTATGATACTGCCCTGCGAGAACTCGCAAAAAACTGCGTATACGATTCATATCTGGAGGAAGCCCTCCTCGAACAATTTTTATGTGGAATGAGCAGTGATAGTCTGAGACAGCAGTTATTGGCAGATATGGATATTAACTATAAAGTAGCTATCAAATGTGGTATAGCTCACGAACTCGTGTTGCAGCAATCAAAGGAATTTGCGGCCATGAAAATAGCGGACAACGATCCTTATGAAGTCCACAAAGTAGACAAACCAGATAGAAGGGTTCCTGATCAAAGTGGAACAACAGACATTAAGAAAAGTCGAATTAAGTGTTTTTGCTGCGGAAAACTAGGTCACATGGCACGTGACTGTTTTTATAAATACCAACGCTGTAAACACTGCAATAAATTCGGCCACTGGGAAAAAATGTGCAGAAATAAAAAATACGATAATTATACAAAGAATAACAGCCAAGAGAGCGTTACGAGAAAATATAAACAAGAGGAATTTTCGCCAATTAATAATGTGTCTTCGGACCAATCACAGAAATTCGAAATAACTGTCAAAATTTACGGAAAACCCCTATCGATGGAAATTGACAGTGGTAGTGGGGTGTCGTTACTGTCCATTAAAGATTGGAAAACCATTGTGGCAGATATGAGACAGCCACCTAGACTGATGCGTACGAATCTGAAGGCTCGAGACGTCAATGGTAACGCTATAAAAATTAAAGGAGTAATTGAGGCTCCAATTACTTCAAACAATGCGAAAAAAATAGTTACATTGCCGTTATATATAGTACACACCCCTATAAATCCTCTAATTGGCCGTGATTGGTTTCAGCAACTGGGAATAAAAATTGCTTGGGTCAAGAATATTGACATTGAAAAAAACATCAGACAGTGTTTTCCTAAACTTTTCGATGGAGAACCGGGAAGGATAAAAACAAAACCAGTTTCATTAGAATTATCACCCGAAGCAGTGCCTATAATTTGTAGACCACAAAAGATTCCGTACGCTCAGAAAGAAAAAATAGCGGAGGAAATAAAGCAATTGGTTAAAGATGGCGTGCTTGAAGCAACAGAAGAAGCCGAGTGGGCTACCCCACTGGTTGTAATAACAAAGCCAAATGGACAAATACGTTTGTGCGGCGATTACCGTGTATCAGTCAATAAAGCACTAAACAAACACGCATACCCCGTTCCTAACTCAAGAGAAATCATAGCGTCGCTCCAAAAGTCTAAATATTTTTCAAAATTAGACCTCAACTCGGCCTTCCACCAAATCCCGGTGACCAACAAAGCTGCGAACATTCTAACACTCACTACACACATAGGTTTATTTAGATGCAAACGTCTACCATTCGGAATAGCTTCAGCACCAAGTATATTCCAAGCAAAAGTGGAGACTCTTCTAAACGGACTCGAAGGCGTCATCCCCTACTTTGACGATATATTGGTCACTGCTAATTCAGAAAATGAATTGAGCACTCGTATCTCAAAAGTTTGCCAAAGACTGGAGGAATTTGGAGCAAAATTAAATGCGAAAAAATGTATTTGGAAGGCTACTGAAATAAAATTCCTGGGTCACATAGTGTCAAACTCAGGAATAAGCCCCTCCCCTGAAAAAGTCAAAGCAGTATCTGACGCCAAAAGACCGAATAACGTAAAACAACTACAGGCCTTTTTGGGCCTGGTGAACTATTTTGAAAACTTCCTGAATGGCAAAGCACACATAGCGACGCCGCTGTACGAATTATTAAAAAAAAACCAGAAATGGAATTGGGAAGCAGCACAAGAGCAAGCATTTCTCCACACCAAAGCCCTTCTCACATCAAATAAACTACTGGTCCATTATGACAGCGAGCGTGAGGTAACCGTGACAACTGATGCATCAGAAAATGGCGTGGGGGCAGTGATATGCCATCCATCCCACTCTGGAGAACGTCCTATAGCATACACATCGCGCACCTTGTCCAAGGCAGAAAAGAACTACAGCCAGCTAGACAAGGAAGCCCTCGCCATAGTGTTCGGAATTCATAAATTCCACCAATATCTATATGGACGTCCTTTCCAATTAATAACCGACCATAAGCCACTCTTGGGAATTCTAGGCACGAAACAGATGCCTGAACATTTAAGCCCTCGTATGTTGAGATGGCTTAACATACTAGCAGGTTACAATTATAACCTCGAATACAAAAAAGGCACGAAAATCGGTCATGCCGACGCGTTATCGCGAATGCCAGATCAGCTCGAGAAAGAAGTAAACGAAGTAGAAATTAATTATATCGACGCACTAAACAGCCAGACACTTAACAGCGCAAAGGTAGCTGCTTGGACCAGAGAAGACGCTGGCTACAGATGGATCATGGAAAAAATCAGCAAAGGCTGGCCAAAACAAAGACCATATTTCTTGCATATAGAGCTATGGAAAGCTCGAGAACAACTGTCCATTTGCAAAGACTGTATACTCAGAGGCAACCAAGTACTAATCCCCGTAAGCGGCAGGTCGCAAATACTTAATTTATTGCACGAAGGTCATCCGGGCATTGTAAGGGCGAAAGCGTTAGCTCGTAGTTATGTCTGGTGGCCGAAAATTAACAGTGACATAGAACAGTGCATAAAAAACTGCACAAACTGCCAGTCATGTGCAAATGCACCCTCAGCCAAATTCGAGTCCTGGCAAGAAGCAGACAAGCCATGGCAGAGAATTCATATAGATCACTGCGGTCCTATTCAAGGACAATTATTTCTAGTAGCAGTGGATGCCTATTCAGGATGGGCCGAATATAAAATAGTTAAAACACAGGTTCGGATGAAGCCATCGACAAACTGTTGGAAATGTTCGCACACCACGGTCTCCCAGAAACCCTAGTATCCGACAACGGCACAGGTTTTACATCAGAAAAGTTTCGCTTACTCGATGCACGAATGGGGAATTAACCACATATTTACTCCACCTTACCACCCCCAATCAAATGGACTGGCTGAAAAAACTGTACAGAATTTAAAATCCGCCATCAATAAAATGGGAAAACAAAGTCTGCACGAAGCCGTCTTTAACGCGCTTCTTTACCAACACTCTACGCCTACAGCTAAGTCGGGTAAATCACCCGCAGAGAAATATCTAGGTCGTAGACTGCGAACAAAGCTTGACAAAATTATACCAACGAAGGACACCGAAGTACCTTCAGGAAGAAATTATAAATTCTCACCACAAGACCGCGTATGGGTTAGAAATAATCAGGATAGATTCTGGATTAAAGCGGAAATTGTGCGACATTTAAGTAAGCAAGTGGTTGCTGTACGAATGGAGAACGGAAGAGAGTTACACAAACACATAAATCAATTGCGTAAAGACGAAAGTATACAACAAATGCCGCAGCCATTTCCGAGAAAAGATGATGCTCCAGACGCGGAATTGGACATCCCCCAACGTTCTAAGAGGGAAAGTAAAATTCCCTCCCACCTCAGTGATTATGTGCTAAGTTCAGAAAAAAAAAATCAACAAACTAAAACGCTATCTCTGAACTTGGGGGAGGTATGCTACATGTGTGTGTATGTGCATGTATAGAAAAAAATACGTTTAACCAATAATAAAAATAAATGTAAAACTAACGGATCGCTAATTGTGTTTTGTAAATAATTAAATGATATTAGCGCTAAACTATAAAGTAATTTATCAAGAAGGATTGGATAATGTAAACAAAGCTATTGCTTAGAATAGACAATGTTAAAGGTGTGACATTATCTAATCAGGGATCCTATAAGAACTAAAGAGATGACCACCACGTGGACAGCGGATGGCCAATGAAGGGAGGCTACTCCAAAATAAAGGCGTGACAAGTAATGGATCTAATATTGAACTGAGAGAGGACACTTGCTAAGTGAAGCGCTTGAAAGGTAGATGTGCCATTTCCTCGGGTGCTCCAGTCAGCTCCTTTGCTTCACCTAGCCTTGCGGAGAGGTTTACCTCCGGACGTGCCAAAGTAAACCTAGGGAACTATAACAGGTCGTACCGATCTCTTTATTATTTTACTCTGCCTTCGGGCCCCTTATTTATATATAATAATATTAGCGCGTATATATTATTCGTACTTTGTATATATTAATAGTGATTAACATATATATAAACCTTTTAAATAAATCTTCGTTATTTAAACCTACTTGCCGGTCTGCCTCATTAATTATTTTATATTGTGTTATTGATAGTTGCAATCCAGCGAGAAATAGAGTGCCGCTGGACACTGAAATTACTTTAAAGAATGAGTGTGGCAGATATATATAATTAATGGGTTATATAATGTTACATACTATGTATGAGTTATTCCTAAGGATCTTAAGTCCTTTATTGGATTGTGTCAGTATCAACAAAAGATAAATGTTGATTTACTATATATTTTTTTTTTTTTTGTGTTAATTGATTAATAAAGATTTTGTTATTTAAGTTTGTATTTTGGAATTTCTTCTTAACATTCATTCGTGTTCTACATCCCCACACATGTTTACATATTTATTTTATTTAATGAAATATAACTGTATTTTATTTAATGATAACAAATCTCAAGATGATGATGTTGATTTCCTTGATTCAAGCACTATATGAGATGCCTATTGCCTACTGATCATTTTAAAAGGGTTTTGTTATTTAATTTTGTTTAGATGGTGAATTGAAATCAAAATGTACCCTATTTCTTTCATTATCTAACTGTAAATATTTAGTTAAGGTATTGTTTGATTTATAATATTATTTTATAGCATTGAAGTAATAATTTGAGTACAGAAATATCAAATCAAGCCATACTATGAATTAATTCCCTGAGGTCTTTAATATAGCATTTAGATTAAACAATAAGTTCATTTAACCAGATTAGTGTGTAATTAAGGTTTATTAATGATAGATTTAATAAGTTTAAATTATAATGAGTTATACATTACAATTTCTGAAATATTACTTTTTATTTTATTTTAGTTATTAGTTAATTGTATAATGTGTTAGAGGTTGTCCAGTGTATATGGATAATGGGAGGAGGTGAGATATAAATTATTACTAAATTAAATTTAGCTGGTAGAATTTACTAATTGATTATTTTTCTAGAAGAGAAATTAATAGATGTTTATTCCTATTAATAATTATTTTCTCCCACATCTAGGGTACATTGTACACTTCATACACTTCTGTATCCCTCAACTGAGTTAGGTAAGGTAAATCTTTAATTAAGAGCCTCATGAGTAAATTTAAGTAAAATTAAATGAATATTTTATTCTATGATTAATAGAATTGGCGCCCCGGGTAATTATTAATATTAGTGATAGGTGAGAGGGGTTACAGGGGGGGGTTTGGCCACCCAACATGTAAGGCATGATGATGGAGTGATGATGATGATCATAGTAGGTTTTTGGCATGTCAACATGGGCATGATTGAATAATGGTTAGGTAATTATGGGGATGGTCTTTGGCACACCAAATGTGTAAGGCATTAGTGATATATTTGGGCCTTGATTTCAAACCCTATACTAAAAAAAAGAGAATTTGCTAATAATTATACCAGTTTAAATTATATTATTTATGTCAGTAATAACTTAGTATACCATGTATTATACATGAAATTTACAGGTCTTATTCCATAAAATCATATGTGTTCGGATCAATGTCATCTGCTCATGAAATACAATAATTTTTTTTTTCCTTATCCTTTATCATTATCTTATATTTCAATGTGTGGAAAAATGAATGTCATGTTGAAGAACTTGGATAGGCTTATTATAGTGTTTTAGATGTATTTTGGGTGGTGATGGGATGTTTAAATTGTTGGTTGGGGGTAGAATTGATGTATCTTGTTCTCTCTATTAGAAATATATTAACCAATTAAAACTTTGCTAAAATGGAAAATAGTGATATGTGTATTGATTTGGGTGAGTCCCAAGAGATATTGTCCCCAGATGTAATAGTGTCCTCTCCTGATATGGATTCAGGAAATGAAACAATGAATGTAGTCCGCAAAGAAGAGAATATGGTAGAAAAAGTTCCAGTCAGTAGAAGTGAAGATAACTCGCAATTGATTAAGGCAATAAATGAGAATATAGCTAGTCAAATGTCAGAAATGGTGCAACAAATGATGAAACAAATGTCAGACAGATTTAAAGAGCATTCAAAAGAAATGTCAGAGAAGCTAGAAGAACTAAAAAAATAGTTCCCTTATACAAACAAAAAGATTAGAGGATAAAATTGAAGATCAAACTGTAGAGTTGAAGGAAGTTAAAGAAGACATGAAAAGTCATATATGTAGGTTGGAGGCGATTGAAATAAACATTAAAGAACAGATCCAGCAAATCAAAGTAGACAATGAGGAATCAGTCATACAACTTGAAGGAGATATTAAGGAAAGTTTTAGTAAGGCAAAAGTGATGATTGAGAATAAGGGACAGGAGTATCAAATGTTATACAAACAATATAGTAGTGAATGTACTATCGAATTAAATCAAAAAATAGAGTCATATGAAGAGGAGTTAGGAAATGTAAAAAGGAGTATAGGAGAATACCAAGTTAAAATTGATGACCATACCTTCAAGATAGGTAGCCAAGTTGAAGAATGTTACAACCAGATAAGAACTTTAGGCTCACAATTAGAAATGCAGAGATCAGACCAAGGTAGAGTTGATCAGTTTGTAAATGATCAAGTACTGCAAATCACAAAAAGAGTAGGTGAATTAGAGATAAAGGAGGATAGTGTCCAAGCAAAAAGTATTAGGTTAGAAGAAGTAAATGAAAGGTGTCAGAGTATAAAAGTAGAAATGGAAGATAAGTTGAGGAATGAATTAAGTTATGAGTGGAAGAATTGCCAGGTTAAATTAGAAAAACTTATACAGGATACTTTAAATCAGAAGCCAAATGCTAAGTTAGGTATAGGTCAACCTTATACTAAAGAGTTAGGTATTACTGAGATTAAGGAAGTTTATCATGATTCAACAGATCCTTGTTTTCTAGAGTCCTTAGAGGATGGTGAGCTTAACAGAGTAGGCATCCAGAAATTAGGAGTAGAGAGGATAAAGTCAAATAGTGAAAGGGAGTACCATGATTCTATGGCACTCAAATGCTTGACAGTCAAGACTTTCAGAGGAGAATACCTAGGAAACCCATATAAGTTTTTACAAAGCCTAGAGGAATTGTTTTCTTTGTGCCCGCTTTCAGAGGCAGAAAAAATTGCTTTTGCCAGCAATCATTTGTATGCCTCCTCGAAAGATTGGTGGCAGTCATTATTTGATAAGCGATGTGCCTATGGGGATTTTAAGTACCTTCTTTTATCTAGCTTCTGGGGGGAGGATAGGCAAGACAATCTAAGATACCAGATTTCACAAGAAAGGTATAGCCAATATAAAGGCAGCTACACTCAGTTTTTTAGGAAGCAAGTGGGAAGACTAAAAACCCTTACTGCTTACCCTTTGTCTGAGCAGCAGATAGTGCGTATTATATGGCATAACTTGCCTCGACATGTGGAGCAAATTTTAATCGCTGCAGATAGACAGACCATAGAGGAAGTAGTAAATATCTTGGATTCGGTAGAAATAAGCGATAAAATAGGTGATGGTAAGCCAAGGGTCAATAGGGAGCCCCTTACCTCAGTTAATAGTATAAGTGCCCCTGGTAGATATCCAAGGAATCAGAGTAGAATACCTCAGATTATAAGTAGATATAAAATGAGGTCACAAATTAAAAATAAGCCTTGTTATAATCCTTATTCTCTTACAAAGGGAAGTGATGATGGTTGTCAGCCATCCACTAGTGGGGTACAAACTACTACTAAGAAGGGTTTAATTAATGTGAAAAATGCTGGAGCATTAAACTAGAAAGGACCTCAATGGAACATTCCTCGCTTTGAGGGCCTTATGAAGTGATAAAACAAGTGGGTGAGAACGCATTTTTAGTTTCTACCCCAGAGGGAACGAGAGGTACCTACAATGCTTGCAGCCTGATACCCTTTCCAACCAGAGTTTAAAAGTTGGCTTGAGATTTATAAAGTCTGAGTGTTCAATTATATATTTTCCATACTTAAAATTGATGCTAGTATATGGTACTTGAATTGCTAATATAGTATTGTTGTTGCTAATGACGTATTTCATTTTTTTTTATTACAAGGGACGGCGAGTTGTGACGTTCTGGTTTGACACCAGAAGTAGTCATTGTAATAGTGTAATAGTATATAAATAATATCTAGTATAATCCCTTAAAAAAAAAAATGAAATAACGTGAAATTTTAAAAACTTTTTATTCTTACTTAAAAATATAGTCAATGGAAGATGCAGATGTAATCAAAAGATTTTTTTTATGTTTGGTCTTATTTTAGGATATAGCCATTAATAGGGTAGAGGGTTGGTTTGTTTCGTATATCGTCAATACAGTCTAGGTTGACATTTACTTGGTTTATCAGCTCTTAGGGCAGTAATCATTTTATTAGAATAATTTTCTGGTCCATTTGTTATGTACATTTAAAACATATAGCATAAACAGCAGGATATAATTTACTCATCATTATTCCCATTATTATTTTAATTAGTATCAGTATAATACTTATAGTATATTAATACTAAAACATTTATGCATTATCCAACTTTATTTTTAGCTCGCGTGTTTCATTATTACATTCAAATATTTAATTATAGCAGTAACAGTGTTTAAAACAAACTAATTTAATTACATTTGGATGTATAAATAAATTATGGACAAGTGAATTATATTATGACAAATAATGAAAAATATTTCATTTATTAAAGCTATTGTCATTAATTTTGTTATACTGCTTTAAAAACATTTGGTTATTAATGTAATGTTTTTATCTTTCATTAATTTAACCTTTTAACCGCTAATTATATTATTGGTTGTATGAGGTAAAAATCAAATCTTTTAATTGGCCAACTCACAAACTGAAGACAAAGCCTATTGTTAAAACATATTCGTCTATAATATTAAATTCAACTCAGATACGTTTATAAAAAGTATATTAAGAATTTTTCAGGTTATGAAGAGAACGAAAGTTCTTTCAAAAATAAATTGCTATTTATTTATTCTAAAATATTCAATTTCAGCAACATAAAAGCTATAATATAAACAAAAAGATAGACTTTTACGTTATAGAAAAGTAAATATTTCTTTTTACTACATCTTCAATATTTTTACTAAAATCTTCCATATTTTTCGAAAATAATTTTGTGTTTTTATTATTCTCTCTGAAAATAATTTTTAATTTCCATAAATATAATTTTATAATACTTAAAATTGGATTCGAAATGAAAATCTCAGCGTTTTTCTTTATTTTCTTTGATCAGGCGGTTTCTTTGTTCTTTCCAGCCAATCAGAATGTCTTTTTTGGCTGAGAGCTTGCTAAGAACCAATCACAAATAATGTTCTTTCTTTGTTTAGGTTTAAATGCGTTTTTTTTTTTTTTTTTTACTTGTAAAATAAGTCGGAAGAGGTCACCATCTTACAGAACTTCTAAAAACCTCTTCAAAACGTATCGAACAAATTTTTTATCATAAGAATCGGCTGAGTTAGAATGACGTCAGATGTCTACGAGAAGCCTCGTAAAAAACAGTCTTTTGGTTAAAAGACGAAATGATTTTTTTTTTACCATTATTTTTTTTTTTTTACTGTCTGGTTTCTTTTTGCATATATAATGAGTTTAGGCGGTAGGCGGCGAAATTGACAATCATTTCTTTATTGATGTGACATTATCGTGAATAATTGGAGGATAAATATGATGTAATTATTATTCTAAAAGGTTATAAAAGTCGGTACTTACTACTGTCAAAGGGGGCATTCCATTGTTATCACTGAAGAGGACATTCTACTATTACCTTTCAAGTGGGCATTTTCATTATTACTTCGAAAGGCAGTTAATTAAAACTTTATAAAAAAAAAAGTTATAGTAAACCAGTATAACTATAACTAAATTATTATTAGCAAGGTTTAATTGCAAATTTGTATATTTCTCTTCCAAAGAGCAATTTGAAATTTTAATTGCTTTTATTATTCACGAAATGTGCACGTAAACAACAGAAGATACATTGGTTCGCTCCTACCTGAAGGTTTAAACTATTCTAACGCAGGCCAAAATACATGTAACTGTTTATTTAATTGTTCAATAAAAATTATTATTTACTTAAGGAAAAATGGAAAAACTTAATCTAACCTTTAAATTGCTTCATTTAAATGTAGAGTTAACTGGGAAGGAGAAAATAAGATTTAATTATTGTATTACAATTAAATATAAAGACTTTAATTATAACAGGAAAAGGAAATTTACTGCGTATTGCGGGTATATATTGAAAAGATATGAACTTTTGTTAGATATTATCAAAACTGTTAAAAGTCAATTTTACGTTAAGTATAAAAAAAGAAAAAAATAATAATTAAAGTAAATGCAGGAAATATGCAACCTTATTATCATATATCTTCATTAGCACCTAAATTGCCTATGTTTTATAATTGAAATGAAGGATATAAAATTAAGTATCATTGAGTATATTTTAATAATTATGTGCTTTTTAAATAGTGACAGGAAAAAAATTATCAAAACAAATAAAGTGACGCTGTTATATATACTGATGACAAGTTTTTGTCAATAAATGTGATTAATTCTCATACCTATTTATGACTGACTGTATAAAAGTGTAATTGAATATCTCGGATATCTTAGGAATAAAATATCAACTTATAATTTACTTGCATTCAAAAAAAAAAAAAAAAGAAAATGCATTGTTCATTAAGGAAGTCTATTATTTTAAACGTTAATTGCAATTCATTAGTGAAAACTAAAAACATTGAGTATGCTTTTACGTTGTTAACAAATCTTATTTTATTTCTCCTGCAGGAAGTGTTTTATTTGATGCATCAGTATATTTATCTTCGTGTTTACTGTTTTATATTCGTTTGTGTAGTTTACTTATTTTCTTTTACTCTTGGAGATATAACAAGGATGGTCGTGTGAAAACTTTTATGAACTTATATTTCATTTCATTCAGAAAGAAAAAAGAAGAGAACTTTATTTTATGTAACGGTATATTTAGTATATAGTATTAGTTTTAAAAAAAATGTGTTATTATCAAATATATTTATCACATGTATCCTTATGGTATTATTTTCAACCAGAGCGTCTCCAAATAGCATAATAAGAGATGTATTATGCTGGTAATTTATTTTTATTATCATTATTGTTTTAATAATAAAAGTTTAGTCGCGTGTGCATTGATAATTCTTGCACACAATAAACGAATGGGAGAATCCATTTAAAAAAAGGGGTGAACAATTAGTTATAAAAAAATTAATTATATCAAATCTTACCGAAGGCATTTCGTTTATTAGTTAGTAAATAATTATTTTCAACAGCTATTTTATTTATAATGTACAATTTCATTATTTACTTATGCTGAATTTAATTACTGATTTGTGCCAATATAAATGCATTATATTATATTAAAAAAAAAAGAAATTATTCGTCTTGTTTTGCTCAGTAGTTAACACTTATTTTCAAATGAACCTTTAAACATTACCAAATCTGAAATGTTATCAGATCTGAGATATTTATTTTTACCAATTTTAGCAGTAATCATTAATACTTTAATAGATAATTTGCCTGATGACGTATTACCCTGAAGGCATACCGGTCTAATGTTGCGATTTTTAAGATAACGTCTCCAAGTGATCTGCAGACACATCTATTCGATAAGATGTGTCCGCATATCACGTGAACACGTCACGTTAAAAAGCGCAACATTAGACCGGTATGCCTTCAGGCTAATACGTCATCAGGCAAATTATCCGTAAGTACCCAATGTCACGTGATACGCACCGAACACCAGCATGCTTCTTGGTCCTGGAAAAAAATACAAAAAAAAAAACATTGTGAAAATTTAATACGGTGAATACAAATATAGTAACACAAAATTATTTAATATGTACATGCATGAAAACTATTAAAAAATCTTAAAAATGAATTACAAAAACCCAACAAAAATATTAACCAAAAAATACAAAAAAAACCCAACAAATTAGTGAAAATTTACCTGCATGAAATACAAAATAAGGTCAATGTGCCATTAATGGCGAGCTAATTTTAAAAGGGGGGGGGTGTCAAGATATAAAATACAAAATATAGCCGATGAATTTACGAAAAATAATTTGATATTTGTAGAAAAAACACAAAAAAAAAACCCAACAAATTAGTGAAAATTTACCTGCATGAAATACAAAATAAGGTCAATACAAAATATAGAAACAAAAACTTATTGAAAATGTGCCATTAATGGCGAGCTAATTTTAAAAGGGGGGGGTGTCAAGATATAAAATACAAAATATAGCCGATGAATTTACGAAAAATAATTTGATATTTGTAGAAATATTAAACAAAAAACACAAAAAAAAAACCCAACAAATTAGTGAAAATTTACCTGCATGAAATACAAAATAAGGTCAATACAAAATATAGAAACAAAAAATTATTGAAAATGTGCCATTAATGGCGCTCACATTCCCTAATTTTAAAAGCGAAGTGTATAGCCGATGAATTTACGAAAAATAATTTGATATTTGTAGAAATATTAACCAAAAAATACAAAAAAAACCCAACAAATTAGTGAAAATTTACCTGCATGAAATACAAAATAAGGTCAATACAAAATATAGAAACAAAAACTTATTGAAAATGTGCCATTAATGGCGAGCTAATTTTAAAAGGGGGGGGGTGTCAAGATATAAAATACAAAATATAGCCGATGAATTTACGAAAAATAATTTGATATTTGTAGAAATATTAAACAAAAAATACAAAAATTATTTACAAATTAAATGTAATTAAGTGGAAGTTTGATAATTGAAGAAATATAAAAAAAAATTTTTTTGTAAATTTAAAAAAAAAAAAAAAGTTAATGCGAATCTACCATTAATGGCCATCTTGTATAAAATGTGGTGTAAGAGGCCGTACTTTTATAAGCATGCGGTAATGTTAAAAACGGACTGTATATTGGTATTGTCTATATTCAATAATATAATTAATTCTAAAATTATAATTATTATAAAAAAAATTAAAATTACTTACAAATAGCGTTCACTGCGGAGGACTGAATTGGGATATATGTTCTAAAATTGCAGCGAAAGGATCAGCTTTGTATGACTGCCTCCACATAAACTCGCTCAAATATGAGTCGAGGTGCTGACGTGCTGTCCCTCTGTGTTTTTTATTACGCCATTTGACCAAACCCCACAACCTTTCAACATTCTGTGTATGTACGCCAGTTGTGGGGTCTACGAAGTTGTATGTGTGATTAACACGATGGTGTTCGTAGCCAGCCTCAGCTAACTCTTCACTCTTGTATCCCTTCCAGCAATCGCTGTAGATAGTCGAGCCTTCGTGTACATTTTGCAAAATTTCTTGCATGAGAGTAGACGCACTTCTATCTCGAACGGCTACAATAAAGCATTCCTCAGTCTCTCTGCACACGCCGCCAAATAGCCATTGCTGTGGTAGGACTCTTCCGGCATTGTTCTTCCGTTTTGTGAAGAGGCTTTCATCAATCTCAACGATGGTGTTGGGACCTCCGATTTTCCGCCTTTCATTTCTTAACAATCTCCAGGTACAAACTTCCCGGAGGTAGTTATTCCAATCGATTACAGTTTTGTCCGAAATATTCAATTCCTCCGCGCAAAATGTTATCGATGTTAATTCTTTGGACCAACTATAGATGAAGCGTATAGCGGTCACGAAAGTCATTTTGGAGCCAACAAACCACGTGCCTTTTCTAATTGCAATTTCTGACAGGCAATCCTTCAAGTTACACCGCCATTGTTTCTTGGAATCATGAATATATTTCTTCATTTCATGCCCATTTTGACATAATTTCCTTTTGGGGAGAAGACCGCGGTCTTGTAAGAAGATGATCGCTTCTTCCTCCGTACTCGGTAAACTGAACAAGGTTCTTGGAGCTTCAGCCATATCACAAAGTAAAATATCAAAAACGCAATGGAAGAGCTGAAAAAAGTCACTGTGATCAAGTGGATAGCAAAATCACAATAGACAGAAAAATCAAAAAATTTCCCAAATGCCTCTCCGAATTTTAAATCTCGCGGTTAAAAAAAAAAAAAAATTGACTCTCTGATGGATTAATCACGCCAGTCACTTCGTTGCCATGACAACGTTGTCATACAACGATCGTCGATGCCCACCGGAAGGGAAACCGGTGGGTCAAATACGTCATCAGGCAAATTATCCGTAAGTACCTTTTTTTTTTTGTATACTGCAATTTTAAACTATCTGTATCTCGTATGCTTATACGCAGGTGTGTGTCTGTTATTAAAGTTATTTATGATTGTGTAATTGCCATTGAAAACGTCTTTAGATCAATCGGATTCGGGAGGAATCGGATGATCGATCATTTTGGAGAATTCAGTTGTTGTTCAAAAGAGAATTATTATTTCTTTGTTGTGACAAAATGATAGGTATTTTGTGGCTATATGTTGTAAAGTTTTGCAATATTTATAAATATTTTATGGGATTAAGTCGTTATAGTTGTTAGATGAGTATTGCATGTGGATAATTTATCTAGTGTAGAGCAATGTAGTGTATTGAATTGAATATTCCTTTTCTTCTCCATGTATTGGAGCATATTTTTGATAGGAGTGGATTAAGTCCTCCTTTTATATTTGATATAGAATTAAATGTGGATGAAGCTATAGAGATGTCAATTTCCCAGTTTTAAATTTGGTGATGAGCTATTCCACCAATTATTGAGTCAAACATATATGAAGTTATTGTTGTATCCACACAGTTTTCATTTGGTGATGTGTTGTTCCACCAGTTATTTAGTATGAAATATAGACTTGGTAGTGGTTGTTATATTTATCTATTTAAGTTATATTTTCCAGCTCATGCTATAGCCTAGTGTATAATAGTTTGTGATAAAAGGAAGAATAAAAGGAAAGTATGATGCCTTATAAAACAACTTTGTTATAGTTGATGAATAAAATTTGTCGATCTTCACTTCCAACCGTATTATGATTATAGTTAATACATCATAAGCAAACCGATGAGATTTATTGACATTACTTAATTATAGTATTTGACACACTATATAAGACAGATACATGCACAGAGTATTAAATTTAATTGAATATATAAAAAAAAAATTTTTTATCATTAAATGCAGAATTTTTCCCTTATCATTGAAAAATATTTGTAATAGTTATTTAAATTTTAGTTCATTTATTCTATTCGTAGATTATAATTGTATAAATAATTAATCAAGGACAGGATATTGGTTGGTGAGCACCAAGACTTATTTATATTTGGCAAAGTAAAACCTAAATTTAAGAGTATATTTTACTTAAAACTACAAAGCAAGATTGCATTTGGTTAACAAAAGTATTATTTTTTTTTTGTGGTAAGATGATTTCAGATTATTCCAGAAAAATCCCCTTATTTTGAGTTATTTCATATAATTAAACATAACAATGCAAAATCCTAGCTTATGTAATCTTTAGAATGGTAATTATGTTGTTAGAAAATTTAGTTGGAAAAATAATTACTATTCAATAAATGTTGAATAAAAAGGTAATTTTGGTAATTAGTCATTAAAGTGTAAAGCAAATTTATTAGTTTATCTTGTAACAGTCCACCAGTAATCCATAATAACTAAATGGCCAGTGGTCACAATAGATAATAGGAATTTATTGAATTCATTTAACATATTAGACCAATGTTATCATGTTATTAATTACTTTAAAGAATGAGTGTGGCAGATATATATATATATATATATATATATATATATATATATATATATATATATATATATATATATATATATATATATATATATATATATATATATATATATATATATATATATATTAATGGGTTATATAATGTTACATAGTATGTATGAGTTATTCCTAAGGATCTTAAGTCCTTTATTGGATTGTGTCAGTATCAACAAAAGATAAATGTTGATTTACTCTATTTTTTTTTTTGTGTGTTAATTGATTAATAAAGATTTTGTTATTTAAATTTGTATTTTGGAATTTCTTCTTAACATTCATTCGTGTTCTACATCCCCACACATGTTTACATATTTATTTTATTTAATGAAATATAACTGTATTTTATTTAATGATAACAAATCTCAAGATGATGATGTTGATTTCCTTGATTCAAGCACTATATGAGATGCCTATTGCCTACTGATCATTTTAAAAGGGTTTTGTTATTTAATTTTGTTTAGATGGTGAATTGAAATCAAAATGTACCCTATTTCTTTCATTATCTAACTGTAAATATTTAGTTAAGGTATTGTTTGATTTATAATATTATTTTATAGCGTTGAAGTAATAATTTGAGTACAGAAATATCAAATCAAGCCATACTATGAATTAATTCCCTGAGGTCTTTAATATAGCACTTAGATTAAACAATAAGTTCATTTAACCAGATTAGTGTGTAATTAAGGTTTATTAATGATAGATTTAATAAGTTTAAATTATAATGAGTTATACATATTAATTTGCTGATAGAAATGAATAAATAAAAATTTATTATTTTTTAGTCTTATTGTGCAACTCGCAAATGACTGATATTTTAAAACTGTTTTAAAATCGCCCAGATCATTAAAATTATGACAGATATCTTTGCAGATGGAAAGCAAAATAAACAAATCAATAAATAAGTTTAAACCTATTTTAGTTTTCTTATACTCGAAAATGTTTAAATATTATCTGACTCTGCTAACATCAATGCACAAATCAATAAACAATTTTAAACCTGTTTTAATTGTCTTACATTCGAAAATGTTTAAAGATTACCTCACTATGCTGACATCGATATACAAATCAATAAATAAGTTTAAACCTATTTTAATTGTCTTACACTCGAAAATGTTTAAATATTGTCTCACTATGCTGACATCGATAAATAAATCAATAAATGGTTTTAAAGAAAACTTGTTTTAAGGATCCTAATAGACCTACAAATTCAGTTAAGGAAATTTATATATAGAAAAATATGAAAAAACTTATTTTAACTGTACTTCTTTGTAAGTGTTTAAATATTATCTCACTATGCTGACATCAATACTTAAATCAATAAATTATTCTAAAAGAATGCATTTGTAGATCACAATAAACCTATTATTAGTGGTATTGCCTTTGGAAAAGTGTATGAATATTTTCTCACTTTGCTGACATCGATAATAATAAAAATAATATATATATATATATATGCGTTACTTAGGAATATTTGCTTATGATATCTGTTTTCTTGTCATTTTTCTCATAAAGATGAAACAAACCTTTACTAATAGGTTAAATCTAATGGGAGAAAATATTCATTATTTTTTTTATTGCTATGTTTAGTGTTATAATATGTTTACATCATGTATTAATAAGGGATTTTTTTATATATTTATTATGGTACAAAATATATTTAGTAAAATGATGTAAAGATGTATAAAGATATATACATTTATTACACATATTTTTGCTATTTTCCCAATTAAGGGAAAACATAATATTAAATATCATTTATCTAGACAGATATATATATATATATATATATATATATATATATATATATATATATATATATATATATATATATATATATATATATATATATATATATATATATATATATATATATATTTACCTCTCACATTTTAAAACAGTTTTAGTGCATTATTGAAAGGGTGAACAAACAGACTCAATTTTGTCAAAAAATACTATAATGACCCAATGTTTTTATTATAGGCAATAATTTAATAAGCATTTTTCATTTCTTAATTTTGCCTATGAAGGAATGTGTCCACTTTAAACACAAAATATAGGTTGGTATTCATTGTTTACATGTACATGGCTTGCTATAACAAAAGTATAATTATTATTTTAAAATAATTAATGGTCATCTTACTTAAATGTTGGTGGTTTGCTTATAAATAAATTAATAGTTATGCATTGTGAAATGGAATTTTTATGTTTCCACTTTTATTATTAGTGTTGTTTTACCTTGCTATTGTATTGATAAGGTTTTGTGACAGCTTTTAGCTCATAAGTATGTGCCACATATAATGACATCAAATATAATATTAACATTAATATTGTGCATGGGCTGATGAAGAATTCCCCATTGCTGATTAAATGAGGGGATGATATTGTCAAGGCTGATTAATAGCTAGTGCTTAGTTAACATAATTAATCCCAAGGGAGGATTATCCCCAGTCTGAATTCTACTTCCCTGTGATGAGGTACTGCTTATACTTTTATACATATGAAAATATATTAGAATTGGCCAATATTGTGTTACAACTATCTTGTTGTTTTGTAGAGCCTCCTTTTATTGTAAGATCCCTCATGAGGGTACATAGTTAGTTTTCCACCATGTATGGTGAAGTTTAGTATTTCAAAATCAAATAGCAAGGCAAAGATAAAATTAGATTAAGGGACACTGGTCTATCTATAGTGTTTGTCTAATTGGAATAGTGTCTCTATGATGTTGTAGGAACTTCGTCAGTTTATAAACAGACCACCCAAAACTTACTAGTGTTTGTATAACTTCTATATGAAAGAACAAGTGATGTGAATGGACAATGTTGATTTATCTTCATCAAACTGTAATTTGCTGATGGATCGGTAAAACAATTAACTATTAAAATGATAAGTTTGTGGACATAGGCAATGTTTTGGTGTCATATATGCATTTGACTTATGTTGTCTGCCCCCACATCAATACAAGTAATCTTTTCATAGTAAAGGATAATAAATTACCAGTTGTACTGAATATGATAATTGCCCTTTTTATATTTTCTTAAATCAAATAGCTACAGTTTAATACACTAAATTATAACTAAATTATTTGATTTAAAAGGTTGCATATATCTATAAGACTTAAATACATTTTGTTTTATAATTTAAATGCGAAGTTAGCTTAAATAAGGTTTAACTATTTTATTCTATAAGATAGAATAATAATAGAAACATAGCCAATAATAAGAGTGATACTATGGATATCACTGTATTAGTTTGTCTTATTTACTATAGTCAATGGTATACCTGTAGATTTCCATCCCTGATTTTATTTAATGAAGTCATCTTGTTTCATGCAATGTATCTGAAATAAACTTGTGAATAATGTAAATAAATTTTGTTGTGTTAAAAAATTATTTAGTTGTTTGTAGTCTTATTGCTAATGGACACACACATATTATTCTTATTGCTATTGACATATCCTATTATTATATGGAAATCATCATCTATCAATATTATATAAGTCACTATATGTTGGTATATCAGACTAATTTTTTTAAACCCTATAATTTATGAGTATATCTAGAGCATCATTACTTAATAATCCAAATATTGGTAACATAGAGTGTATTATTTTAAGTGGTATACTAAAAGATTAAACACTTAATATTGGTTTAATCTGTTTATTTGAACCTGAAGATTTATCATTTACTGATCTTGATCACATTGTTTATAATTATTTGAGAAAAAAAAGTTAGTAATTTATGGTATTTAGCTATTGAAAAGTTATTCATATTTCTTGAAGCTCCAAATATATAATAGTTATGGAGTTTATAAATTTTCTTTGAAATTAATAAATATTGTATGTTAATTCGATTTGGTATTAAGAGCTGTTTTGTGTGTTATATTTGGGTGGTGGCAAAATTTCTCTCACTGACCCAAGTATATCTTATATAACAACCTTTATATTATGTGAACCCTGAGAAGAATAACATATATTAATCTGCAATATAGAATTTGAATTTACGGTAAATTTTATATCTAGTTATTTATTGTAGTTGGATTTGAGTTGTGTTACATTCACTGTTTTATGAAAAGTCAACCAAACTTAAAGTATAAATTGATTCTTTTGTCTTAAATGTATAGCTTGTTTTTACTTTATGGTGAATATTCTGGTTTTGTTAAGTTTGGAATCCCTATTTTATTTAGTTAGCTTAATATCATTTAATTCAATATTAATTTAGATTTAGGTACATCATATTTCATCATCATCATTGTTCTCCTCAGTCATTTCAATCTTTTTTATTTCTTTATTCTTCTTCCATCCTAATTCATATCCTAATTAACTCACCATTCACTAGCTCTTATTCCATTATCATCTTCATCATCCATTAACTCTTATTCTGCCATCATCTTAACCATTCATTATTCTGAAACATATTCATTCTTTTCTTTTCATTTTCAGACTCATTTCATTTTACTATTTAATTTTATTTATTTTCATCATCCATTCAGTCATTTATATCCTAATGTACTTATTGCCTAATCTATATTTTAATTTCATATTCATTCCATCGATCTAATTATTTTTATATTGGTTTGACAAATATTAAGTTCAATTCATAACCTTTTGTTTTGTTTGCTTGTTTTTGGATTTTGAAGCTAGTTTTACTAAAAGTTATTAATCACCTTATTATCTTCTCTAAGATTATAGTTTCATGCGAGCTTATTGAATAAAGTAATCGTCTCTTTAATTTATAATTTATTTTTAGGCTTATATTCTAGACGAGTTGCAGCTAGGAAGGTTGTAGAGGAAAATATGGTTTCAAAATGTGGAATTGCTCTAGCTAGATGATTATGATAAGTTACATAGGAAGATTTAGTCGCCCTAAAAATGTGTGGCATGATTCATTTATGACTAGTTAGATTAGTGAGTAAGGATAATATATATATATATATATATATATATATATATATATATATATATATATATATATATATATATATATATATATATATATATATATATATATATATATATATATATATATATATATTGTTAATGGATACTACTGCCCCCAAAGGTGAGGGTCCCAGATAAAACAAAACTGATTGGTAATCCATACGACGATGCGAATACAAAAAAGTAGTTGGATGATTTAAATAAACTGGTTCCTCCAAGCTACAAGTCATATCTTAAATTTATGATTCAATGGCACATTTGGTTTTGTCAGATGTAAAAGAATCAGCAGTGGCATATAATAAAGGGAGCACACCTCAATCCTGTCAGACGTAAGCCTTCGAATAGGATGCTAAAGATGTCACAATGAAATGCCCAGTTCGAAATCACATCAACATTCATTATACTAACTTGTAATTTACTAAAAATATTTCAATGTAACTTAGACCAGTTCAAATTCATAATAACTCTATGTTTATGCCTCATTACATCACAGAATTCAAACTCAGGGAGTTCTTGCAGTCAGCTCTTTTCAGGAATGGACTTACTCAATTTTTAACCAAATATTCCTATATATAAACAAAGATATAGAAAAATACTGATGATGATCAATTATTTAAAGGAGCAATCCATAATGATGAAGATGATCATCAAATCTTTAATGTTGTAACTGCTTGATGATGATGGTGATGACCAAACTTCTAGTGATATAAATGCATGATAATGATGGTAATGATCAAACAGAGATCGGATTGATTTAAACAACTTAATTTATTAACAACATATAAAATAATTATTTACAAACAAAATAATAATAAAATAAATAAATATTTGGTTATCAAGAATGGTTTTTCTATAATCTTGATGGTTTCATACAACAGAAACAAAATAATTTGAAGTATATCATATACAAAATAATACTATATAATTAATTAAGGATATGCATAAAACAGAAATAATTAAAGCAAAATGAGAGTTCACTACCTCTAAAACTACCCCATTAATGAAATTAAAAGAATATTTTGAGGCTAGGGTAAATATATTATAATTATAACTATATATATATATATATATATATATATATATATATATATATATATATATATATATATATATATATATATATATATATATATATATATATATATATATATATATATATATATATATATATAGTTCCACTACCATGTATTCATGTGTGTAAGTCACAGTTAAAATTAATTGTAGATACAAAGAAGACCTTTTTTCTCAGTGGATTAAATGTGCATTGACAAATAAAACAAAATTACAAGTAAATTTTATTAAAACTTATTGATATCTAGTCTTGTATCCCAATGTTTTTCCCTCAATGTAGAATATATAAAAACCTTATTTGAGGTGAGTTCACCTTAATGGATCAATGTTTAATTCTAGATTAATATGAAAATTTACTTTAATTAAAAAAATAATACAAATTAATTGAAGAGGATTCCTTTTTTAAAATATATCAACATATGACACATCTATTCACTGCTTCTACTTTCAAATTGCAGATGATTGAACTTGGAAAATGAATCTTGAATATACAATACAAAAAAATTATAATACATAATTTTTCAAATAAAAAAATGACAAAAGGAAAAAAAATAATCATGTGATTGAAAGTAATATATATTTATCTTGAGGAAAGCAATCATTTTATCTCAACAGTTAAGAGTTTATCAATATAAATATCAATCTCCATGTCTATCTAGCATTCCTCTTTGCCAACTCTGTTAATATTGATACAGCTCATGCTACTTGGTTAAAAAAAACACATCAAAAATATATCTCATGAACATATATAAATCCATGGAAGCTTTCTGCCCACCAGTATTCTATAACAGAGACATCTTGATGGAAAATTTTATAATTTCATAATTCCATAATTTCATAATGACATAATGACATTGAAGCTAGCTTTGGAGATGCTGTAGCATTGGTTCTCTACCGCTGACACATTGTAATGATTATATATATATATATATATATATATATATATATATATATATATATATATATATATATATATATATATATATATATATATATATATATATATATATATATATATATATTAAAAGAAAACAGTTAATTTTTAGTAGTTTCAGGTTTCCTTTGCATTATTTCTATTATAGTGAATTTTAGCTTGCAGGATAAATTAAGTCAGTAGTTCATTCCTGCTAATTATAAATTAAAATTTAACTTTCCAGTTTTCTTGTATCCAAAATAAAGATTTTATATTAACTTGAAACTACAAATATTATTTTTTTTTAGATGCCAAAAAGTTTTTTTTCTTTTTTTAGAAGAAATAAAAACTTAACTTTTCTTCTGTCAGTTCAATTCCAGATTTTTTTAAAGTCAAGAATGCTACTCTGCTGTCTGTTGAATTCTAGATTTTTCCAGTCAAGAGAAATGCTCACTTGTCACACACTTGCAAAAAAACCTATTGCTACAACTTGATAAAAAAATTATAAAATTTTGTTGTTGTTGTTGTTATTATTATTATTATTATTATTATTATTATTATTATTATTATTATTATTATTATTATTATTATTATTATTATTATTATTATTATTATTATTATTATTATTATTATTATTATTATTATTATTATTATTATTATTATTATTATTATTATTTTCCCTATTCCAATCTCGATCATTTAACAATTTTTACCTCATATAATTTTTAGTCTTTAATTATGTCCCTTCTATATGTCAATCAATTAGTTTATTTAGTTATTGAAATTAAATGAATAAAAGAAAAAAAACAATTAATTTTTACTAATGGGACTTACACACACAAATAAATGGCAGTGGGTTACATTATATCTGGTGCCTAAACATTTAGGCACTTACATAGTTTAGATGCAAGGGAAGTTCAGCCCTTGTACTGGAATTTTAAAAAAAAATATTGTTTTAATTGTATCCCTAACTTTTAAATCTTAAAGCCATATTGGAAATACTCTCTTATATAAGACCAAAATATATTCAAAAGGAATGATGATAATGATATATATATATATATATATATATATATATATATATATATATATATATATATATATATATATATATATATATATATATATATATATATATATATATATATATATCAATTATTTTTTTTGAAAATTTAAAATTCATTTTAAAAATAAATAACATTAAAAGTAAATGGTGAATGCAGCATGTGATGGAGAGAACAAATAGAGATCGACTTGTAAATAAAGAATTAATAAGGGAAATTAAAAATAAAGGAATTAGGAAAGATTAAACACTAGTTAAAAAGAATAGACAGTAAATAAATAAAAAAAATGACATGAAGTGGTTACAGTATTGTATTTTGATATTTGTAAGTATAGTTTTTTTTAAGAATTATTTAGAGTTTAATAAGAAGTGGATTAGTATTTAGAAGTAAAAGTATAAAGACTATGGAAGAGATGTTAGATACTAGTATTGTTGAAGGTAGAAGTGATATTAATAATAGTATTGGTAAGGGGTATTTATCAATCCAAACTCATGGGATTTTATGAATAAGATTGAATCACAGAGACATAAGAAAAGCCAATTGGCTTTTCACACCCATGTAACATCAGAATGTGAATCAACCACCCAGATTTGAAATAGGGCACTCTATAGAAAATACTAGATGGGATTAATTAACCTAGCATTTCTAAATGATATGACAAGGTCAATGGACCATTTGCAAACCACCATGCTCACTGAGGATTACAGCAAGATGATAAAAGAGACACTCATAATGGGAAAAAATGGGCTTTCTAAGCATTACAGAATTAATGGTGGACAGCACAAAGAAAGAAACAAAAGAAGATGTTGATGATATAGAGGGATTTGAAGCAGAAGTAATTCGAAACAAGCAACATTAGAAAGTATTGCTCAGAACACCAAGGAGACTAACTCAAATTAACTATTTGGATAGTTCTACCAACTAATAATCCATGCATTATGGATTCCAGACATGTCAAAATATGTAAGACTTTGGTACACAACAGAGTATTGACATTGAGTATCATCACAACATTGCTGAAGTAACTGTACCTGATGTAAAAAACTTAAAAGGAAATTTAGATTTGGATGAAATAAAAAGTCTCCAATATACACAACTTAAGGGGACACAACAAATAGATATGTCAAAGGACCCAAATTAATGAAAAAGAAATGGGTGACCCAGGTGCACAAACTTTGGCCCTAATCTATAAAACCCACAGTTAAGTACCAAGAGAAAGATAACATTGAAGTAATTGCCACAGTAGCTATCTATGGGGAAGGTAAAGACACTATAGTCAAAGTTGGAAATAAAATTTTACATGCTAAACCTTATCATTGGCATGACTGGTGCATTATTCAGGATCAATGTTGTCTGTATATTTGGAATAATTTTATAGTTTTAAAGCTGTTCTATTTTAGGGGAAGGTTCCAATTCATTAGGGATGGAAAATTTACTGTTATGTTATCTACTGGAAACACTAAACATGTTTTAAATGATGTAGCAAGCTATAAACAGTGTTTAGGTGGACTGCAGAGTGCACATAGTCAAGTTAAACCTCATATTCCTAGTCAACCTATTCTATCTGTATCTGGTTCAACATGTTCACTCATTGGAGATTGGTTTTTTTATATGTAAAAAGATGAGATGATTATCCACAATTCAAATGAACCTTAAGAAGCCATTATCTTACAAAAGAATGAGTTTTGTTTAATTTTTGAATCCAATGATAGCACTTAACATTCTTTTTTTGGTAAAACTTTACTTAACACCAAATTTTCTGTTGGTTGGATAACTCAGATCTCCAGAAATAATATAGAAGAGCATCCTATAAATCTTAGTTTAAAAGAGATGGTACTGAACATAGATCAGAATAATCTAATTACTACACTACCAACTCCACAAACAAATTCTATGGAGAGAAAATATAAAAGGTACAAAATCTCAGTAACCATTAATGTATTAGGTAAAGAGGCAGCTGAAGAATTTATGATTAAGAATGGAAGATAAATCTTGCTTAGTAAACCTTATTTTAAGTGTAACTAGTACAGTGCATGTAATCAACATCACCTTTATATTTGGAGTGATGTCGCAATTTTAGACTTATCTGATGGTGATATTGGTTGTTTTAGGTTCATGATAAATATCAAATTTATTATGATGTATCCTAGTGTTAATTTTATGAATGCCTCAGATGATTATGAAGAGGTTTTGAAAAAAATTACAGAGTACACACAATCAAGATAAGCTTGACACTTTTAGTCAACTTATTCTATTCTCATCTGGTTCCACATGTTTGTCCATTGGAAAGTAATCTACAACCAGTAATGAAAATGATGAAATTATAATTCACAGATTAGATAAACGACAACAAGCATTTATCTTATGGAATGATTTGTGTGCTTTTATTTTAGAGTTCTCTCAATGTACTAGACATTTTTACATTGCAGAAGTCTCACTTGACACTGAATTTTTCACTGATAAGACATCACAGTTATTAAAAATAATATTGAGGATTATTTCTACAATTCTAATTTAGAAAAGTTTACACCAAAGTTGAATCAAAGTGGCACTAATGCTCACATAGTGATTCCATCCACAGGAGGTGTGGAAACGGTTAAACCATGCAGCTGAGAAACTCAGAATGAATTGAATACACACCTCTGTAAATTTAAGGCAAGTTATCCAGTCAAAACCTACAGTCATGATAATGGTTTCAAAAACAAAGTATTGTTAGCTCGAGAAACCAGTTCAAGGAATATGTACATTATCAGAAGAAAGAAATTTGATTATGTAATTAGAACTTTTATCTTTTATCATCTTAGTCATGGTTTGCAGAAGTTTAAACTTCTTTATGATCCTGCTGATGATCTGGGTGTAAAAAATCCCAAGATAGAAAGGCAAATCATCATGTTTTGGTCCAATTAAGCGAAAGTATACTCAGTTTCACAAGTTTTGTAATACACACAAAGGCCCATTTACATACATTAGGCATGTGAATAACATTGCTTAAAAGAAAATGCACATGCTTGGGAAGAACCTCCAAAGTTGCCAACCATTAATACTCATAAAAAGATTATAGAGAGAAATTGAATCCACTATGAGTTTGTATCCTATTATGTTTTTTATGCAAAATCATAGTGGATTCAATTTATTATATGAAACCTTAGATTTTTTATTACTATTCATTAAATGTATAATGATAACATACTCAGTCATTTAAATGAACATAACTTTTAAGCTAACATAAATCTGAGATTAAGTAATAAATACATGTAACCTTTTTATTTGTAGTGTTTTCAAATAGTTATGGATACAATACATATAAATCTGTAGCCGTGAGAATTATAATAGTTAAATAATAGGATATATTGCAAGCTTGAGAGCAATTTACTATGAAGTCAAATCATAGAAATGATAATGTAGACAGAGTGGTAATAAAAACAACACATCCTAGTAGACGAGAAATGTAAGTATCAGAAGTTTAATAATATCCATGAGGGACCATATACCATTGTTAAGCAATCATGTCTCATTACATTTTGGAAAAACCAAGGAGGAGAGATCCATGGTAAGTATAATGCCCATATCATAAAGGCTTATTTTGGACATTAGTAACAATGCAGGATAATATCAGGAAATTTTTAATGCAGCTGAGATTTATAAATAATAAAAAAATGTAAACTTTGTAACAATAGCAAGTGCAATGTGTGTGTGTATATATATATATATATATATATACACACACAGTTTTACACAGATATATATATATATATATATATATATATATATATATATATATATATATATATATATTGTACCCTTTTGTTTAGGTTAGAATGGATTATTTCTAAAAATTTACTAGAAAATTTTAAATTTTAAGGTTAAGTAAGAGATGATGTATGATATGTGTTGATGATCTTTGTAGTTAAAGCAAGTAAAATAATTGATGTATAATAATGTGTTGGGATTTGTAAGAAAGTAGTTAGCTAAAAAACATTATAAGATTGTATGATTGGGAGAACTGGCCAGAATAAATATTGATTTAATAAGTGTCATAGAGAAATTATTAAGGTAAATTTTAAAAAGTAATGTTTTAAAGTTAAATGAATAGATTATTTAATAATAATAATAATTGTATTTAATGGTTATATGTTAAATTATATAATTAAAAATAATAATGTAGGAGAAAAGTATATTTTTGGTCTTATAATATTAAAATGCTTATTTTAAAATTGTGCTATGATATTGACTTATGTAATTTTTTATAAATTAAAATATTTATTTTAGTTTTTTTAAATTACTAGGATCTCATTTAGTTTTATAAATCATGTGATGCACACTTGTGTTTGAAAATAAAATATTATCTCTTATAAATGTTAAATTGGATTTTCAAAGTGAATATAATAAATAAAATCAGATTTATGTTTTTTGTTGAAAATAAATACATTTTGTTTAAAATAAAGGTAGAAATGGTAATAAATATTAAAATATGATTTTTAAAAGTTATTTTTGAAGTATTTATTGAGTGTAAATAAAATGTGAAAATTAATCAAGAATTGAATAATATAATAAAAATAAATATTTAATAAATTATTATTAGTTTTAAATTTAACCTGGCGTTCAAATCCAGGGATTATGAAGCAAGCATTGTTGAAATTGACCAATAAAAACGTGTATTTTGGACAGCTATAAAACAGCTATGCAGGCATTCCAGGATCCCTGTTATCCTATTATACCATGATACCATATTTGGGGTTTCTACAACCTCAGTAAATTAATTAATAGCTTAATAGTCAATTTTATCATTTTTTAAATTCTAAAAGTACAGTAATTTATTGTTATAAGGGTGTGATAGATATGCAAGGCTAAAAAATAAATATTTCCTACTAGCTGATCTATTTTTATTTAATTTATCATCAACTTAGACATGGGAAAGTCATCACCAAATATATAAGAATTGAGAAGAAAATGATGTTGTTATCATATAAAGCATATAATTTTACCTATTGTGATAACTCATGTTAATTTACAACTGAATTTTATTAAAATAACTTTACGGAGAAATACAAGAGTTTCATTAAAAAATGGAATGATATAAAATATTTTATATAATAAAAAAAAAAAACACTTATTTTAAATTATGATGAAAAATGCTTTTAAAAAAGAAAAAAAAAACCTTTTAAACTTGTCCAAACAATTATTTTGGAATGCTAAAAATATTTCTTTCTAAAGAAGTATTGAAATAATTTCAAGCTGGGAATTTTTTTTTAAAAAAAAGATCAAAATTAAGAACATTTGCCAATATGATTTATATCATATCTTTTAAAAAAAAAAAATTTAAAAATCAATAATGATGATATGCTGGACAAACAAAGGTTATAAAATTATTGTGGAATTTTTTTATATCATGAAAACCAATTTTGAACGCTTTTTGTTTTTGATGGTGTATCAGAAAACTTAGACATCAGGAAATGTGGATAAATGTTACAAGAACATGGAAACTATTTCAGCATAAAATATAAAAAGTACTTTTAATGTTGTATTTACATAGCCATGGAATTGGTAAATTATTTCAAATTTTTGGAGACAAAGTAATAATTAAATAAGGTAAGTTCGCTTTTTTCTTCATAAAATCCAAATTTATTTACTTAATTATTACTTTGTCTCCAAAATTTGAAATAATTTACCAATTCCATGGCTATGTAAATACAACATTAAAAGTACTTTTTATATTTTATGCTGAAATAGTTTCCATGTTCTTGTAACATTTATCCACATTTCCTGATGTCTAAGTTTTCTGATACACCATCAAAAACAAAGGCGTTCAAAATTGGTTTTCATGATATAAAAAAATTCCACAATAATTTTATAACCTTTGTTTGTCCAGCATATCATCATTATTGATTTTTAAATATTTTTTTTTAAAAGATATGATATAAATCATATTGGCAAATGTTCTTAATTTTGATCTTTTTTTTAAAAAAAAATTCCAGCTTGAAATTATTTCAATACTTCTTTAGAAAGAAATATTTTAGCATTCCAAAATAATTGTTTGGACAAGTTTAAAGGTTTTTTTTTTCTTTTAAAAGCATTTTTCATCATAATTTAAAATAAGGTGTTTTTTTTTTATTATATAAAATATTTTATATCATTCCATTTTTAATGAAACTCTTGTATTTCTCCGTAAAGTTATTTTAATAAAATTCAGTTGTAAATTAACATGAGTTATCACAATAGGTAAAATTATATGCTTTATATGATAACAACACATTTTCTTCTCAATTCTTATATATTTGGTGATGACTTTCCCATGTCTAAGTTGATGATAAATTAAATAAAAATAGATCAGCTAGTAGGAAATATTTATTTTTTAGCCTTGCATATCTATCACACCCTTATAACAATAAATTACTGTACTTTTAGAATTTAAAAAATGATAAAATTGACTATTAAGCTATTAATTAATTTACTGAGGTTGTAGAAACCCCGAATATGGTATCATGGTATAATAGGATAGCAGGGACCCTGGAATGCCTGCATAGCTGTTTTATAGCTGTCCAAAATACACATTTTTATTGGTCAATTTCAACAATGCTTGCTTCATAATCCCTGGATTCGAATGCCAGGTTAAATTTAAAACTAATAATAATTTATTAAATATTTATTTTTATTATATTATTCAATTCTTGATTAATTTTCACATTTTATTTACACTCAATAAATACTTCAAAAATAACTTTTAAAAATCATATTTTAATATTTATTACCATTTCTATCTTTATTTTAAACAAAACGTATTTATTTTCAACAAAAAACATAAATCTGATTTTATTTATTATATTCACTTTGAAAATCCAATTTAACATTTATAAGAGATAATATTTTATTTTCAAACACAAGTGTGCATCACATGATTTATAAAACTAAATGAGATCCTAGTAATTTAAAAAAACTAAAATAAATATTTTAATTTATAAAAAATTACATAAGTCAATATCATAGCACAATTTTAAATTAAGTATTTTAATATTATAAGACCAAAAATATACTTTTCTCCTACATTATTATTTTTAATTATATAATTTAACATATAACCATTAAATACAATTATTATTATTAAATAATCTATTCATTTAACTTTAAAACATCACTTTTTAAAATTTACCTTAATAATATCTCTATGACACTTATTAAATCAATATTTATTCTGGCCAGTTCTCCCAATCATACAATCTTATAATGTTTTTTAGCTAACTACTTTCTTACAAATCCCAACACATTATTATACATCAATTATTTTACTTGCTTTAACTACAAAAATCATCAACACATATCATACATCATCTCTTACTTAACCTTAAAATTTAAAATTTTCTAGTAAATTTTTAGAAATAATCCATTCTAACCTAAACAAAAGGGTACAATATATATATATATATATATATATATATATATATATATATATATATATATATATATATATATATATATATTTACGCTATTGTTACAAAGTTTACATTTTTTTTATTATTTATAAATCTCAGCTGCATTAAAAATTTCCTGATATTATCCTGCATTGTTACTAATGTCCAAAATAAGCCTTTATGATATGGGCATTATACTTACCATGGATCTCTCCTCCTTGGTTTTTCCAAAATGTAATGAGACATGATTGCTTAACAATGGTATATGGTCCCTCATGGATATTATTAAACTTCTGATACTTACATTTCTCGTCTACTAGGATGTGTTGTTTTTATTACCACTCTGTCTACATTATCATTTCTATGATTTGACTTCATAGTAAATTGCTCTCAAGCTTGCAATATATCCTATTATTTAACTATTATAATTCTCATGGCTACAGATTTATATGTATTGTATCCATAACTATTTGAAAACACTACAAATAAAAAGGTAACATGTATTTATTACTTAATCTCAGATTTATGTTAGCTTAAAAGTTATCCTTCATTTAAATGACTGAGTAGGTTATCATTATACATTTAATGAATAGTAATAAAAAATCTAAGGTTTCATATAATAAATTGAATCCACTATGATTTTGCATAAAAAACATAATAGGATACAAACTCATAGTGGATTCAATTTCTCTCTATAATCTTTTTATGAGTATTAATGGTTGGCAACTTTGGAGGTTCTTCCCAAACATGTGCATTTTCTTTTAAGCAATGTTATTCACATGCCTAATGTATGTAAATGGGCCTTTGTGTGTATTACCAAACTTGTGAAACTGAGTATACTTTTGCTTAATTGGACCAAAACATGATGATTTGCCTTTCTATCTTGGGATTTTTTACACCCAGATCATCAGCAGGATCATAAAGAAGTTTAAACTTCTGCAAACCATGACTAAGATGATAAAAGATAAAAGTTCTAATTACATAATCAAATTTCTTTCTTCTGATAATGTACATATTCCTTGAACTGGTTTCTCGAGCTAACAATACTTTGTTTTTGAAACCATTATCATGACTGTAGGTTTTGACTGGATAACTTGCCTTAAATTTACAGAGGTGTGTATTCAATTCATTCTGAGTTTCTCAGCTGCATGGTTTAACCGTTTCCACACCTCCTGTGGATGGAATCACTATGTGAGCATTAGTGCCACTTTGATTCAACTTTGGTGTAAACTTTTCTAAATTAGAATTGTAGAAATAATCCTCAATATTATTTTTAATAACTGTGATGTCTTATCAGTGAAAAATTCAGTGTCAAGTGAGACTTCTGCAATGTAAAAATGTCTAGTACATTGAGAGAACTCTAAAATAAAAGCACACAAATCATTCCATAAGATAAATGCTTGTTGTCGTTTATCTAATCTGTGAATTATAATTTCATCATTTTCATTACTGGTTGTAGATTACTTTCCAATGGACAAACATGTGGAACCAGATGAGAATAGAATAAGTTGACTAAAAGTGTCAAGCTTATCTTGATTGTGTGTACTCTGTAATTTTTTTCAAAACCTCTTCATAATCATCTGAGGCATTCATAAAATTAACACTAGGATACATCATAATAAATTTGATATTTATCATGAACCTAAAACAACCAATATCACCATCAGATAAGTCTAAAATTGTGACATCACTCCAAATATAAAGATGATGTTGATTACATGCACTGTACTAGTTACACTTAAAATAAGGTTTACTAAGCAAGATTTATCTTCCATTCTTAATCATAAATTCTTCAGCTGCCTCTTTACCTAATACATTAATGGTTACTGAGATTTTGTACCTTTTATATTTTCTCTCCATAGAATTTGTTTGTGGAGTTGGTAGTGTAGTAATTAGATTATTCTGATCTATGTTCAGTACCATCTCTCCTAGACTAAGATTTATAGGATGCTCTTCTATATCATTTCTGGAGATCTGAGTTATCCAACCAACAGAAAATTTGGTGTTAAGTAAAGTTTTACCAAAAAAAGAATGTTAAGTGCTATCATTGGATTCAAAAATTAAACAAAACTCATTCTTTTGTAAGATAATGGCTTCTTAAGGTTTATTTGAATTGTGGATAATCATCTCATCTTTTTACATATAAAAAACCAATCTCCAATGAGTGAACATGTTGAACCAGATACAGATAGAATAGGTTGACTAGGAGTATGAGGTTTAACTTGACTATGTGCACTCTGCAGTCCACCTAAACACTGTTTATAGCTTGATACATCATTTAAATCATGTTTAGTGTTTCCAGTAGATAACATAACAGTAAATTTTCCATCCATAATGAATTGGAACCTTCCCCTAAAATAGAACAGCTTTAAAACTATAAAATTATTCCAAATGTACAGACAACATTGATCCTGAATAATGCACCAGTCATGCCAATGATAAGGTTTAGCATGTAAAATTTTATTTCCAACTTTGACTATAGTGTCTTTACCTTCCCCATAGATAGCTACTGTGGCAATTACTTCAATGTTATCTTTCTCTTGGTTCTTAACTGTGGGTTTTATAGATTAGGGCCAAAGTTTGTGCACCTGGGTCACCCATTTCTTTTTCATTAATTTGGGTCCTTTGACATATCTATTTGTTGTGTCCCCTTAAGTTGTGTATATTGGAGACTTTTTATTTCATCCAAGTCTAAATTTCCTTTTAAGTTTTTTACGTCAGGTACAGCTACTTCAGCAATGTTGTGATGATACTCAATGTCAATACTCTGTTGTGTACCAAAGTCTTACATATTTTGACATGTCTGGAATCCATAATGCATGGATTATTAGTTGGTAGAACTATCCAAATAGTTAATTTGAGTTAGTCTCCTTGGTGTTCTGAGCAATACTTTCTAATGTTGCTTGTTTCAAATTACTTCTGCCTCAAATCCATCTATATCATCAACATCTTCTTTTGTTTCTTTTTTTGTGCTGTCCACCATTAATTCTGTAATGCTTAGAAAGCCCATTTTTCCCATTATGAGTGTCTCTTTTATCATCTTGCTGTAATCCTCAGTGGGCATGGTGGTTTGCAAATGGTCCATTGACCTTGTCATATCATTTAGAAATGCTAGGTTAATTAATCTCATCTTGTATTTTCTATAGAGTGTCCTATTTCAAATCTGGGTGGTTGATTCACATTCTGATGTTACATGGGTGTGAAAAGCCAATTGGCTTTTCTTATGTCTATGAGTTTCAATCTTATTCATAAAATCCCATGAGTTTGGATTGATAAATACCCCTTACCAATACTATTATTAATATCACTTCTACCTTCAACAATACTAGTATCTAACATCTCTTCCATAGTCTTTATACTTTTACTTCTAAATACTAATCCACTTCTTATTAAACTCTAAATAATTCTTAAAAAAAACTATACTTACAAATATCAAAATACAATACTGTAACCACTTCATGTCATTTTTTTATTTATTTACTGTCTATTCTTTTTAACTAGTGTTTAATCTTTCCTAATTCCTTTATTTTTAATTTCCCTTATAAATTCTTTATTTACAAGTCGATCTCTATTTGTTCTCTCCATCACATGCTGCATTCACCATTTACTTTTAATGTTATTTACTTTTTAAAATGAATTTTAAATTTTCAAAAAATATAATTGATATATATATATATATATATATATATATATATATATATATATAAATATATAATATATAAAAAATAAAAAAATATATATATATATCATTATCATCATTCCTTTTGAATATATTTTGGTCTTATATAAGAGAGTATGTCCAATATGGCTTTAAGATTTAAAAGTTAGGGATACAATTAAAACAATATTTTTTTTTAAAATTCCAGTACAAGGGCTGAACTTCTCTTGCATCTAAACTATGTAAGTGCCTAAATGTTTAGGCAGCAGATATAATGTAACCCACTGCCATTTATTTGTGTGTGTAAGTCCCATTAGTAAAAATTAATTGTTTTTTTCTTTTATTCATTTAATTTCAATAACTAAATAAACTAATTGATTGACATATAGAAGGGACATAATTAAAGATTAAAAATTATATGAGGTAAAAATTGTTAAATGATCGAGATTGGAATAGGGAAAATTAAATATAATAATAATAATAATAATAATAATAATAATAATAATAATAATAATAATAATAATAATAATAATAATAATAATAATAATAATAATAATAATAATAATAATAATAATAATAATAATAATAATAATAATAATAATAATAATAATAATAACAACAATAACAAAATTTTATAATTTTTTTATCAAGTTGTAGCAATAGGTTTTTTTGCAAGTATGTGACAAGTGAGCATTTCTCTTGACTGGAAAAATCTAGAATTCAACAGACAGAAGAGTATCATTCTTTACTTTAAAAAAATCTGGAATTGAACTGACAGAAGAAAAGTTAAGTTTTTATTTCTTCTAAAAAAAGAAAAAAAACTTTTTGGCATCTAAAAAAAAATAATATTTGTAGTTTCAAGTTAATATAAAATCTTTATTTTGGATACAAGAAAACTGGAAAGTTAAATTTTAATTTATAATTAGCAGGAATGAACTACTGACTTAATTTATCCTGCAAGCTAAAATTCACTATAATAGAAATAATGCAAAGGAAACCTGAAACTACTAAAAATTAACTGTTTTCTTTAATATATATATATATATATATATATATATATATATATATATATATATATATATATATATATATATATATATATATATATATATATATATATATATATATATATATATATATATAATCATTACAATGTGTCAGCGGTAGAGGACCAATGCTACAGCATCTCCAAAGCTAGCTTCAATGTCATTATGTCATTATGAAATTATGGAATTATGAAATTATAATATTTTCCATCAAGATGTCTCTGTTATAGAATACTGGTGGGCAGAAAGCTTCCATGGATTTATATATGTTCATGAGATATATTTTTGATGTGTTTTTTTTAACCAAGTAGCATGAGCTGTATCAATATTAACAGAGTTGGCAAAGAGGAATGCTAGATAGACATGGAGATTGATATTTATATTGAGAAACTCTTAACTGTTGAGATAAAATGATTGCTTTCCTCAAGATAAATATATATTACTTTCAATCACATGATTATTTTTTTTCCTTTTGTCATTTTTTTATTTGAAAACTTATGTATTATAATTTTTTTGTATTGTATATTCAAGATTCATTTTCCAAGTTCAATCATCTGCAATTTGAAAGTAGAAGCAGTGAATAGATGTGTCATATGTTGATATATTTTAAAAAAGGAATCCTCTTCAATTAATTTGTATTATTTTTTTAATTAAAGTAAATTTTCGTATTAATCTAGAATTCAACATTGATCCATCAAGGTGAACTCACCTCAAATAAGGTTTTTATATATTCTACATTGAGGGAAAAACATTGGGATACAAGACTAGATATCAATAAGTTTTAATAAAATTTACTTGTAATTTTGTTTTATTTGTCAATGCACATTTAATCCACTGAGGGAAAAGGTCTTCTTTGTATCTACAATTAATTTTAACTGTGATTTACACACATGAATACATGGTAGTGGAACTATATATATATATATATATATATATATATATATATATATATATATATATATATATATATATATATATATATATATATATATATAGTTATAATTATAATATATTAACCCTAGCCTCAAAATATTCTTTTAATTTCATTAATGGGGTAGTTTTAGAGGTAGTGAACTCTCATTTTGCTTTAATTATTTCTGTTTTATGCATATCCTTAATTAATTATATAGTATTATTTTGTATATGATATACTTCAAATTATTTTGTTTCTGTTGTATGAAACCATCAAGATTATAGAAAAACCATTCTTGATAACCAAATATTTATTTATTTTATTATTATTTTGTTTGTAAATAATTATTTTATATGTTGTTAATAAATTAAGTTGTTTAAATCAATCCGATCTCTGTTTGATCATTACCATCATTATCATGCATTTATGTCACTAGAAGTTTGATCATCACCATCATCATCAAGCAGTTACAACATTAAAGATTTGATGATCATCTTCATCATTATGGATTGCTCCTTTAAATAATTGATCATCATCAGTATTTTTCTATATCTTTGTTTATATATAGGAATATTTGGTTAAAAATTGAGTAAGTCCATTCCTGAAAAGAGCTGACTGCAAGAACTCCCTGAGTTTGAATTCTGTGATGTAATGAGGCATAAACATAGAGTTATTATGAATTTGAACTGGTCTAAGTTACATTGAAATATTTTTAGTAAATTACAAGTTAGTATAATGAATGTTGATGTGATTTCGAACTGGGCATTTCATTGTGACATCTTTAGCATCCTATTCGAAGGCTTACGTCTGACAGGATTGAGGTGTGCTCCCTTTATTATATGCCACTGCTTATTCTTTTACATCTGACAAAACCAAATGTGCCATTGAATCATAAATTTAAGATATGACTTGTAGCTTGGAGGAACCAGTTTATTTAAATCATCCAACTACTTTTTTGTATTCGCATCATCGTATGGATTACCAATCAGTTTTGTTTTATCTGGGACCCTCACCTTTGGGGCAGTAGTATCCATTAACATATATATATATATATATATATATATATATATATATATATATATATATATATATATATATATATATATATATATATATATATATATATATATATATATATATATATATATATAATTATAAATTAAAGAGACGATTACTTTATTCAATAAGCTCGCATGAAACTATAATCTTAGAGAAGATAATAAGGTGATTAATAACTTTTGGTAAAACTAGCTTCAAAATCCAAAAACAAGCAAACAAAACAAAAGGTTATGAATTGAACTTAATATTTGTCAAACCAATATAAAAATAATTAGATCGATGGAATGAATATGAAATTAAAATATAGATTAGGCAATAAGTACATTAGGATATAAATGACTGAATGGATGATGAAAATAAATAAAATTAAATAGTAAAATGAAATGAGTCTGAAAATGAAAAGAAAAGAATGAATATGTATCAGAATAATGAATGGTTAAGATGATGGCAGAATAAGAGTTAATGGATGATGAAGATGATAATGGAATAAGAGCTAGTGAATGGTGAGTTAATTAGGATATGAATTAGGATGGAAGAAGAATAAAGAAATAAAAAAGCTTGAAATGACAGAGGAGAACAATGATGATGATGAAATATGATGTACCTAAATCTAAATTAATATTGAATTAAATGATATTAAGCTAACTAAATAAAATAGGGATTCCAAACTTAACAAAACCAGAATATTCACCATAAAGTAAAAACAAGCTATACATTTAAGACAAAAGAATCAATTTATACTTTAAGTTTGGTTGACTTTTCATAAAACAGTGAATGTAACACAACTCAAATTCAACTACAATAAATAACTAGATATAAAATTTACCGTAAATTCAAATTCTATATTGCAGATTAATATATGTTATTCTTCTCAGGGTTCACATAATATAAAGGTTGTTATACAAGATATACTTGGGTCAGTGAGAGAAATTTTGCCACCACCCAAATATAACACACAAAACAGCTCTTAATACCAAATCGAATTAACATACAATATTTATTAATTTCAAAGAAAATTTATAAACTCCATAACTATTATATATTTGGAGCTTCAAGAAATATGAATAACTTTTCAATAGCTAAATACCATAAATTACTAACTTTTTTTTCTCAAATAATTATAAACAACATGATCAAGATCAGTAAATGATAGATCTGCAGGTTCAAATAAACAGATTAAACCAATATTAAGTGTTTAATCTTTTAGTATACCACTTAAAATAATACACTCTATGTTACCAATATTTGGATTATTAAGTAATGATGCTCTAGATATACTCATAAATTATAGGGTTTAAAATAATTAGTCTGATATACCAACATATAGTGACTTATATAATATTGATAGATGATGATTTCCATATAATCATAGGATATGTCAATAGCAATAAGAATAATATGTGTGTGTCCATTAGCAATAAGACTACAAACAACTAAATAATTTTTTAACACAACAAGATTTATTTATATTATTCACAAGTTTATTTCAGATACATTGCATGAAACAAGATGACTTCATTAAATAAAATCAGGGATGGAAATCTACAGGTATACCATTGACTATAGTAAATAAGACAAACTAATACAGTGATATCCATAGTATCACTCTTATTATTGGCTATGTTTCTATTATTATTCTATCTTATAGAATAAAATAGTTAAACCTTATTTAAGCTAACTTCGCATTTAAATTATAAAACAAAATGTATTTAAGTTTTATAGATATATGCAACCTTTTAAATCAAATAATTTAGTTATAATTTAGTGTATTAAACTGTAGCTATTTGATTTAAGAAAATATAAAAAGAGCAATTATCATATTCAGTACAACTGGTAATTTATTATCCTTTACTATGAAAAGATTCCTTGTATTGATGTGGGGGCAGACAACATAAGTCAAATGCACATATGACACCAAAACATTGCCTATGTCCACAAACTTATCATTTTAATAGTTAATTGTTTTACCGATCCATCAGCAAATTACAGTTTGATTAAGATAAATCAACATTGTCCATTCACATCACTTGTTCTTTCATATAGAAGTTATACAAACACTAGTAAGTTTTTGGTTGGTCTGTTTATAAACTAACGAAGTTCCTACAACATCATAGAGACACTATTCCAATTAGACAAACACTATAGATAGACCAGTGTCTTATCTAATTTTATCTTTGCCTTGCTATTTGATTTTGAAATACTAAACTTCACCATACATGGTGGAAAACTAACTATGTACCCTCATGAGGGATCTTACAATAAAAGGAGGCTCTACAAAACAACAAGATAGTTGTAACACAATATTGGCCAATTCTAATATATTTTCATATGTATAAAAGTATAAGCAGTACCTCATCACAGGGAAGTAGAATTCAGACTGGGGATAATCCTCCCTTGGGATTAATTATGTTAACTAAGCACTAGCTATTAATCAGCCTTGACAATATCATCCCCTCATTTAATCAGCAATGGGGAATTCTTCATCAGCCCATGCACAATATTAATGTTAATATTATATTTGATGTCATTATATGTGGCACATACTTATGAGCTAAAAGCTGTCACAAAACCTTATCAATACAATAGCAAGGTAAAACAACACTAATAATAAAAGTGGAAACATAAAAATTCCATTTCACAATGCATAACTATTAATGTATTTATAAGCAAACCACCAACATTTAAGTAAGATGACCATTAATTATTTTAAAATAATAATTATACTTTTGTTATAGCAAGCCATGTACATGTAAACAATGAATACCAACCTATATTTTCTGTTTAAAGTGGACACATTCCTTCATAGGCAAAATTAAGAAATGAAAAATGCTTATTAAATTATTGCCTATAATAAAAACATTGGGTCATTATAGTATTTTTTGACAAAATTGAGTCTGTTTGTTCACCCTTTCAATAATGCACTAAAACTGTTTTAAAATGTGAGAGGTAAATATATATATATATATATATATATATATATATATATATATATATATATATATATATATATATATATATATATATATATATATATATATATATATATATATATATATATATATATATATATACGTCTAGATAAATGATATTTAATATTATGTTTTCCCTTAATTGGGAAAATAGCAAAAATATATATAATAAATGTATATATCTTTATACATCTTTACATCATTTTACTAAATATATTTTGTACCATAATAAATATATAAAAAAATCCCTTATTAATACATGATGTAAACATATTATAACACTAAACATAGCAATAAAAAAAATAATGAATATTTTCTCCCATTAGATTTAACCTATTAGTAAAGGTTTGTTTCATCTTTATGAGAAAAATGACAAGAAAACAGATATCATAAGCAAATATTCCTAAATGCATATATATATATATATATATATATATATATATATATATATATATATATATATATATATATATATATATATATATATATATATATATATATATATATATATATATATATATATATATATATATATTATTTTTATTATTATCGATGTCAGCAAAGTGAGACAATATTCATACACTTTTCCAAAGGCAATACCACTAATAATAGGTTTATTGTGATCTACAAATGCATTCTTTTAGAATAATTTATTGATTTAAGTATTGATGTCAGCATAGTGAGATAATATTTAAACACTTACAAAGAAGTACAGTTAAAATAAGTTTTTTTCATATTTTTCTATATATAAATTTCCTTAACTGAATTTGTAGGTCTATTAGGATCCTTAAAACAAGTTTTTTTTAAAACCATTTATTGATTTATTTATTGATGTCAGCATAGTGAGACAATATTTAAACATTTTCGAGTGTAAGACAATTAAAATAGGTTTAAACTTATTTATTGATTTGTATATCGATGTCAGCATAGTGAGGTAATCTTTAAACATTTTCGAATGTAAGACAATTAAAACAGGTTTAAAATTGTTTATTGATTTGTGCATTGATGTTAGCAGAGTCAGATAATATTTAAACATTTTCGAGTATAAGAAAACTAAAATAGGTTTAAACTTATTTATTGATTTGTTTATTTTGCTTTCCATCTGCAAAGATATCTGTCATAATTTTAATGATCTGGGCGATTTTAAAACAGTTTTAAAATATCAGTCATTTGCGAGTTGCACAATAAGACTAAAAAATAATAAATATTTATTTATTCATTTCTATCAGCAAATTAATATGTGTTTAATGATATTAAGAAGAATTTATTCAATTATAAATATGATTGATGTCTTTGGCATTTTTAATTAATCTGTAACTTTTCCATTTTCAACAGCTAAGCAAATTCATGCTGAAACATCAATGCAAACGAGTTCTTTTCTGTACTGAGAATAAGAAATGAATTCATGCGTTTTTCTTTTGAAATTGATTAAACTTTGTATGTCTTTAAAAAATGAATTTTTAAATTTGTCTACTTGATATTTTGTCACGTTTATTAAATATTATTTAAAATTTTATATTATAAAGAGTACAATTTATAAACAAACATATTTTTGTGCTTTATGCTTAAAAGTGGTGTGAAAATCAAAACACTTTAATCTTTTTCTTTTCCATCTAAATAATTTTCATGTTATTATTAAATCTGACAATTGACTAAGATAAATAACATAAAAAATTGCTTACATTTTCTGGAATTGTTCTTTGTTTGAAGTAGTATATGTTAAGGCAAATAATTATGCAGATAGTGGTCATTGTAGCTTCTCCAGTAGCACATTAAGAATCATAAGATCAATGAAAAACAGTGTTGAAATAATACAGAGTTATAAAGTTTCTATTCCATCCTCTTAATTCCACATAATCCTGAAATTTTGTTTCAATTAATTTCCAAGGTTATTACTTTTCAGCTTTTTTTTTTTTACTTTTTTTTTATATTTGTAGAATTTATGTCTTCTTAGACCAATTTTCTTCTTTATCCTCCAGTCACCCCTCCCCTACAAACTTGTTATATATTTTTATTTGTATTACACTGCATGATTGATCCTAAATGAGCCGATACTAAACAATGTGTATACATTAATATTTCTCCATCTAGCAAGAAAAACTAGACTGTTGCATTTCAATTTAAATTAAAATACAATATATTTAAAGATTGTTTAAAAAAATTTAAAAGAATTATAAATTGTTTTTTTTTTCTTTTAAATGCTGTTTAATAATAATAATAAAGTGATAAATATTTTTATACTTCTAACTTGGTTTTATACTATAAAATATTATTTGAAAAGGAGCTGCCACTATACCCTCTACAAAATGTTTATGAGATAAATATCCACTCTATCAGATGTTCTGGTGCATTGCAAACAGTCCAGGACATCATCACTTTTAAGATATTTATGGGTGAGCTTTTGCTTAATTGGAAAAAATATAATCCAACAAGCATTTTAATCTATAACTATTTTTACACACTGATTTTCAATATATTAATAAATTATTACTGATTAAACCTTAAAATTTTACATACTGGACCACTGAATAAAATGTACTATCATTGAGCCAAATCATAAAATTACAAAACTCTTAAATAGAGGAATTAACCTTTCAGATAATTCACATCTGAAAGAAGAAATAAATCATATTAATAGTGTTTTATTAGCAAATAGTTATAATTATAAATTTATAAAAAAGCATTATTTCAAGCCCAAAATGAACAAAATAGGAAACAAAAAGATGATAAATCAGCTATTAGGATTTGTGTTCCATATGTAAAAGGAAATACAGATGGTATTGGACATATATTAAAACAGTATAATATAGAAACAGCATTTTCTACTCTTCAAAAAATCCGCAATCTCTCTTGAATCTCATGGAGTTTATCAAATCTTATGTAAAAATGTAAAACTTCTTACATAGGTATGGGTAATCACCACATCAGTGTTAGGAGAGATGAGCATGCTAATGCAGTTAAACAAAACTCATCATCATCAGCACTCTTACTTGATACTATAGATTAAGGTCATAAAATGGATTTTTCTAGTACCATGATCATATCGAGATGCGATAATCTCTACCAGTGCAAAATTAGAGAAGCCATTGAGATATTTACAAGGCCAGATTGTATCAATAAGCGAGATAGTACATGTAAACTTCCTCCTATTTGGAAAGATTTTTTAAAAAAAAAAAATTCTTAAATTTAACATTTTTGCTATTGGTGGAACTTTAATGTTTATTCAAATCAGTGATTGTATTGCCTCTACAACTATCTTTTACCTTTTATCACACAGTGGATGTCTTGTGTGACCAAGTCAAAATGTCATTATATTAATATTTAAATTTTTTTAACACGGATGAACCGCATAAAATGTATATATATATATATATATATATATATATATATATATATATATATATATATATATATATATATATATATATATATATATATATATAAATAGAAAAAAACTAAATAAATTTTTGAATAGAACTGGACCAAGATAAATGGTTGGATATATATATTGTAACTGGTAGGGTTACATGGTACACCCATAATAATATAGGTTGTGTGCATATATATATATATATATGTGTGTGTTAATTCTAATTATTTCACGGATAAAAGATGTCATATTATTATTACAATTTGCAGGATATTCCATGTAGTGAAAAAGCTAAATGCTGAGTTTCAGTACAATATCAAGCACCTTCCTCAGAGTGTCCTTTTATGATTTGAGAAAAAGGACCCTCTGAGGAAGGTACTTGATATTGTACTGAAACATCAGCAGTTAGCTTTTTCACTACATGGAATATCCCAAAATAATAAGTAAAAGGTTAAATAATAACTCTGTCTTAAAATAAAAATTGTTTATAAATTAAACTTTTAAAAGGTCTGAATAAATATAAATATTGTATTATTATTATTATTATTATTATTATTATTATTATTATTATTATTATTATTATTATTATTATTATTATTATTATTATTATTAGTATTAGTATTATTATTATTATTATTATTATTATTATTATTATTATTATTATTATTATTATTATTATTATTATTATTATTATTATTATTATTATTATTATTATTATTATTATTATTATTGTGAAATGTAAAAACACAATATTGTTTTCAACATTTTTTAATTAATTAAAACATGTATATGTTTTCAAAAAGACTAGAAAGCTAAAAATAAAATCTCCATTATTAATAAAGGTGTTATTATCACCTTAGATGATTTTATAAAAGGGCTGATAACAAAATTAGCTCCAGTTTGGATAATAATTTATGTGTCAGGTGAAATGTTGGTTATAATATTTTGTTGCAGTTTCTTGAAGTTTGCAGAAGTTGGTTTTAGCTGACCATAGAGTTGGCAGAATAGCTACCATGAACTGATGTAGCTGAATGCAGGAGCTGCTACTATTTTCCTTTACAGAGTTTTGATTTACTTGAAGCTGTGTCACTTCTGAATCAATAGCCTAAAAATGAGGACAAAATAGCTAGCAGGTGCTATACAGAGTTCCTATGAATATCTATGGACAGTTCAGTAGCTAGCTGCCTTATAGTTTACTGCAGAGTTTTTATTCATGAAGCCAGGGTCACTTCAAATGAATTAACTAGCTGCTTGAATATGTTTTAGAAGACAGCTTGCCAATTGTTTGGACTGCAAAAGTAAGCTCATGATATGCAATACTTTTCCCTGATGATGACTTGCCTGGAATTATATTTTTTATGATGGACTAAAAATCAAGCTTAACAAGAGAAGCATGAAGAAATTAGTGTACTTATGCTGCTATTTATCTATACATGCAGTGGAACAGATAAGTATGTCTCGTGTATATATAATGAGTTTTTTTATCTTAATATTTTTTAAAATAACTTATAAATTTATAAATTAATAACTTAAAACAAAACACGTCAATAATTTGCTTGAGTCAAATGTCTAAAAAAAGACGATTTGTTATATATATTTTGCAAAGAAATAATTTTCATATTCATTAAATGAAGAATATATAATTTAAATGCAAGCATAATTTCGTTCAAATTAAAATCATAAAAGCAATTTTTTTAAATTGGTCTAAGAATGCTGATAATTAATCAACATGTATCTGTCCAACAAAAGTTGACTTTATTTAGTTTGATAAAAAAAAAAAAAGAACTTATAAACTGAAATTAAATTTTAAATTATATATTTTGTTAATACACATGTATATGTGTGAAATTTGTGTTTTCGAAATGAATTAATTATGAAAAAATATAATATTATTGTAACAAATTGAAATAGATAAAAGTCAGCGTGTGTATATACATGCACATTCATATTCGTAAATTTTTAGTACTTTTTTTTAATTAAATGTCAATTCATTTTTTTATATTAATTTTATGTTATGAATCATGCATCTGTGCGCATATATATGTAAACCATTGTAATAATTTCAATATATTTTATTATACTTTTTGTAAACTAATGTAACAATTTAAATTTTGAATAGTAATTAAGTAAATCACAAATGTAATATTTATTTTATGTTTAATTGAAATGTCTTCAATATATATTATAAAATGCACATCTGTGTGCAGATGTATATATATATATATATATATATATATATATATATATATATATATATATATATATATATATATATATATATATATATATATATATATATATATATTGCCTATACTGTCAGGAACGTACATCTGAACAATAAGTAGAAATAGAGAAGACATTGACTCTTCACCAACAGGAATGTGACATCTGTTGGCAAGTAGAACAATAAACAAAAAACTCCATAGGAATGGACTGTGGTCTTCTGCCAACTTACAAACCCATCCATAGGCAAACATAGGGTGTGTGGTGTATATCTATAATCCTGCCTGTAGCAGACCTCATACTACATCTACTAATTACACAAATATATCCAATCCATTGAACCAATTCAACTATGAAATGAATAACCTAAGATTACCCTCCCTTAATATAACTTTACAAAACTATATAGCCATTCACGCCCGACTTAAATTTAACATTTAAATACGTTCGCACAAATGCATTTTATAAAATTTGTTTTAAAATGTTGAGTACAGATCAGCTGCACAGATTCCACGGTCAAAAACATTCCAAATTAAACACAACCGATCAAAATACAAAGTCATCGATAAAAGTCACATGCATAGGGAATATACAAATCCCATTAGCATTCATCGTAAGATACTTGCAGTGATATCTTTGACATATATTCTAATCGAATGTGAAAACCACAACATTATCAACCGCTAACGAATCTATGCAATGTCTATACCCAACCTAAATTTCATCATTTAAAATTTAAACAATAAACAATTTATACACTAAGAAAGAAAAAAAATGGAAATGATTTTTATCAATCGGAAAACATATAAAATTAAACATTATTAATTTGATTTAAAAACTTACAAAAGTCAGATAAGAGTCCGTTTTAACATTTAAGTTGGCTTGTTTATTAATTTGTAAAACTTGACGAAAGTTCTTAATTGATTTCAATAATTGTTCATTTCATATAGCTTATGGTAGAAGAGTCCATGTTCCCATTGGCAATTCCCATGGAGACTTTCCTGGAAGACCGGTCTGATGTTTTGGAGGTAGCATTCGCTGGTTCTGTTCTGGTATCACAGTCTTTGCATTTTTAAAATAAATAAGTGAGGACGGCAAGTGCGTCTTGTCACTCGACTCACCAAAATCAAGTTGGAAAACTGACTGGAACTCAATATTTTTTTTTCTTTTTATAGTCCTATGGATTCCATGAACAAAAACGTCACTGTTCTGTTTTTTTGTTATGGTCCGGGCCTTTATTTGCTTCCTCTGGTCAAGCTAAAATCTCTTTCTTCTCTTATCTAACTTTTCATCTGACTTTTTAATTATACAGCTTTTAGATAATTAATAAACAATCATTTCCATTTACAGATTACAGGAATTAATTAATACCTGTTTTTATTTTAACTTACGTTATTTTTTTATTAAAATATTTTTATATTTCAATCTTGTATTTTTTATTAAAAAAAATACGTTCAAATACTTTTTTTTTTGTTTATGAAAAAAATATGTTTAAAGTTTAGCATCTGTGCGAATATATATATATATATGTTTAACAAACATTTTAATTTTAGCGTTTAGTTTTTTCCTTTTATTTGCGAACTTTTAAGTTTTTATTTTAAATTAATGTAACGACATATTTATATATCGTTACAATATATATATATATACTAATTAAAAAATAATGCAGTTAATGTAATAATTTGAATTTTGTAGTAATATTGTAAATTACATTGTAATGACTTTTATTATTGTATACTTTTCAAAATCAGAACCCTTATAAGACTTTACTCATTTATTTTGTTGTCATTAAAAACTTATATTTAATTGTTAAAAACTGTATTCTATCATCTCTTGGTCACATACAGTAATAGAGCTTGTGTTCTGTACTTAGTGCTTTGGGGCATCCAGAGATGATCAATCATCATCCTGGTTGGAACAAAAAAAATACTCTTTAAAGCCCATGCACTTTTATCTTTTATTTTGCTTTAACCTTATTAGGAGATACATTTATAGTTGGCCAGTACAAGTGGCCAGAGAATTGATGATGATCAGCATGTTTTGATGTCCCATCATTATTGTTTAGATTTTTCTGGTTATGTATTCCAATGTATGAGCATTTAGTTTGTGCCTCCTAATTAATGGTTAAATAATTGCCCCAGCTGGCAACGGCTCAATAGTTAGCCTGGTCTAAAGAAGACTCATTTCGAATCCAGTCATAAGGTTGATTGTTGATTAATATTTTTTATTGTTCAAATCCAACCACAAGATGGACTGTTAATTTATTCTACAGATTTTAGTATAATTATTGTTGATCATTCATGATGGATGATTATTTCTTTTGAGTAGTACTTTCTTATAATTACTTTTTGATAATGCTGTTTGATATATGGTTAATTATGTTTTAAGTAGCTGGCTGATCTCTCAATGTTCACACAGATTTTTGAATTCCATGTTCTCTTTAATATATTTTATACTTGTATACATTCTAAATTATTTATTTTTGATTATAAATTTACTGGGGTTGATGATGTTTTGCCATCACCAAGCTTTAAATCCTATTTTCAAACCATCATTAATACCTCATCCTGTTACAATATATATATATATATATATATATATATATATATATATATATATATATATATATATATATATATATATATATATATATATATATATATATATATATTGTACCTATATTGATATAGGCACATATAATTTTATCTAAAATTATATTATTAAAATAATCTTTCGTTAAAGAAAAACATACCAATCTCTTTTCATTCAAGAAAAAATAATGTTAAAACTAATATATGTGTGTATATATGTGCGAGTGTCAACAATAGAATAAATGTTATTATAAATAAATGAAAGTTAAAGGAGATTATCATTAAAAAACACGGCAATGGTTATTAATTAATATCAAACAACATTTTTGCATGGCTATTACTAATTAAGCAATCTTTCAAAACAAGTTTATCAAATGATTATCACTGGAATTTGACAACAGATATTTGCTGGAAGATATTGAAAAGAAAACACTTCATTGGTATAAATACTGAATATTTTATCGGACAATCAGTGGAGACAATCAGTTCACAAAAGTAATTGAGTAGTGCAGTTCAGAAATTAATTGAGTCAGTTAACAAAAAAAATGCAATGTTGAGAAGGTTTTGGGGATTCACGCCTCTCCACAGGCCAGATGTCCTAGAAAACAGCAGATCTGCCCGTGAAATAATGTCAGCTTAACATCTTAGAAAATCTCCATCAGTATCTAATTGTCTCCAATAGTAATAATCGTGAATAATAAGGAAACTCATCAAGTAAACATCCCAGCTGGCTGGAAGCATTCATACTGAAACCATTCATACTGGAAGAAACAACAAACAAGAAGAAAACAAAGTGTTAAATCTACATTCAAAATCCTAGGTAAAAAATTTTCTTATTTTCGTTTATACTGTAATAGCCATTGCATTTCATTAATTTGTGTGAATCCTCCAAGAGTCTAATTATATGAACTCGATATCATACATAAATGAACTATTGATATGTGTGTTTAAATTTCAAATGCTTTGTAATACTTTATGATTATTATGTGTGTGCATGAGTTAATATGTGCGTGATCCTTACATCAATATTATTGGTTAAATTAGATAAATACCAGTGTTCAGTTATGAAAATATACAAGAATATTTAAACTAGTTTAGAAATGTTAATTTAAAAATATGCGTGTGTTTTTATTAGAATTATAAAATGTTTAAATTTAGTAAATAAATGTTAGTTAATAAATTGTCTCTAAAATTAAACTTTATTTGTTGGTCAATTCTTTTTATCAATTCTTTTACCAAATTCTTTTATCAATCTCTTTTATAAATTCCTTTTACAATTCTTTTATCAATTCTTTTAACCACTAATGAAGTATAATCTATTAGTGATTACAAACAGCTGAGCTAGTCATGGATTTAGGCGTTGAGTTAGTGGCCACTGTTCAAAGTGTGTTGTCTATTCTTTTAGTATTCTTTTAGAATAAACAGCTGGTGCCCTAGTTTATACACAAACAAAAAAGTACTTTGGATTTGGTGTTGAAATCAACAGCAGAGAAGAAGCTAAGTCCTGGAAATGTAACACTAGTTATATACTTTATAGCTATTGTTTGAGCATACATACTCTCTGAGTATGTTCTTCTCTGCCTAAGAGTCCGGTGTTTCGAATGAACATATTCGAATTCAGTTCAAATGGCTACACCCAAATGTGGGGCTGAACCTAAGAAACAATAGTAATGAAATACTATGTTTCTTGTTTAAAATTTTTTTATAAAAACCTAAATTATGTTTGTAAAAGTGTTTTAATTTAAAAAAAAAAAAGAATTGACCGAAAACTTTTTTTTTTCGAAATGAAAAGAGATTTTGACATTTATGCTATCAAATCAGAGACAGTTGATATTTGGGCAGAGTTAAAGCATTAGATTGGGTAGAGAAAAGGACTAAAAGGGTTGAGTTAGCGTGAATTTCCATCTTAGTAAGAAAAAATAAATAAATAAGTTGTATTATTTAATAAATCATTCAATGTAACACCCCTTTTCCAAGCAATTTTCTTATTTCCAAACAATTTACTTTTGATCAGTACACAGTTTCTTCTTCTTTTGAGGCTTTTGATAAGATTAATAATTTTAAAATGGAAAGTAATTGGGTATTTGGAAGTTTAGATATTGAAAATATGTATCAGTCTGTTAATAGGTTAAGCAGTATTGATGTTCTTTTGTCTGTATTGATTAAGAAAAGTTATTTATCAAAAAATAAAATTAAGGTAATTAAAGATTTGCTTTTGTTATTGGAAGATTCTATGTATTTTACTTATAGAGGTAATTTTTATAAGATTAAGGAAGGGTGGATAATAGGTTATATTATTTCTCCTTTAGTATGTTCAGTTTATATTAGTTTTATGGAAGAGGAAATTATTATTAAAAGGAATTGTTTATATGTAAAATTATTTGTCAGATATGTTGATGATTGTTTATTTGTAGTTGAGAATGATAAATTGAAGGAATTTTTAAATGAGTTTAATTGTTTTGATTCTTCTATAAAAATTGTGTTAGAAGGATGGGGGGTTAGAATTTAGTAAGTTAAAATTTTTAGATCTTTTGGTGATTAGAAATATAGAAACTAATTGTTTATTGTGCAGTTAAAAGTAAAGAATTAAGATCTATAATTAAACCTGATAGCTATCAGTCTGTATCTCATAAAGTAGCTGCTTTAAGGAATTATTGTCATAGGAATATTAAATTAAATAATTCTAGTGGGGTAGCTTTGTTTCAGAAATATCAATTTTATAAAGATTATTTGAGTGTTGGATACTCTGATAAATTTGTTAAAAGTATTTTATTTAATAGTAATATTTGTAAGGATGTAAAGGTTAAAGAAAAATATGATTTTATTTCTTTTCCATTTAAATTGTCTTCTTATAAAATTGTGTGTAGAAATAGTAAATTGTTTGGAAATAAGAAAATTGCTTGGAAAAGAGGTGTTACATTGAATAATTTATTAAATAATACAAAAGAAGTTTTTGATAGAAAGACTATTCCTGGTGTGGTATATTTTATTCCTTGTTTATTTTGTAAGAAGGTTTACATAGGTCAGAGTAGTTTGAGTTTAAATGAAAGAATAAAGGTTCATAAAAGTAGAGTTAAAAATAGATATCTTAGTTCTGCTTTGTATGTCCATGAAAAAAATACAGGCCACACTATTGATTTTGATGAAGCTAAGGTTGTCTTCTTTGAGAGAAATGAAATCAAAAGAAGAATTAAAGAGTCTTTATTATTGAAAATTTATTATTCTGAAGCAATTAACTTATTTAAGAGTTCTTTTAATATTAAGGGTGGATGGGAAGTGAATGGATTTGTGGGTAGTTTTTAATAGTATATATAATGTGTGGTTTTTTTGTAGTTCTTTACACTTGAGAAGTCTGCTTGTAGCAGTTAAACCTTAGGTTGTGTTTTATTATTATTTTATGCTGCTCTGGTTTAATTTTCGATTTGGGGTAGTTTTGATATTGATATTATATGAATGAACTGGCCCTTCTAACAGAAGGGAGAATACCATTAATATCAGAGTGATCAATGATATCCACAGTCACACCACAGCTACATTTGACTGGTTTAGTAATGCATTTATAGTCCAAATATCTGGATATCTGGTTGTTTGGATTCTGCATTCTGTCTGAACTGATAATAATAATAATAATATGAACTGATGAATGATCTAGCAAATTGAAACCCAACTGTATATCACAAAACATACTATATCTCAAACCAAACTATATCACAAATCAGACTGAAAAACAATAAAGAGAATGACTTTATATACTTTTTCTCTCCTATTGTTTTAATGTCTTATTGGTATTTTTAATTGAGTTCTTAATTGAAATGTCTTTTAATTAATTTTCCATTTTTTTTTTCAATTAATTGATTTTTTACATTTGCTTTAATCATAATCCATTCAGATTCATCTAAATGTTCTGGATAAGATAGTTTACAGTTTTTTCATTAATTCAACTATTGATTTTGATTTTATTATTAATATGAATCCTTGTAAACTAATTAATTACATTTTTGAAAGTTTTTTTTTTACTAACAAAATATTATTCTAAATTTGACATATTTTTTTTAGTTTTTACTTCATAAAAGCTCTTTGCTTTAAAAAGAGAGAGAAAAAAAAATGTTTTTCTTTAATTCTATTATACATTGTTCCCTCCTACTGCTTTTTAATTTATAACACTTTATAATGCTAAAATGACTCAGTATTTTTAATTTTTTTAATGTTTGTATACGAAAAATCTTTAAGCTACTTATAATTAATTTTTTTTCTTAAAAATTACAAAACATGTAACACTGTTATAGTGATGCATTACTCTTTCCTCTGGTTGAGAGGTAATATGTGTCTTTTAACCCATTTTATTTATTATCTATTTTTGTTAGCTTTACACTTGATTTTTTTTTCCTTTTTATTTGTCATATTTTTCTACCAAATAAGTTTTACAATTGCTACAGATCAATATAACACAAAGAATGACTTTTATTAAGCTACTCTTCTTTCCACACTCTCAATGTTGATTCCTACAAATATGTGTTGTGTGATGACCATGAAGACGGCAATCATATTTCTAATGTGAAAGGGATTTTGACTTAGGCAGAAGCAGGGTTTTCATGACACATACCAACTTACATGTATATATCAAAACAAAGCTTTCTATGATGGGTTTCTAGATGTTTTAATGAGACCACATCTTGTTCCAATGAGTCTGCATCTTGGAAAGCAAATAAAAAGTTGCAGCAAATACCAGAATCCCTTGACTGATCTGACTTGTGTCTTATTCTGGTTGTTCCCATTGTGCATATGTAAAGAATAAATAGATATGCCCAGAACTTTCTGAACACCCAACCTGAGAATATTTTCCTAAAAGTACACTATGGGTACACTTTTTAAACCTTCCTCTCTTTATTTATACATTACCCCCATGACAATCATAACCCATATACAATCTAAACCTACTTGAAAGATTTTATTTATTACATTTTATTATGGATTTCATTTTATTTATTATATGCTTTATTTATTCTTTTTAGATTTATTTATTGTTTTATTACTGTATTTTGATTGTATACAAAAAACTTTTATTTTTTCCTATATATTTCCTGTAAACCTATTATTTTATTTTAAATAATAATTTTTTTTTATACTTTCATTTAACTAATATCAACTCTTAAAAAAAAAAACAAATTTATCTATTTTTAAATCAAATGAAGTTTGTTTGACCACTTTTTTCTCCATCCTTTCTAATTACATTACATATTTAATTATTATTAATTATTTTATCAATATTATAACTTGGTTGCCTGGGTCTATTTCTCCTTTTACTCACCAAATTTAATTTTTATAACTATGCAGATTAGCATTTATTTTGAATTTTGGTTTCAAACTATTTTTTTCCAATTTTAATTTTAATTATGATTTGACTTTTTTAACTTTTCTCATGCTGGGTCAATTTATGGCACTTCATCACCCATGTTGAATGACAATTGAACCTGGTCCATTTAATAGAAGTGTATAATGGTGTTCAAACATTATCATAATTTTAAATTTTATATTTTTAATATTTTGTGAATGGACCGATCCTTTAAGCTGAGGGAACAATACCATTGATATCTGAGCCATCAACAATACCCATGGTCAGACTGAGCTATGCAAAGCATCACTTAATCACATTTCCAGACTGTGGTCCACCTTGTCTGCTATATTCAAACCTCTACCATTTAAAGCACTGTATTTGTTTTGATGATCAACCTCAGTTGCCAGACAACTATAAGTTATAATTAGCATGCTTTGGATGACAGAACTACAATCCACCACTAGAAATACCCATATCTAGCTGGTACTCTGTCTCAGGATCCAGCAGATTTATGTAGCACATGAAATAACTGTACAGTAATTTACTGATGAGGCAGTGGCAAGAGAGAAAGAGAAAATAGACAAAATAACAATTAAAGTAAACATTAATATTTAATTATTTACACATGCATATATTTAATGTAATATAAAATAACACAATAAATTTTACATAAGAAAAATATAAATGACTAAAGCTATAGTTTTAATAGTCCATTAACTAAAGTTCATTCAATTAAAATAAAATAAAAAATGTGATCACAATATATTTTAAAATATTACCAAAATCACACTTTTCTTTACGTTTGCCATAATATCATATAAATACAATTTATCCAAACGTCAAACACTTTTTAGCAAAACTTTATTTGTACATACACCTACGTTTGGTAAATGTAAAGATTATAAAGTTTATAGGTTTTAAATATTCAGCAATAAAAATAAATATAAAATATTAATTTTAAAAGAAGAATGAGTAAGAAAATAATAAATATTATGATTTAAAATTAAAAGAATTTTAGTTACTAATCATGAAGTTTAAGTTAATGAAGAATACAGATAATTAGTAGATTGTTAATAATAATAAAATAGATAATATTTAGATTAATAGTTGTCCTTGAATGTATATATGTATAAAGTTAAGAATACACATGTATAATTTATATTTAATTTTATTTATGTAGTACATTTTATTTTATATTAATTGTTTTATTTGGGTTTGATTATTTATTTCAGTTTTTTAATATATATATATATATATATATATAAAAAACTAAATATATATAAACATATATATATATATATATATATATATATATATATATATATTATGTTGTTTTTAGTTTTTTATTGTTTAAAAATTTTTATGGTGTTGTTGTATAGTTATGTTTTATTTATTTGGTTCATTAAATCATAATTCTGAAGATGACTGCAGGTCAGTCGAAATGTAGGTGTATGTACAAATAAAGTTTTGCTAAAAAGTGTTTGAAGTTTGTATAAATTGTGTTTATAATATATTTTTAAATATTTTACCAAGGTTTTCATGATTGTCAGTTTATAACTGGTTGACTTTCTAGACTCCATCATTGGTTACAGGGCTTGTTTTCCATTCTTTATGTTGACAATGAGAGAGAGAGAGAGTTTGTGGCAGCATTTATTTGTAATCCAGGCATTGTTGTGGCCATTGGTTCAGGCAAGGTTCAGTTTATTTTCTGTTGTTGAGTGTTTTGGAGGGCCTGAAGTCAGGCTAATTATCGTAAAGTTATCGTGCAGTGCATGTATCTAGATCTGTAGGTTTTATGTGGATGTTGACTGCAGCATAATTGACTGGCTTACTACTGTGTTTATAGTTTCTGAATATGTGGATCTATGGTTGCTTGAATTCTGAATTTTGTCCAAACTGAATAATAATAAACTGAACTAATGAGTGATCTAAAAAATTGCAGCCACGACTGTATATAACAAACCAGACTGAAGAACACTAAAGAGAGTGACTCTATATACTTGTTTTTCTCCTATTATTTAATTTCTTGTCATTATTTATAATTAGATCTTAACTTGAAAGGTCTTTTAATTAATTTTCCAATTTATTCAATTAATTGATTTTTTATATTTGCCTTAATCTTAATTCATTCAGAGTCATCTAAATAGCCTCAATAAGATAGTTTACAGATTTTTAATTAATTCAGCTATTGATTTTGATTTTATTGTTAATCAGAAATCTTATAAAGTAATTAATTATATTTTTGAAATTCTTCTTTTACTAACAAAATTTATACTAAATTTTATATATTTATTTAGTTTTTACTTTAGAAAAGCTCTTTTCTTTAAAAAAGAGAGAGAAAAAAATGACTTCATTCTATTATATATTTCTATCCCCTCATGCTCTTTAAATTGTAACACTTTATAATATTAAAATGTTGCAGTATTTTTATTTTTTTATTTTTGCTTAAAAATAATATGTAAGACTTTTATAACTTTTTTTTAAATTATGAAACATGTAATGTTGTTGAATAGTGGTACAATATAGATCACCATACAACTTTAAAAGAAATGGGATTCTAAATATAATAGTCTTAAAACACAAACCACACACCCAGATTACCATTTTGTCATGGAAGTGGGTGAAGATTTATATGACCAAGCAAGAAAGATAGAAATAAAATTTTAAATCCTGACAAAAATTAAGCTAGTTGATTTAAAAGAAATGGGATGGATTTTAGCTAATGAAAAATTAATAAATACCCGGATCACATAGAAATGAAAATAGCATTTTGTAAAATAAAATGTTTTTTATTTGTTTGGGGAAGTTAATAGAAGTAAAGTTCAAAGGGTAAATAAAATGTTTTCTTTGTGTTGCATGGAGATAAATGAAATAAATAAAGTTGAATAATTAAAATAAAATATTTTTGGGAGAATTAATAATAGAAGTGAAATAAAATAAAGGATTTTTCTTGTTAGAATCCATATATAAAAATAAAACAATAATTGGTTTAAATAGAATAATGTTTTGGGAGTTACTGTGTAATAATAAAAGTGCATAAATAAAATAAAATATTTTAGTGACAATTAATAATTGAAATAAAACAAGGAATACGTTTTTTTTAAGAAATATTATATGATGATGATAATAATAATAATAATAATAATAATAATAATAATAATAATAATAATAATAATAATAATAATAATAATAATAAAATAAACATAATTTTGTATAATAGTATAAATCAAAATCTACAATAAAAATAATATTTAATCTATGTGTGAAGTATAAGATGAACTGGAGTTGGAATAGGGTGGGGGTGGAGTGAGAAAGTGAAGGATGATGGAAGTATAATAAGTGTAGTCCATCATATTGTGTGAGAATAGTACCTGTAATGGAGATAAAAAGAGGAATAATTCTAAGAGTGAGGATTCCAAAAAAAATTTTCTGGGCCCATTCGATTTTCACAGGAGGAAATTGTCGCTATACTTATCTAAATTATGTGCATAAGCTACAAGTCTGTTCTTGGGGAAAAGTTCCCCACATTTTATAATAAATATTGTCAATGGAATATGGTGAATAGATCTGTCAAGGAATTCTGCCATTTGAAGTGACCCCATTTTGATTGTAGAATGTAGACCCATTGGAGAACGTTGTGGGCTCATTCAAATGTCAGGTAGAGAAAACCCAACATAGAAAGTAAAGTTTTTTTTATACATAAGTCGGTATAAACCAGACGAATCCTGCATCAGCTTCATTCAAACATCTGTACTATGTCCTAAAGATATATGCTGCTCCTTGTGGCAATCACACAGGACATAATTGTTGAAATGAACATTGAGTACAACTTGGAAGAAATAGTAATTTAATGAAGGTCACTCTCATAGCAATTCAGAAACTAATTTCCTAAAAGGTAGAAACATAATTAAAAGCAAGTATTCATAATATAAACAAAATAATAGGGATGTATAAATAAAGTATTAGAAATAAAATGAGTCAAACATGTATTTAACCCTCAAATGGAGAGTGATGTGGTGCACCACTATTGATGGTGTGATAAGATAGCACACTTTTTCTGCATTACAAGTGGAATCATTTATTAATAAATGATGAAATTAATTTGAAATGAAATAATTAAGTATTAATAAATGAGAAATATAAGATATAAAATATTTTAAAGAGGGTTTTTTTTTTTAAATGAAACTCTTCAAAAATAAAATGTTATGTCATCTTAACATGTATGATAAAACGGAGTTTTAATATTTGAAGAGTGAGTATGACTGTGGGAGGAATTAACTATAACTCAGAAATTAAAACTAGCTCTCTCTTTTTATAAATTTAAATTAAAAAAACAGAAATTGTAAAAATGAAAGTTGAACTAAAATGTAATATGTAAAAAGATAGCTTTTAAACTTAAATCCACTTTATGATTACTTGGCTGATAAATAAAAAAAAAATTACCATTACATTAATTGAAGAGACAAAGGAAAGAATTCAGGACAATATCTTATCAGAATTTTAGATTAAGATAAGCAAGAAATTAGATTAAAACATAATGCAAAATTCATTAGGAAATATCAATGAAATCAGATCAGAGAATGATAACTAGAAAACAATAAGGAAGTAGTGTATAAAAGGACCGATAGATATATTCACTCATTATCATTATAACATCATTGTTAATATTTTATTATATAGGCTATATTCATCATTATCCAATATTGCTACTGCATAAGAACTTTCACAGAAGAGAGGATGGTAAAAGTCATTAATGTCTTCAGACATGGGCATATATATTTTCATTCAATGAAACCCAACCCAGCAATGTGCAGTGCTTGACAGTAACCAAAGTGTGCAGCCAGTCTTCAATCCCAGGTCTGTGAAACAGCAGATGCTCTCCGTCTAGAACTCACATTCACATTATCATTTGAAAATTCATAAAATATCTCTCTCCTTCATTGAAACATGGAAAATCAGTAAGAAAACAAACCATCAATAGAAAAGAAAGACCAACCAGTTGGTGATCAGAGCAATGAATTGTGCCACTATAAATATAAGTTGCTATTTGTAAAAATCCTAGTTAATGATAAACTTTATTATTTCAATTTAAAACGTGCTCATTGTTTAAATAAAAGAATTTAATGAATTCTAATATGCACAGCAATAGTAAGCTTTAAGTTGCTTCCATAAATTATTATATTGATTTATATCTTAATGTGTCTGTATATTTAAATTTAATCATACAGTATTTTAATATGTGTAGAGCTCTAAATTGCTTCATGAATTCTTATTGTAAATGGTAGCTTACAATGTACATATTCCTAAAAAGATCAAGCCTATTTATTGAATCCAATTTATCTGAAATTTATATTAATAAAGGGAAGATTATGTGTTTGTTATTATTACATATATACATATAATACACAATAAATTATTAAATTATAATAAATAAAATACGATCTATATTTTGAAAAGTAATATTGTATATATATATATAAACTATTTGATTAATAAACTGTAATGTATATTGTACCGGTCAGTGTAGATATCACTCACATTTTACATCTCTTTGAACTCCTTTTTCATATCTATACAGTACATAGTATTATTATTATGCTCAAACTCCTTTTGCACAGCCCGCTAGCTCATGGAGATTTACATGAGAAACCTGGATAAATTACTTAAAACTACTGTCATCACAGATGTTTACATTACTAATGTAATTTATATATAAATGAATAAGAAAACTCACAAATAAATTGTCTAACTAGGATAAGAATTTAATAAGTATGTGTGTTTAAGCCATCAGATCAGCAGTACAATATCTGGGGTTAATAATAGTAAAGCAATATAGACTACAGGTTTGTTTTACAATACTGTTTAATATAATAATATAATTGGTTAATATAATAAAGCTACTTTCTCTACTAATTTCTAATATTTGAAAAACATTATTCAACATTAACTAAATGCTTCGTTCAATATAGGCGGGGAAGATCTATGTGCCAATGAGGTAGTACTCATCGCTATTAGATGCATTAATTTATTATTAATAAAATTAATATTTTATAAACACCAAATAATATCTTTCACAAATGAATATTTGATTTATAATGTCTACAATATGGTCTTTTATTTATATAATGTTTTAACGTGAAACGACTAGCAAATAAATCAATGATAAAAACATGGATTTTCTATAACGCATTTTGTATAAAATATTGCGTACGTTTAGGAATTCGCTGTTAAAAAGGGAATTGCTTTAAATCAAGCCGGTTATCAACATTAAAAGGGATAACTAAACAATAAATCACTTTGATTTTGACATACTTCACTTCACCATGACTTAAGAGCCAACTTTAAAGGAAATATATAGATCTTGAGAATGAAAGCAGTACTGACATAGCAGGAATAAAAACATTGATAAGATTGATGAAAATTTCACCATTATATTTGAAGAACAAACTGGTCACTCTGCATTTTCACAAATCACAACCTGGAGAGAGAGTTTTCTTGGACATAAAGAGAAATGAGGTCGGGCCTTTTTTCACCCTTGAGCCTTACTGTCCGACTATGAGAATCCTGAAGAATGAAAATCCACATTAATAGCTTAGATTTCCGAAAATACATTCATTAAAATAATAGTGAGTTTATTGAACTTAGAGTAATTTGCTTATGCCAGCAATGCCTATATTAATAGAATAAATGCTTTATTCATGTCCATTACTTAAATTAAATACTAAAATAATTGTCAAATCATAGTGACTTGAACTCCTTCAAAATCAAATTGGAATAAAACAATCATGACTATGATGTCATACTAAATAACAATAAAATAATTACTCCCTTTTATTTAGAGATTTCCCAAATGCAAAGTTCAATTAAAACCCTCTTTAATATCTCATATATTCATTTCCTTCTCACAAACTCTAATTAGTGCTCTAATAACAAAATAACAACACACAATATTCATTTTATTGACAGATCGCAATTATGAAATATATGTATTATTTGATTACATTTAATAAACTAATTCCAATTCGGTGAATAAAAATGAGCTAAACAAATACGCCCTCTTTGGGAGAGTATTAAACTGACCAATCAATTACGGGCCAATTGAAAATATTTAAGGACGGTTTTAATTCACCGAATTAGATTTATTGGCACATAGATACTTAAATATTTAAATCATAAATTAATAAATAATAGGAAACAACCATAAGAAAAGAAATATAAAATAAAAAAGCATTTTAAGAGAAACTAGTAAAGTTGAATTAATATTATAGAGAGTAATGACAAAAGCAAAATTACAACAGCTATATAAGTAATAATTTACTAATAATGGGCGTTTAATAAAATTTATAATTACAACAGCTATATAAGTTTTATGTATCTTACAAAGTGTGTTTATCTAGGATAGGATTGCAATATTTAATTATTGATATTACGAAAGATATTTAAGACAAGAAAAGCGAATTATATATTGTAGAAAAATTCTTCTGGTGGTAATATTACCTTCCAACAAGTCCTTTCATGGGTAGACTTCATAACTGCTTGCAAGTTTTTTTTGGAGAGTGAAATGAGGCACCTTTCCATCAATGAAATAGCTAGCTATTTTTTATTATTCAGTCAAGTTCATTCACCAACAGTTCTATTTATGATTTTAGGAGGCGTTAGATAGCTTCATGGTAGCATACTGATGTTACTGGGAAAAGCTCGGGGAAGAACAACTATGTGCCCCGGCCTTAGCCTACATTTTTGCATACATTAAATCATAGAATATATCGACATAGATTCAAACTACAACTCGTTCACTATAGTAATCTGATTCCAATCACTCTCTTTTTTTTGGGGGGGAGGTATTTATACTATTTTAGCATTGCTCCAGGATATTCTATCTTTCCATAGCTTCACACATTGTTCAGTCCATTCATTTAAAATTAATATGCTCTATTGTGATTCAAATCTTTTAAGTCTTTTGTTAAGAATACATTTTTAGTTTGCAAATGGATCACTAAGATAAAATAAAATTAATTTAAGATAAGTCCCTTTGTTGAGTAGCTTATGTGACCTTCCAGATTTATCCAAAAGAATGTGACTTTTAAACACTAAAATTTAATAGAAAAACATATAAGTAGTTTTCAAGCAAATCTATTTAACAGAGTTTACTATTACTATTTAAAATACATTCATATATATAATATCCACACACAAAAATATGTAATAAATAAATCTTATTTTATTAGAATTAACATTATTTAAATCTTATTATAGAAATAAAAGTAAAATTAAAACGTTCATTATTAAATGAATATAACAAGGCTAAAGAAAGAAAAATAGGCTTGGTATGTGTATGAATATAAACTGTCTGTTAAACAAATTTACTATTAAAAAGGTAGAGATCAGGTTTGATCTCAGGTTAGTGCTAAATAAGGCATGAAACTTGGATTAAGTTTGGATTCAATCGTTTCAATATATATATATTAAATTTTAAATTGAATATTAATTTATAGTTAGATGATTTGGGGATAGCCTGAAGTTAAGTTAGGTGGTGATATGTGAAAATAAAACTGACTTTATTATTTTATTTTTTTATTTGTAATAAATAAAATGTATTTAAACAATAGGCAGTTAAAAATCTCAGAGTTCCATATCTACGTGAACAAATTGTATAAAAATAGAAACTTTTTACAAATCATTCTTCTTGTCAAGAGAGATAGCAGCTATAACAATGGACAATAGTAAGAACTAAAATTTAGAATGCTAAAATGGAGTTTTGCTTTTTCTTTTATATAAATTATAAACATCTTTAAGAGGAAAGAAAGTGAAATAAGAAGTAAAAATAAATGATAAATTTTGTAATAATTAAAGCATGTTTTAAAAGTTGTTGGAGTAATTTTAAATATTTTAAATCTTATTTCAAAAAGAATAATGAAAATTAATCTGCTGAAAATTGTAAAAAAAAAAGAAATATAAAATAATTTTGTTAATATATATATATATATATATATATATATATATATATATATATATATATATATATATATAATATATATATATATATATATATATATATATATATATATATATATATATATATGTTAATGTATATATATATATATATAAAGTGCTTCTATATTATCCAATAAAAAATTATGACTACAAATAATTATTAAATTGTACTTTAATATGAAAATGGGTTAGAGCAAAACATGCTATTGTGTATCATGGTATTTCCTACCAGCTGACTGAAACTTCTATATATGTATTTTTCTACTTCATTGTAAACACACAAGAAGATGCCTGCAATCCAAAGTAAACAAGCATTGAAATACTTAATGGTGAATCAAGTGAGGATCAAGGTGTTTACCATTAAACACAACTACAGGAGACCCCATTGTGCCTATCTATCCTTTCTAAGGAAAATGATTTACTAAGTGAAACTGCTTTGAAGAACAACTTGCCTAACTATCAACTATGACTATCTCCTGTAGGATGATTTTTATGAGCTTTATTCTAATTACAATTTTTAATCAAAGAATCAATATTGTAAATTTTTGTTTATTTTTTTTATTCATGTTATCTGTTGTATTTTCACACTCTGATGCTGAAGCCTCACTTTTTTAGAATTAGCAAAGAAGAAAAGGGGGAATTATTCACTTTGATATTTTTTTTATTTTCATTGTAAATAAAATTTAAGTTAACCCACCTGCTTCACATCAGGTTATCCACATAAATATTAAGGTAAGATTCTCTACATTTATTTTCATACATTAGATTGCAACACTTATACAGAATACATATTATATGTTTTATTTTGTTGATTAACCTTATATATATATTTTCCAGTATGTTTGACTAATCAACTCGTATCTATCTCTATCATATATATAAATTGGGGGAACTTGTTAAATAGGTTGTTACCATCTGCAAATATATAATTTAGCTAGCCAGCATCTCAATTATCTTAAATAACTAAAGTTTATTTTTATATATAATTATGACTTGTAGAGAATGAGTGACATAGGTGGATTTCTACCATGGGATATAAGGGTTGGATTATAATAATCATTAATTAGTAAAAATGGTAGGGGTTCACATGTGACACATGTACATATGATTTTTTTTTAATTTTTTTATCATTATTATTGTTGTTATACTTTATGATATTTATTATAGTTAATAAATGTTTAAGAGTTTGGATTATTCCAGTCTTTGGTTTATTGAGTTGTCCTGACATTCAATAGTTTATAAACAATTATGCATGAACACACATCTATTTTTCTTATCATATAAAAGCTTGAAAATAAAACAAATATAATAAATGATAGTTATAACCTATGTGTAGGTGCAGGAGTTGCTGTGTGTATCTAATCTGTTCATATCTGTTAAAGAAGTCAAAAGCAATATTCTCTCTGGGTTTGAATATTAGGGCATAATGGAATTTAAAAAGGAGGGGAAGTGGATGAATTAACCTAAATTGCATTTAATATTAGTAAATAGGAATAGAGTTAGTCAATTAAAGTGTATGCAATCATTGGTTAAGCATTTCATCAGGTTCTCATTAGCATTCTATCAGAAGATCCACATTCTGAACATAGTTAGATGCAACCTTTTCCCCCTTCTAAGCATGGTAGATCTATGCAGATTGTTTCATTAGGAGCAATAAATTAGACCATGTTAACTTATCCCACACTAGATTGCTACATTTGCATTGTATTATAGTCTGCAAGTTAGTTTACCATTTGTTACATCTGGCACACCATTGTTGGGTTTGGTTAGCTTATGAATGTGATGAAGAGTTCCATCATTTTTATCTGGTGCCATCAACTTTGGGGCCAGTGGTACTCATTATGTCCATTATATCTGGCACACAATGTGGTAGGCATGAAGATATTACAGTTGATAGATGTATCCAAATGTATTTTCCAATAGTTACATCTGGTATACAGTATGTTAGGTATGAATATACTATAATTGTAGGGGTGATCCAGCCATTGGACTGGTGTTTTTTTTATTTTTTTAAAAAAAAACAAATGTTAAAGCACATTTCATTTTATATTTTTCTATCAACATAAACCCAAATGAACTTATACACTTGGCAAACAACTAGCGCATTCATCTAAAATAATAGTAGTAGTGATAATAGATCACATAAACTTGAATCAATATCTATAAGAGATCTAAAGTATTGAGTGTAATTTGGAAATATAGAGGATTGGACAATAAACAGAGACCAATGATAAATAGTTAAGTGAGTAATAAATGATACTAAAATAGTAGAGTTAGACATGTAAAAGGACATTGGATAAAAGTAGATCTATTAAAAACTAAAAAAAAGAGGTAAAATATAATGCACTGGTTGGAAGTGGCGTGATGCACTGTGGTATGTGATTATTTATAGTTTCATAAATAAATATTTTATAAATAGTTTGCAAATAAATAAATATTTAATGATAACCAGAAGTGGTAAGCAATTAAGTAATATGGAATCAAAACAGTTGGAGATAGGGAAAATAATAGTGATAGTGAGATGTTAGATGATGCTACCAGTAATAAGGTAGAATCTACAATGATTCAGATTTTTGGGGGGTCTATACTGGAAGTTGAACAATCCCCACAAGTGCAATAAGGGAGTCAAACAGTTTATCAAATTCAGATGATTTCTCCCAGGGATATTACTCAAATGCCTGAAGTTGGAGTAACTCAGGATATGCAAGATGCTACAGCATTGGAACAACTAATCCAAGTAATCATGGAGATGAAGAGTGATATGAATGATGAATAGTAAAATGGGGAATATGGCAACCAAAATCTAATGAAATGAAAAGTGATATAAATACTAAGGTGGAGCATTTGGCAAACAAGGCTGATATAAATAAAATAAAAGAAGAATTGAAGAAGGATGTGAATGATATGAAAGAACAAATGGAAACAAAAATTGATAATGTTGAAAGTAAGCTATCTGAAGATATGTGACAACTTTCCCTAAAATTAGAAAATGTTCAGAAATACAATATTAGGTTGAAGCAAGGAATGTTGGAGATGAAGAAGGAGATTTATGAAGAGAATACAAGATGCCAACAATGATTTGATGATTTCAAATGCAGTGTCATGGAACAATTGGATGCAAAATATGATGAGGCATGCAGGAATCAAGAAATTTTTAAGGAAGAAATATTTGAAAATTAATGGAGGCACCAAGATGAAGTTCAGATGGAAATACAAATTATCCATATGCAGTTGGAGCAAAATTTTACCAAACAAAATACGGAGATAAAAACCTTAGGACAAGAACTGAAATGCTTATATAAAACAATTACCCAGAGGTTGGGAATCACCAAATCCCAAATGAGTAAGAGTACATTAGTTGTTGAAACACAACAAACCCAGATTAATTCAAGTACTCGATATACTGAATTTAAGTTGAGAGAAAAGCAATGGAATGATACTCTCAAGATTCAAGTGATACAAAGATCACAATGTTTCAAGATTGATTCCAAGTTAGATGATCAAGCCATAGGAGTCGATGACAACTCATCCTCTGAAGATGTCATGATAGAGTATATTAAAGAAAGTTCAATGGTAAATGATTTGGACTCATATTTGAGATCATTGTGGCACATTCGTGTTTACCATTGAAACAAGGATAAAATTTTTTTCAGTCAAGACATTTATGAGCATAATAGCAATAACAAGGTTGGGTTATTACAAGTTCAAACAGCTTTCTTAGGAGAAAACTATCACACTACAAATGCCATTTTTGGAGGCATTAAAGAAATTGTTGAATGTGATCATCTTAGCTGTGTGTTATGGAAATTAGAGTCTTTCTATAATCGACAAGATAATCAAAACAGAGAAAATTATTTAATGAGAACAGAGATGACCATGTTGCAGTCCATAAAACAGAAATGATTTCAGTTCCACAAGTTATGTAGCACTTATGAAGGACCCTTCACATTTATGAGGCATATAAATGACAGGACTTAAAAGAAAAAGTACATAATAAGTGAAGGACTTCAAATGATGTAACTTAGGACACAAAAAATGAACTTTTTACAATGGATGAATTCTCAAGAGATGTATATATTTTTAAGAGCAGAAATATATGAATGAATAAATCAAATCGTATATATATATATATATATATGTGTGTGTGTGTGTGTAATAAATAAAGTTTGATATCTGTATTCATTTCACAATATATGTAATATACAAATCAATATATATATATCAAAATACAGTACAATTTATATAAATTATAATCTTTTAGAAGTACTTTCGACTATACACTTTGTAGTCTTTATCAACTGTATAACGTTGAATAATCAAAACGAGACAACCCTTAACAATACCCATAGTTCAATTCATATTTCCCACAATTCTGTTATCTTAACATTTGAGGACGTTATATAGTTGATAAAGACTACAAAGTGTATAGTCGAAAGTACTTCTAAAAGAATATAATTTATATAAATTGTACTGTATTTTGATATATATATATATTGATTTGTATATTATATATATATATATATATATATATATATATATATATATATATATATATATATATATATATATATATATATATATATATATATATATATATATATATATATAATACAACTTATGATAGTATAGGAGAAAGATGTGGTAAGACAGACAGACCAGATAATTAATTATATCAACTGGAGTGTGAATGAATCCACTGGATTCACACCAATTGAACTACATTTTAATCAATCAATTCCCATGTTGCTCACTAAATATCAACCTATGACTAGATATAAACAAAGTAGTATGGAGGAAAATGTGCAGAAAGCATATCTTCAATTGGTAAGTAAGGCCAATAAAAGGAACAAAAATAAGACTGTAATTCCACATACTTTCAAAGTGGGAGACAAAGTTTTAATAAAAAAAACCTCATATTAGTAAGCAAATTGAAAATAAATACAGTAAGTTTTACCTTCTATATACCTTACACAATAGTTAAACTATCGAGTCCTAATGCATTTTGGTTGAATATGGAAGGACAAGTTAGAGGCACATTTAATACCCGAATTATGAAACCATACTATGGACAATCTTAGTAATTATAGAATTGTCATTATCAACTGATGTGTGGATAAAAAAAGAATGTTAAGTTAAAAAAAATTAGATATTATGAAGTTAGGTTAAAAATTATGATGAGAATATTCCCTAATGCATGCCAAAGCAGATATTAGGACACTTTAGAACCACTTTATTTAAAAGAGTTAAACAATACTAAGTGATGGTTGCTGCAATCTTCTGTTAGTCCTCAAAAGAAATCCAATAAGACTTAATAGTAGCAGGATAGAGGATAACAAGAAAAAAAAATATGTGCTATCTGAAACAGAAACACATTTTTATTAGTGTGCTCAAAACATAACCATCAGTAGTTTAAAAAACAACAACCTATGTTTCAACCCCACCTTGCAAAGTATTTCAAGAGAGTGAATAGAGAAGAATAGAAAACAATTTGTGTAGTTGAGCATAGAAAACAGTAAAATAAGGCTTCACTACCCTTCTTATATTTGTGTAAAAAAACCCATCAAACTTTAAATGCGAACCTTGTGTAAGTGCTAACATTTTCATGACAGATTAAAATTCTAACCCTGAAAGGAGAGGGGGTTGTAAAGGATAGATTACAATGCACATATTCCTAAAAGGATCAAGCCTATTTATTGAACCCAATCTATTTGGAATTTATATTAATAATGGGAAGATTATTTGTTTGTTATTATTACATATATACATATAATACTCAATAAGTTATTAATTTATAATAAATAAAATACGATCTATATTTTGAAAAGTAATATTGTATATATATAAACTATTTGATTAATAAACTGTAATGTGTATATATATATATTGTGCCCTTTTGTATGGGTCTCCATAAATTGTTATATCAATTTGTTAAAAATTTTAAATTTAAGATATATTATAGCTATATGATGTTGATTTTATTTCTAATAATCTTTCAAAAGTTTAATCAAAGTAAACTATGAATATTTGATATGTGAAATTGTGCTAATATTTGGGTGAGACGTTTCAATAAAAAAATGATAATATTATATGGTTGGGAAAACTGGCCATGATTGATACTGCATTAATAAGTTTTGTAAATAAATGTTTAAAGCTAAAAGTTTAAAAAAAAGACAAGTTTAAATTAAATGCATATATATTTATTATTGATAAAGATTAATATTTAGTAAGTGAATGTAGGTATTTTGTTATTGATAATATATAATAGAAGATTAGTATTTGATTTTATAATATAAAATTATTATATTAAAGTTGTTATAATATATTATTTGTTTTAAAAAATATTTATTTTCTAAAATTGAATTGTTAGTTTATTTTTAGATAATTACAAGTGTTAATATCTGTGTTGTAAATCAGGTGACAGATAGACATATGTACACATATGCTTGTAAGTTTTTCTAGTAAAGTTGCAAAACTGTTTTAAAATTCTATTATAAAATTTATAAATATTATATTGGCTATCACGAGATAAAAATAAAAATAATTAGCATGAAATATTAAATCTGATTTTTAAAATACTGTTTAAAAAAATATAATGAATAAAAATAGACTTAGTTTGTTTAGAAAAATAGTCTTATAAAAGTTAAAAGGGAAATAAAGTAAAACATATCTTTTTAAAAAAATGTTTAATGGATTTAAATAAATGATAAAAATTAATTTAAGAATTAAGTAATGTAATAAATAATAAATATTAAATAAGTCAATATTTATTTTTAATTTTGTATTGTTTGGTAAGATATGTAAATAGGCTAGCAAGGTGATTGTTTAATTTACCAATCAAGTGGGTAATTTCTTCCAGTATAAAAACCAAGGTTCAATTGTTCAGAGGGTGATTGGAATTTTTTTAAGTGAAGTGTGCTATTAAATATAGCTAAGTAAAAAAATTATAGACGCTCTCGTAATAGTTTCTTAATTTATAAGAGTGTAGTTCTAAATAATTTTATAAAAGTTTACCGTTTAATATTCAGTGCTAATTTATTTATAGTTCCCTATTGATCGTCTCTATTAAAGCTCAATTTTACTATCAAATAATCATGAAAATATCGTATATCGATAAAATGTGTTGGAAACCTTATATTAAAAATATAGTGAACGCTGGATTAACTAGGAGAATTACTAGTTGGATAAAAATAATATATTGGACATTATATGAATTTAAAAGTTGATTATAATTGATTTCTTATAAACAAATATGTTAAAGAAAGATAAATACTTCTTTACGAAGAAAGTATTTTTAAATTACATATTTTAATATATCTTTTGGTAAAGATATGGAAGATAATAATAATTGCAGAAATACTTGCCTTATTAAGTCTTTGTTGTTTAAAAGACTAAATTTCTATAATTTTAAAAGGCAGATAAATCGGAAAATTAATTGATAAGTAAATACCTATAAAAAAAATGTTATAATATTTAAATTCTATATGCTGGTTATATAGAAAATTTTAAAAAATGTTTTGCTGAATATTTAAAGAAATACGCACAGAAGTATACGAGGATATCCAAGTCAATTTTTATAAAAAACTTAAATTAAACATTTAACTATTGATTAATCCTAGGAAGATAATAACTTTTAAATAATCCAGATCCTATAAACTGTTTTAATTATTATTTTGTTTCTTTATGGTGGAACTTATTTTATCTTATTTTTTTAAAAAAAAAAAAACGTTTTCCATTTATTTCATAAAAACTGTTTAAACACGTGATGTCCAGAAAAAGGAAGTGGTGTTGGTAAAATGTTGTGCCTAGGAAAAAAAAAACAATTGTGGGTGGAAAGAAGACACCGTTGGATTTTTATGTAACATATTTTGTTTTCTTAACTAACATAGATATTTAATTATTTATTGATCTATTAGAGATAAGAGAGGTACATTTTAAAAATAACTACATATTAATATAACACTTAATTTCCTAAAGTTTATTTTTTTATATAATTTTACAACACGTAATATTTTAAGAATAATTGTTGAGTATAAATGTGATATTATTTTGTAAAACTATAATCCTGGAGGACATCGTTTGGCTGATTATAAATTGGAGTATCATTTATGGTAATAATTATATAATATTAATAATTTAATGTATTTTGCTTTGTTTTCTTTAGATAAACCAAATATTATTGATTGTTGAGTGAATGTATAAATATTTAAAGAACATACACACATAATATTATCAATAATAGTTTTATTTTAATATGCATACTTTATTTTATAATATAAATTTATTACAACGTAATAAGAGTTATCCAGAAATAATTATATGATTCTTTCGTGAATAAACTTTAATATTTCTATTATAATATTAGGAATTTGATTTATTATATTAGTATGAGTCATTTATAGTTATTTTCAAGTTAGTAAGAAGTAGAAAATATATATATATATATATATATTTTTATTAGACAAGTTAAATTAATTTTATATAGAAAGTTATATTTTGTTTGAAGGGTTTATTAGATATAGATGATGAGATATAATAGAGTTTGGATAGTCATTTTTTAAAAAATTGGTAAGCTGATACTGAAGTTAAATAAGATTAGAATGATATTTGAAGATAGGGTTTTATTAAGAGGGAATAGGAATAACAAGTAAAGAAGAATAATAGTTTAAATGGAAAAGAATCATAGAATTTTATTTTACTATAATAATTTTTATAAAAATTGGTAATTTATAAATAAAAATTTTCGTCTTTACAAAATTGTTGAATAATTTTAAAAATATTATTTTAAGAAAAGAACATATATGTATTGCATATTTTGGTAAGACATATATTATGAAATTACATCAGAATGAAGTAAATAATTATGTAATCAATAAAAGTCATATAATGTTACAAAGTTATATCAATCTATACATTAATTGATATTTAGTTAATGCTAATAATAAATGTAATACATAATAGTTACATTATAATAGAAATAGCTATAATACTTAAATGGAGTAGCATTTTGATTATTAAAGTTTGTTTATTTTACATGTGCTACATAAGTGATATTTCACATAAAAGCCTTCTATTGTACTAAGTGATTATAAATGATATCTAGTAAAATATAAGTTCATAGACTCAATTACATGTTACTAATAAAACATTTAAGAAATGTATGGATTATTTATTTTGGATTATAGAAATAACAACAATGTAAGAATCTTGTATTATTATTATTTTTCTTATTTTTATTTTCTTGATTTTCCACTTATAATGTAAATAATGTATATAAGTTGTTTATTAAAGTTGATGTAAATAAATTTGTTTAAGTTATTTTAAAAGTGTGTCGAATTCATTATTTTGCACCACAGCATTTGACAACAGATAATTTGAATAAAACATAATATTTGCACAATATGAATTAAATTATTATTATTTTTTTTAAAAAAGAAATACAGTATTTTCTCAAGATAATTTATAGAAATTCATTGACATTAACATATTATGTTATAATGGTCACAAAAATAATTATAATGCACAATATAAAAGTATAATATTATTTATTGCCACATATTATTAAATTATAAGATTTTATTATATTCTTAATTTAGATACTATATGAAGATAAAAGACATGTAGATGATTTACTTGTTTTCTTAATGATTAGTAGTATAATAAAATAGATGAGGTTAACTTATACACTGGAGATTGTTATTTAGTTATTTATTATTATTATAGGTTAGGTGTAGTTAGGTCTGATATTAAATCCCTTATCATGCCTATCTGCAAGAAGTATTATTACTTTAAGATAATTAAAAGAACCTGAGATTATTTAGTTATATTTCTTTGATAAAAGATTGAGATTTATTTATTACTATTATTGAAGTTAGTTAATTTTTTATAAAAGACATACCCCACTTGAAACATTTAAACCTTGTCTCACTATGTAATACCGGATAAATCAATAAATGTATTTAAAAAGTTTGTTTAGAAGACTACAGTAACCTATGCAGTTATTAAGGGAAATTATCAACAGAAAAGTGGATAAACCTATACTTTTAAATATGCTACACTTGCAAGTGTGAATTTTAATTGTCTTATTATCTGTACAGAAACCATTAATTTTTTTTTTTTTTGCCTTTGGAGAAGTGTTAAATATTGCTTTATTATGCATTGAACAGGATAATAAAAATATATACATGTGTTATTTGGAATGTTTACCCATCATAATATCAGTTCTTATAATTTTAGCTCACCAGAATAAAATAAACTTTACTAACAGGATAAACTCTGATGGTAGAAAGTGTTTGTTTATTTTTTATTTTTTACTCCTGTGTTAGCTTATAATGCTTACATCATATGTTATTTGGGAATTTTGTTTTTAAACATATATGTTTTATGGTGGTATGGAAATAATATATATATATATATATATATATATATATATATATATATATATATATATATATATATATATATATATATATATATATATATATATATATATTGAGTTAAAGAGAAAAAATGTGTAAAATATATACATCTATTACAAGTATCTTTATTTTTTTTAGTTAAGGGAAAACATGATATTATATATCGTTCATCTAGACAGAGAGGAAGAGAGTTTATTTCTTGTATTTTTTAACAGATTTTAATAATTTATTAAAGGGGAACAAACAAATATTTTGTCAAAGATATGCTATAATGATCTAATTGCATTCTTATATAAAAGAATTAATATATATTTTTTTCAATTATTAAGTTTTCCTATGAACTTGTCCACTTTGAATACAAATGCAGGTTGATCTTTATTGCTTAAATATGTTGTGCTCTCTCTAACAAAAGTGTAGTTGTCATTTTAAAATAATTAATAATCATTTGACATATATATTTTGGTTTGTCTATTGATACATTAATGGTTCTGCATTGTGAAATGGAATATATATCTCTCCACTGTTATCGTAGTGTTGTTTTACCTTGCTATAATATTGAGAATGATTTGTGACAGTTTTTAGCTGAGAGGATGTGCCAATAGAATGGCATCCAATAGATTAATATTAATATTGAGCATGGGCTAATGGAGAACACCTATTGCTGATTCCATGAGAGGATCATATGGTAGAGGCTGAGTAATAATTAATGATTGGTTAGCATAAATAATCCTAAAAGAAAGGATATCCATGGTTTGAATTCTATGTTTTCCATGATGAGGCAAAGCCCACATGTGTATACCCATAGAGAGGTAGTAGTATTAGCCATATTATTATACAACTGTCATGTTGTTTTATAGAGCCACCCTTTATTGTTAGATCTCTCATGATGATATAGAGTTAGTTTTTCCACCGTGTATGGTGAAGTTTCGTATTTCAAAATTATATGGCAAGGATAAAATTTTGTTAGATTTAGGAACACTGATCTAGCTATAGTGTTTGCCTAATTATAATAGTGCTTTATGATGTTGTAGGATCATCATCAGTTATAGACAGACCAAACCAAGATCTATTAATGATTGGGAATTTTTAGATGTAAAAGCAAGAGATGCACATGGGCAGTGTGGATTTATCTTCATCAAATAATGATTTAACAATGGATCAGTAAGATCATTTAAGTATTCAAGAATTAGGTTGTGGACATTCGTAATGTTTTAGTGATATATATGTGTATTTGACTTTTGATATCTGTTCCTGCATTAATACACTAAACCTATTCATCTCAAATTTTAATCAGTTATTAATTGTGCAGAATATGATAATTGCCCTTATCATATTCTGATAAAAGAAATGGCTTTGGTATAATGCACTACTTTATAACTTTTGAATTCTAAATTTAGAATTTGTGCATACCATAAAGTCCTAAATACACTGTTGTTTTTGTAATTTAAGTGCTAGTTCAGTTTCAATAAGGTTTCATGATCTTGTTCTTTAAGATAAGCTAAACAGTAATAAGTGATATTTTGAATATCATTGTATCAGCTGGTGGTATTGACTAAGAATATGGTCAATGGGATACTGAGTATTTTTCCATCCCTGAGTTTAATTTCTTATATTGGTTTTATTTCATGCCATGTCTTAGAATTAAAATTTGTAAATATTGTAAATAAAGTTTGTTGTGTTTAAAAATTTATTTAGTTGCCTGTAGTCTAATTGCTAATCACCATATACACATTATTATTGTTATTGCTATTGACATATCAGAAGATTATATATTGAAATCATCATCAACCAATATAGTACATTTAACTATTGGTTAATATACCAAAATAATTTTATTAAGCCGTATAATTTATTAGTACATCTAATGCATCATCACACAGTAACCAAAATGTTAATAACTTAGAGTACAGATTATTTTAAGTAATAGATTAAAAGATAAATATAATATTGAATTAATTGGTTTAGTTGAACCCACAGGGCTATCATTCACTGATCTTGATCACATGGTTTATAATTATTTGAGAAAAGGAATTTGGTAAGTTATTGTATTTAGTTATTAAAGAGTTATTTCTATTTGTTAAATATTAAAGTTATAAGAGTTATTGAGTTCATAAAGTTTATGTGTAACTGCTAAATATAATTCTTAATTTGAGTTTATATCGAGAGCTGTTTTGTGTGTTATATTCAGGTAGTGGTAAAATCCCTCTCCCTGACCCAACTATAATTTGGAGAATGATCTTTTGAGTGTTTGAACCCTGAGAAGAATTAGTTGTTAAGTTTCAAGGTAGAATTTAAATTTGTAATAAATTTTATATCTAGTTATTTATTATAGTTGGACTTGCATTAGATTACTTTCACTGTTTTATGAAAGTCAACTAAACTTTAAGATGTAAATTAATTCTTTTGGCATAAATTGTATAGTTTGTTTTAACTTCATGATAAATATTCTGGTTGTGTCAAGCTTGGAATCCCTATTTTTATTTAGCCTATCTTTTTGCCATTTAATACAATATTAGATTATAGTTTCAGATTTCAATCTCCATTATCAACATTAGTCTTCAATTTTATCTTAATCATTCTTTTATTTATTCATTCTCATTTGACTTTAATTCATTGTCATAATTGATTAATCATACATTAACTTTTATTCTTTTATCATCTTAACTATTCATTAACTCTTATTCTATCATCATCTTAATCATTCATTATTCTCATACATCTTCGTTCATTTATCTTCATTCTTAGACTCATTTCATTCCACTATTTAATTATTAACTTCTTTCCATCATCCATTTAGTTATCTACATCATAATTAACTTATCATTTCATTTATAAATTTAATTCCATAATCATTCCAGAGATATAATTATTAGTTATTTATTGGTTTGCTGAATATCAAATTCAATTCATCACCTTTGTTTGTGTGGATTTCAAAGCTGGTTTGACCAAAAGTTATTATCTTTATTAATCACCTTGTGATCTTCTTTAGATATATAATTTCATGCTAGTTTTATTCAATACAGGAATCATTTCATTAGTTTTACATTTTTGTTTCTTTATGCTTATATTCTTGATAATGAGAGTATGATAGGTTGCATAGGAGAATTTAGTCACTAAAACATGCGGCATGATTCGTTTATGATCAGTTAGATGAGTGAGAAGGTTACAATATATATATATATATATATATATATAATACATATTTTGTGGGTTCATCCATGTTAAAAACTTTTAATATTAATATACTGATGTTTGACTTCATCACACAAGCCATACACAGAGTTATAAAAGGTAGAAAAACAGTTGTAGTGGTGCTACAACCACTGATTTGAATAAAATGTTAAAATTCCACCAATAGCAAAAATGTTCAATTTAGGAATGTTTTTTTAAAAAAATCTTTCAAAATAGAAGGAAGTTTACATGTATCATCTCACTTATTGATACAATCTGGCCTTTTAAGTATCTCAATGGCTTCTCTAATTTTCTATCAATAAGCGAGATGATATATGCAAACCTCCTCTTATTTGCAAAGATTTTTTTAAAAAAACATTCCTAAATTGAACATTTTTGCTATTGGTGGAATTTTAACATTTTATTCAAATAAGTGATTTTAGCGCCTCTACAACCATCTTTCTACCTTTTATAACTCTGTGGATGGCTTGTGTGACCAAGTTGAAATGTCAGTATATTAATATTAAAAGTTTTTAACACGGATGAACCCGCAAAATGTGTATTTTAATTATTTAACCTGTGCAAATCTTCGTTTTAATATATATATATATATATATATATATATATAAGATTTGTAAATATTAAATATATAGTGTATATATATATCACTATATATATATATATATATATATAGTGACCTTTTATTTAGGTCCCTAAATTAATAATTCCAAAATTTTAAATGATGATATATTTAACATCAAAATCTTACTAAGGTGGTTTTCAGTAGAGATTATTTTGAATGTACTGGGAAATTTGCTTGAGTGGAGATAAGATTTCAAACACAGTCTAGGCTCTGACTAGACTAAAATAACAATTTAAAAGTAATGATATTATTTGGTAGATAAATACATTGCTATTTTATTAGTTTTGAATAGCAATTGAAATAAATAAATAATTAAATCAAATTGTTAAATCTTGTCAAATAAATCATTACAGTAAATTTCTTAAGCATATTTTTAGTACTGAACTAGAAATGTCTTAAATAAAAATGGGTAGTTATTAAAAATGAAGACAGAGGGGGTAATACTAATTATGCACACCAAAATTATTGGCTAATTCTCTCCCATAGTGCAGTATAATAACAGCTATATATGTTCTAACATAGCTGTAGAGAGGTGGACTAATTAAGAAAAACAAGAACCAAGTAAACACAAACATCAGCTCTGATTTAAAATAAGAAAAAAGTTAAAAATCAACAAAATTCTGAAATCTAATTGTATGGAAGTAGAATACCTTGCTGTCTAAAGATGTTGAAATAAGAAATCTTAAAAACCTTGCTATATTTTAAGCCATTTCCACGACTGCATATTTCCTAGGATTCTCACGGGAGAAGGAAATTAAAACCATGGAGATAAGTTTTTATTTGAATAAGTACTGCTTTAAACTCAGGAAAATTCAAGCAAAAGTAAGCCTTTGCTTTTATGTTATGTATATTTTTAAAATATTTTCTTTGGAAATGACACACAAATCATTTATAAGTAGACTAAAAAAAAAAAAAAAATGATAATGTTTATACTTGGCGTGCTAGTCTTGTTATCCAGTAGAACAAGATTGTGCTTATAAAGTAAAAATATCAAGAAAAAAATAATAATAATTCGAAATGATTTTAAAACAAGTGTTATATATGGTATATAGTAAATAAATTTAAAAGTCATTTTGAAATAATCTAACTTTTAATAAAATAAATATGAAAATATTTTCGTAATGTTATTCTCTATAGTCTGCGTATTTTTATCGCGGGAACCCATGTAATGAAAGAAATAGTCAATTACCAGCTGATTAAAATGCTAAATATGTCAACGTGATAATTGGATAAATTTGTCTTAGTATTAGTAAACAGTTATTATTTTGCCAAAGGAGATATAATAAAATAAATGTTTGCTTTTAATGTCTTATTGAGAAATATACGTCGTCGTAATAATATTTACGGTTTTAAAAATGTCCTACTACTTAAATATTGCTACACATATATGGATTGCCTTGCTGAGAGGAATAAAATTCATAAAGAGTTTTAAAAGAAAAAGGAAAGATAAATATACTAAGTAATAAAAATTCCACTAATTTTTCGGGGAAAAATTATTTTGATTTAAACTTAAATAAATGATTTTGTTATATGTCATTTGAAATGCTTACCGAATAAGTCAATAAAGATTTTAATAAGTTGTTTTTGAAGTTTGTTTTGAATTATCTAGAGCAAATTAGATAAATTTATCTTTTTAAATCTGCTACAATTAGAAATGTGGATGTTAATTGCCTGATAAATTATCGCCACGGAAACTCTCAAATAATTTCTACTTTTGTATAAGTGTTGAATTTTGTTCTATTATAAATACAACAGGATAACGAAATATATGTGCTTAATCTAGACTGATTGCTCATCCTAATAACCATTTATATTATTCTAACTCACCAGGATAAATAACTTGGAACAGAGTATAAAATTTAATGGATAAAAATGTGCTTTTATTTTTCTTTATCATTGCTGCGTTATTACTAACGTAATGTATTACTTAGAAATATTGTTTTTAAACATATGTGTTTTACAATGGCATGAAAGATATATATATATATTAAGTTCAAGAAAAATGTGTAAAATATATATCTATTTGAGGTATGTTTTTTTTTTTTTTTTAGTTAAGAGAAAACCAGAAAAAAATATATATATATCATTTATTTAGAGAGAGTGATAAAAAATATTTACTTCTCAAATAGTGTAAAACTAGTTTTAAGATATAAAAAAAAAAAAAAAGGTAAATGTACATACATTTTATCAAAAATATATATACATATTGGCATGACTGAATTATTTTCTTATATAAAAGAAAATATGATATAAACCTTTTTTTCATTTTTGTAATTTGATATAGAAGTTAACGTGTCCACTTTGAATACAAATACAGGTTTGATCTTTATTGTTTAAATCTGTTGTGCTCTCTTTAATAAAATATAGTTGTCATTCTAAAATAATTAACAATCATTGGATATAGGTATTTTGGCTTGGCTGTTGATCCACTAATGGTTTTACATTATAAAATGGAATATGTAGATTTTCATTGTTATTGTTGGTATTGTTTTTATCTTGGTATAATTTGAGAATGACTAGAGATAGTTTTTTTGTTAACGGGATGTTCCAATTGAATGGCATCCACTATATTAATATTTATATGGAGCATAGGCTGATGGAAGGTCACCCATGGCTAATTTCATGAGAGAAAAGATGGATAGAATATGAGCGCAGTAATGAATGCTCATTAGTATAATTAATCCTAAAAAGAAAGCATATCTATGGTTTGAATTCTAGTCTTTTCATGGTGAGGCAAGACCCACACATGTATGTATACCCATAGAGAGGTATAGAATCAGCCATATAGTATTATACAACTGTCATGTTGTTTTATAAAGTCTCCCATCTTAGAATTAAATTCCTCATGATAATATAGAGATAGTTTTTTCACCGTGTATGGTGAAGTACAATAGGTCCAGATCATATAGCAAGTATAAAATAATATTAAATTCAGGAATACTCATCTAGCATAGTGTTTTTTTAATCAAAATAGTGTTTATGATGTTGTGGGATCATCATCAGTTGCTGACAAACCGAACCAGAATCTATTAATGATGGTAGAAAACTTTAAATGTAAAAGTAAGGGATGCACATTGGCAGAATGGATTCATTTTCATCAAATAATGATGTGACAATAAAATTGTAAGATCAGTTATGTATTCAAGGGTTGAGCTGTGGACATAGGTAATGCTTAATGAGATCTAGGTGTCTTTGACTTTTGAATGTTTAATCATATTCATTTAACGCACAAAACTTATTCATTTCAAAGTTAAATAAGTTAGTAATTGCACAGAATGTGATAATTGCCCTTATCATATTCTGCCTTATCATATTCCGATAAAAGATAAGGATTTGGGATAATGCAATACTTTATAATGTTGGAATTCTAAATTTGGACTTTGTGCATATCCTAAAGTTCTAAATATACTGCTATTATATAATTTAAGTGCTAGTGCAGCTTAAATAGGTTTTATCATCTGATTCTTATAAATCTGCCAAAGAGTAACAAATGATATTTTGAACATTATTTTATATTTGGTTGTATCATTTTCTGAGTATATGGTCAAGGGGATACTAAGTATTTGTCCCATCCATAAATTATTTCAATGGATTAGTTTTATTTCATGCCATATATGTAAATTAAAAATTTGTTCATAGTGTAAATAAAGTTTGTTGTATTTAAAAAAAATTATGTAGTTGTATGTAGTCTTATTGCTAATTACCACATCTATACACTATTATTGTTATTGCTATCAACCTATCAGAAGATTATAAATTGAAATCATCCTCAACCAATATAGCACTATTAATTATATTATGCTATATTATAATAATTTTGGTAAGTCTTATAATTTATTGGTACATCTAATGCATTATCACACAATAATTAAAATGTGAATAACTTGTAATACAGATTGTTTTAAACAATATATTAAAAGATAAAAATAGTCTTGATTTGATTGATTTAGTTAGATCTGCAGAGCTATCGTTCACTGATCTTTTATCACATTGTTTATAATTATTTAGGAAAAGGAATTTGGTAAGTTATTGATTTTTAATTAGTTAAAAGTCATTCCCAGTCATAAATTTTAAAGTTGATATTAGTTATAAAGTTTATTTAGAACTGCTAAGTATAATTCTTAAATTAAGTTTATATTGAGACCTATTTGGTGCATTATGTTTGGGTAGTGGTAAAATCCCTCTTACTGACCCAAATATATTTTGTATAATGATTTTTAGTGTTTGAACCCTGAGAAGAATTAGTTGTTAGATTTCAAGATAAAATTTAAATTTATAATGAAATTTATATTTAGTCATTTGTTATAGTTAGACTTAAAATAGATTACTTTTATTGTTTTATGAAAGTTAGCTAAGCTTTAATATGTAAATTACTTATTTTGGCATAAAATGTATAGTTTGTTTTAACTTCATGAGAATATTCTGGTTGTGTCAAGCTTGAAATCCCTACTTTTATCACTTAATACTATATTAGTTTATAGTTTAAAGTTTCAGTCTCCATCATTGACAATGTCCTTCAATTTCATTTTGATCAATTCTTTTATTTATTCATTCTCATTTGACATTCGTTCATTATCATAATTGATTAATCCTACATTAACTTTTATTCTTGTATCATCTTCACTATTCATTAATTATTATTCTATCATCCTCTTAATCATTTATTATTCTCATACATATTCATTCTTTTCTCTTCACTCTTAGATTCCTTTCATTCCACTATTCTATTATTACTTCCTTCCATCATCCATTTAGTCATCTACATCATAATTTACTTATCATTTCATCTCTAAGTTTAATTTCATAATCATTCCAAACATATAATTATTAGTTATTTATTAATTTGCTGAATATCAAATTCAACTCATCACATTTTGTTTGTGTGGATTTCAGGGCTGGTTTGACCAGAAGTTTTTATCTTTATTAGTCGCCTTGTGATCTTCTTTAGATCGACAATTTCATGCTAGTTTTATTCAATCCATGAATCATTTCGTTAATTTTGCATTTTTTTTTGTTTCTTCATGCTTATATTATTGATCGTGTGAGTATTTTAGGTTCCATAAGAAAATTTAATCACTAAAATGTGTGGTATGATTCATTGGTGACCAGCTCAGGAATTTAGGTTACAGATGCGATTATGGCACTTGCCAACATGGCATAACTGTTAGTAGATGAAAGCTGGCTGTTGCCAAGTTACAGTTATGTTTATGCTGACCAAGGTGGATGGCATGATGATTGGCTGTAGTTATGGTACAGTAGTGATTATGGTGCCTAAAACATGTGATATGATTCATTTATAGTACAGCGGTCTTTAGGAGAAGGTTACAATATATATATATATATATATATATATATATATATATATATATATATATATATATATATATATATATATATATATATATATATATATATATATATATCACTTGATGGCATTACTTTTAAAACCATTATGTTGCCTTTCTTATATACTTTCTCCTGAACTGAATATAAACAACTCAATACGCAAATTCATAATTAAAAAAAAAATACACATGTAATTTTTTAATGATGTAATTACCTATTAAATTGATTATATTCAGTTCACGAGAGAGAATGTGTATATATACGACTTTATATTATTTTTAGGCTTGTTTTTTCTTCCTGTTATATATCATACAATCTTTATTCCACCTCTTCCTAAATTAAATCAAGGTCTTTGTATGAAGCCTAATATGAATATATCTAGTCATCATTTTGTACAAGAATTACAACTCTTTTGTGAAATAGGCATGGATGATTATGAACTTTATTCATTTGTCCGGGAAAAGGCTACAGATAAAGGTAGAGCAAATGTGTCCTCTCTCTTGGCTGAAAATATGACGTTAAAACTTTCAGGAAAGTTATATGAAGTATGCTTTTCAAATATAACCCATCCAACAAATGAATATCGGTATATGTGGATTTTGATCACAAAAGCTACAAATGGCTCATCATCCCCTGGAAGATATGAATATGAATTTACAATACCAATTGGTAAGAAAAATAAATTATATATATATATATATATATATATATATATATATAATATATTTTATATATATATATATATATATATATATATATATATATATATGATAATTTTACATGGGTGTGATTTTGCTTGTATATTATTAATTTATTGGATTATTATTATTAACATGGTTTTTAATTAAAAATATCACAAAAGGCTTAAAATAGGGAAACATTTTTTTATTACTTCGATTTTAATTAAAATTTGAATGTTTCTTTGTGAATGTCATCGAAACGTTCTTTATAATATAAATTCATTCTCACCTAATGAACTAGAGTGTAACTTTTTTTTATTTGCAGGTAATTCACGATTATGTTCCAACATTTATCATTCTAATAAATAAGTAGATGATTTTTATATAGATGTACTAAAGGCTTTTGATCAGAATAAACATTTTAAAATTGTAGAATTAAAAGTGTTGTGGTTAAATATGTTTAGTTAATAGAAATGAAAAAGAAATCTGATTTACTTGGAGTCGTAATAGACAGAGTTAAAGATTCCAGGTAACTTTCTTTCTGGCTCCCTGTTTTAGTTCTTTTTTCTTCGTTAGGATATTAATTTTCTCTAAAACTATTCCTATTTAAAAGTGAAGTTTCTTGGCATTTTTAATATACAAGTTCTTCGAACACATTATCACAAGTAAGAATAATTTCAACCTTTATAAAAATGCTGTGCAAATTACATGGCAGCCATTGAAATTTCAAATAATTTCTGCAGTGATTTTGCCTATTAATAGAAAATTCTTTATTTCACTCAAATTTTGCTGAGTGGATGAGAGGGTCTAGTGGTAGGAAGGGACCCTAGGAATCTAAATCCTAGTTCTGTTAATATTTGGAACTGGGATAAGAGTGATATGGGGATCGTTTCTGATGTTGATTTTTTTTATTCATAGGAAAGGAGATATAACCCTATTTTAAGGAGTATATTTAGCATTATTCTCTTAAATGATTTTATTCATGTGTTATTGTAAAGTAAGTGCAGTTTGGCCTAATGGTTTTAATTGAAAGTGACTTGCCTTATTAATTTCTATTATTTTCAATGTGGTTATTGATGGGGTTGTCTATTTGCTGATCCTGTGGCTCTTCATGATGGATTAGATTGGTTTTTAGCAGAGACATTTAAAGCTTCGTTTTTTCTGTGTTTTCCATAAGACTTTCAAAGTATACTGAAATGCTCTCTTCTGGAGATACTCGAGGCCATTCTAGAGAACTGAACAGCAGATTGACTTAGCCCGTTATTATATTATCTCAAGTGTTTTTTTTTTCTATTTCTCAACTTCTGCAAATTGGTTTTTCAATATTGTACTCCTAAAATGCTATTCATATTTGAACTCTAGACTTTACAAATGATTTCTAATTTAACCTAGGTTTACATTTAATAATTAATTATCTCATGGATTAATACTTTGAGTTTTCACAGGTTGATAAATTTTTAGAAATGCTATGGACAAAAAATACAGTGTGTCGTCTTAGATCTCCATATTATACTATATAAATCAATGCTTACCTTGTAAAACATTTTTTCCAATAAAGTTTAATCCTAATTTTTTTTAAAAAAAGCAATAAATTATGAATTATTTTTTGAGAAAAATGCTAAACAGAAATAGATGTAGAATGATCCAATGAAGATACAGCAGAATTGGATTTCATTTTGACTAACTAAAAGTGTGTATTTCAGATTGTAATATTTCTACAACCTTCCATACAGGAAGTGGTAATTGTTTACAAAAGTGTAAAACACCTTTAACTGCAAAACTATTAAAACAAAAAAAAATATTTAAAAAAGCAGAGTTCGTAAATTTAACCTTTAAATTATTCCAAGAAATTTAAATTAGATCTACCAAATCGATTTAACACACCAGCAAATTTTGAAAATGGCTTAGATTTGAAGCAGATCAATAAGAAGATAATATGAATAGTAGAAATTGCACCAATGATAAATGGCACAAAATGGATAAGTTTAGCAAATTTGTGAATGGATGGAGATTTAGTAGATATTAAGAAATTATGAAATTATATAGGGAATATAGAATCAGTTAAAGTTAAAAATGGGGTGGGTCTAAGCAAGGATCCCCTATGTTACCTATTTTGTTTGTGTTGTATTTAAGTGAAATAGAAAGAGCAATAGAAAGATTAGGAAGAGGGATAGAGATACTGTTAATAGGTAGTAAGGGAGTATATATATATATTGTGCCAGGTCTTTTTTGTGGATGACATTTTTGTGTGCAGAAAGTTGGGGACATGTTTGCAAGGGTGGGTAAAGAAATGGGATTAAATTTAGTGAAGAAAAAGCAAATATAATGGTGGTTAATACTGGGGAAAGGGAAGATGTATAATTTTTATTGGGAGATATTAAGTTAAGTGTGGTGTATAGATATAGTATTTTGGGAATTATTTGAAATAATCAGAAAAATTATTTGGTTGAATGGGAGAAAAAACTGATAAATGAAGCAAAGAAAAAAAAAAGATTGATAAAGAAATTAACAGTGTTTTCATATAATAAATGTGATGTAGCTAGAATTATATGGAAAGGAGTTGCAGTAGCAGGATTAATATATGGTAATGATCCATTATATGTTAGTAAACAGGTGTTAAATTACTTAGAAAAATATCAAAGGGAAGTAGGAAGACATGCAGAGGATTCAGATGTATGGATAGCAAGGGAGGCAATTCAAGGATGAAATGAGATTGTCAAGATTTCATATGAGAGATGCAAAAAGTAAAATGAAAATGTTTGGTAGATTGCAGTTTATGGATAATAAAAGAATATCCAAAATAGTGTTTAATTGGGTTATGAGTTAAGGACAGGCAACAAGATGGGTGAGAAAGGTAATATCATATGCAAAAGATTTGGATAAAGAATTTATATCAGTATATTTGTACAAAATATAGGATTATTGTGGTAGGAGGATTGTTAAGTGTTTTAGTGGTAAAGAATGGGAGAAAAGAAAAAACTTATTAATAAAAAATAGGGAGTTAGAGAGATGGAAAACTAGTATGGAGAGTAATATATATATATATATATATATATATATATATATATATATATATATATATATATATATATATATATATATATATATATATATATATATATATATATAAACAGAAAATATTAAATGCGAGTTAATATATGATAATAGTAAAGAAAGTAGTTTATTGTTTAAGGCTTGAATAGGATCTTTAGTATCAAGAGAATATACATGTAATGGAAAAATATGGGTGATTTAGTCTGTACATTATGTAAGGAAGGAAGAGAAAATAATAGGCATTTGTTAATTGAATGTAAATTTTTGAAAACAGAAAGGACACATATAATGAAATTATGGAAAAATAAATATGAAAAAAGTGTTTATACATAGAGTGGATTATTAGTTTTTATGTTGGGATTGGAAAGGATAAGGGAGATTTAGATATAATTAGCATTAGACATTCCACATTTTTTATAATAATTACTTCCATTGCAAAGTCAGTCTTCCATCTTGACATTTATAGTTCTTTTGTTGTCTTGATATGTATATATTAAAAAAGTTTATCAAACAAAATGTTTCCTTTTTATTTTGTGAATTTTTCATTTTTAAAGGTTCAAAAACACACTCACACATATACATAGTGATGTGTATAGCTGGGTTTGGCAAAAGAAAGAAAAATCAGAGCAAGTGTATAACCCACACCCCTATACCTCTTTTATGAGCTTTCTTTTTTTAAATAAAATAACTAAATCAATCCAATCCGACTACGCAAATGATGGTTGATTGTACATCAACTAGTAAATATTAGTTTTGTTAGTAAAGTAATATACATTTTTTTAATAATACGTTAGTAATAAGATATATATATATAGATATATTAATAATGTGTTAAGTATATGAATCCGTATTTGTCTAATTATCGCAACATGGTTTGATTATACCTGCCCTGTTGCAATATATATATATATATATATATATATATATATATATATATATACATGTGCCTAAAGCTAAAGTAAATAGTAAGAAACCATTAGAAAACAGTCAACACCTAAACATGCCAACATAGATAGTAATCAATATTTTATAGTATTGTCAAGGCAACCTTCCTCCTTTTAATAGCAATTGTAATTATAATTTTATTTAATGCACATTGACTAGTAAGTAATATTTACTAAGGTAATAAATCTGAAGCATGTGTGTTTAAAAATGCGAAAGTTAGGGACCTTTACAGGTCTTAACCAAAAGCTTATGCTTTGGAAGAAAAGAGGGTAACCCTTCTTTACATCTATCTACTATCTATATAAATAGTTGAAGCTGAAGAGGTTAGATCTGAGAGCATGAAGTTATTCAATATTTCACTAATTAAGTTTGTAATTCCGATTATAGAATAGTACTCGCAAAATCTTTCGATTTACAATGAGTCAATGGAATGATCTTATAGTTAGAAATCTATTACAATAATTTAAAGTTTTAATTATAAATTTTAATAACATACTTTGGTTATGAAAGTAATATTTACTTAGGCAATAAACCTGAAGCATGTGAGGTTGAAAATGTGATGGTAGGGACCTCTACAGGTCTTAAGAACAAGATTCCTCTTTTTTCTTCCAAGGTGTAAGCAATCTATAGTGTTAGATTATGTCCGGTTAATGTTTATATCACTTAAAGTAAAACGTTTTGCTAATCTATTATTTGTAAAATTTAAATGAAGTAAATGCAAGTCTATATGGGTTTAATATGTCAGTATTGCATTAAGTAACTGAGAATAAATTATATATGGCAAAGTCTTAGATATAGTAATAAAGGAAACTCCCATTGTTACAATCAGCAAGATTAAACACTTTAAGAATTAATACAAATATATATGAATAATATCACTTAACTTGTGTTGAATTTTGTACATGTCATATAAAAGGTTAAACAATGACATAGACTGTAATAAGCAAGCTTATTGACAATCAAGAGTCAAGTAATTTGTCAGGCAACCTAATAATGGGAGTGAAATAATAAGGCTCATACATAAAGGAAATGAAATACATAGTACACTAGGAAACAAAAACAACATCATGTATAAAAAGCAAAACAATTTTAACCCATTCTTCTTCAATATTATACAGGCACTATGAGAAGCTAACTTCATTGGAATCAGAGGACGTTACTGGATATTTGTAATTGTATAATGGTTTGTATATATATATATTGTATCATTTACAAATGGACATACAAATACATATATAATTGTATAATGGTTTGTATATATATATATTGTATCATTTACAAATGGACATGTAGGTGTGACAGTGGATATATAGGTGAAACAAGATGTTCATTGGAAAAAAGAACAAAACATCACTTATTATTATTTAAAATGGTTCAAAATACAAAACAAAATTATATATATATATAGTATAATTAATGTGTTTTAATCCCAAGAGAGGATTATCTTTGGTGCATGTTTTTTTTTTCTTTAGGTGGTGAGACAGACTTCACATCTACATATTTATGCCTGAGCAATAGGCTAGAAACCACAAAATGCTTCCATGTAGTATTTTACTCTGCAGACATTAGGTGTTATTTTTGCATTCCTCAAGTGAAATTAAATATATCTTTCCACCATAGAAGTTGTAGATGATCATACTCTGTTTAAAAGTTATGGCAACGATAAATGTTAGATTTGGGGTGTTAGTTTCTCAAGGTGCACTTTGTTATCAGTAGTTGCTTAGTAATTGAAATCAATATCTGTATTGTGCTACTGAGCCTTTCTAGTAGTTGAAAAGCATGCCAATGGAGTAAAATTAATTTAAAATTGCATATTTTAAAAACACGTATTTATTAAACGAATATTTGAACACAACGTTTTAGTGTTGTCAATAGATAAGAAATATTCTTCACTTGAATTACATTATTCATAATTGAAATATGTATCATAATTTATGTGGACATTAAATTAAGCATGCAATGGTGAGTGGGACTTCTAAAAATGACCCATACTTAGTCATAACTTGTCGAATTATAAACCGTAGCTTGGGTAACTCTATTACTCATAAATTTAATATTTTAAAATAATTATATTTGAACACAGTTTATTGGATTACACAAATAATATGCCATTACTTTTATGTATTTAATATTGTAGCAGTAATAAAAACAATTTACTAAGCCATATAATTTAAGGTTAGAGATTTATTTTATAGAAAGTTTACAAAATTATAAATTAGTAAGGTGGTAAAATAGGTGCACATTTTAGCTAGTTACTCCAGTGTACTAGCTAGATTCCAAACATATAGAAATTTGTTATTTTAATTTATACTCAGATAGAGGACAGCTTAATGCAATAATTTATGTATAGTTTCAATCTAATTATATTTAATAAATTTGTGTAATTTGTTTCTTTCTGTGTTGATAATAAATTGTAGTCGTATTTAAGATTTCTTGTCATATTTTTGTTATTTTATTATATGCCAAGTATAAGTATATTTGCGAAATATTTTAAATACATTTTTCTTAAGTCCTAAATCATTTAAAAATTTAGAAATCTTGACAATCTGTAGAAATCTTAATATACAAGATAGACAAACTTATACAGATCTGAACATTTCATTTTGATTGTAATTATTTTATGGGAATTGCAAACTTCGAACTAAACATTATTTAATGGTAAAAATACTTTTATATTCAAGTTATTATCACTGACTGTACATTATCACAGTTACGCTTTAATGAAATTATTGAATTAATTAGTTTTAGTTAATTTATTGTCTTGGATATACAAAAGTTAGCCTTGTCTTTCTATTATTCTGGCTAAGATTCTCGACAAAAAGGCTGTATTATTCAAAACAATATGTATTTATTTATGTCATTATTGATCATATTTACCCCACCCCCTAAAACAATATAATAGTTGTTGTGATATATGAGGATACATTACCTTTTATGAGAAGAGAATTTTTACTAGAGCCCAGCAGAATTCTAGACATGTGTGACAGCACAGTACCGTAGATTCTTTTCTTAAAAGTAAACTATAGAACCCTCAGACTATTACCATTATCATTATTCCTTATTTAAGATGTGATCAATTACTATTGATATTAATGTTGTGTTGTGGCAGAGAAGAGTTTAATTTCCAATTGTGCTACTAGAAAGGTATTTTCAAAATATATTGACAAATAATTTATGTAACAAATATTTTTTAAAAAACATTAACAAAAACATGAGAAGTTATCATTAATGTTTAAAGGTGCAAATACTTATAGCTCAGAGAATGTGTTTTTATAAAGAGAACATTTTATTTTATTCTAAATTATTAATTAGTGAATGATTGCCGTTTTTTCTCTCTTCCCCCAGTTATTTATTTTACTGATGATAATTTATTTTATGATTTTAATTTATTTCTTTATCTTAACTGCATATCTCTGCAGCTGAATTTTTACAACTAACCGACTACTGAGCTTAGTCCACGTTTTGATTTTTAAATCTGTATTCATTTGACCAGAATCTCAAAGTAATAGGTATTTATTTATTAAGTTAAAAAAATGAATTATTGCCATTAAATTAAAGTAGGTTAGATTTAGGATGCATCATTCATTTGTCAGTCGATTTACTTATTAAGATAATCAATGAGAAGATTTGATAGGTTAATATATATATATATATATTGTAACGATATATAAATATGTCGTTACATTAATTTAAAATAAAAACTTAAAAGTTCGCAAATAAAAGGAAAAAACTAAACGCTAAAATTAAAATGTTTGTTAAACCCATATACATTCGCACAGATGCTAAACTTTAAAAATACTTTTTTTCATAAAAAAAAAAAAAAAAGTATTTGAATATATTTTTTTTAATAAAAAAATACAAGATTGAAATATAAAAATATTTTAATAAAAAAATAACGTAAGTTAAAATAAAAACAGGTATTAATTAATTCCTGTAATCTGTAAATGGAAATGATTGTTTATTAATTATCTAAAAGCTGTTTAATTAAAAAGTCAGATGAAAAGTTAGATAAGAGAAGAAAGAGATTTTAGCTTGACCAATGGAAGCAAATAAAGGCCCGGACCATAACGAAAAAACAGAACAGTGACGTTTTTGTTAATGGAATCCATAGGAGGACTATAAAAAGAAAAAATATTGAGTTCCAGTCAGTTTTTCCAACTTGATTTTGGTGAGTCGAGCGACAAGACGCGCTTGCCATCCTCACTCACTTATTTTAAAAATGCAAAGACTGTGATACCAGAACAGAACCAGCTAATGCTGCCTCCAAAATATCAGACCGGTCTTCTAGGAAAGTCTCCGTGGGAATTGCCAATGGGAACATGGACTCTTCTACCATAAGCTATATGAAATGAACAATTATTGAAATCAATTAAGAACTTTCGTCAAGTTTTACAAATTAATAAACAACTCAACTTAAATGTTAAAACGGACTCTCATCTGACTTTTGTAAGTTTTTAAATCAAATTAATAATGTTTAATTTTATATGTTTTCCGATTGATAAAAATCATTTCCATTTTTTTTCTTTCTTATTGTATAAATTGTTTATTGTTTAAATTTTAAATGATGAAATTTAGGTTGGGTATAGACGTTGCATAGATTCGTTAGCGGTTGATAATGTTGTGGTTTTCACATTCGATTAGAATATATGTCAACGATATCACTGCAAGCATCTTACGATGAATGCTAATGGGATTTGTATATTCCCTATGCAAGTGACGTTTATCGATGACTTTGTATTTTGATCGGTTGTGTTTAATTTGAAATGTTTTTGACCGTGGAATCTGTGCAGCTGATCGGTACTCAACATTTTAAAACAAATTTTATAAAATGCATTTGTGCGAACGTATTTAAATGTTAAATTTAAGTCGGGCGTGAATGGCTATATAGTTTTGTAAAGTTATATTAAGGGAGGGTAATCTTGGGTTATTCATTTCATAGTTGAACTGGTTCAATGGATTGGATATATTTGTGTAATTAGTAGATGTAGTATGAGGTCCGCTACGGGAAGGATTATAGATATATGCCACACATCCTCTGTTTGCCTATGGATGGGTTTGTAAGTTGGCAGAAGACCGCAGTCCATTCCTATGGAGTTTTTTGTTTATTGTTCTACTTGCCAACAGATGTCACATTCCTGTTGGTGGAGAGTCAATGTCTTCTCTATTTCTACTTATTGTTCAGATGTACGTTTCCTGACAGTATAGTATTTTGTGTTGTCGTATCATGCTACATTGAATACATGAATGTATCAGATGGATTGGTGCCAGTTTGGTTGCGAAATTTGTTGCCTAAGGTTAAATCAGGGAAGAATATTTTCTTTTCAAATGCAGATCTATGTAGTCTATTCATACTTGACTATCTAAATAAAATATTAAACATTGAAACTTAGTTAAATGTAAAATTAAAAGTTAATATAAAAATCTAAAATGTTAAACTTATTCCTCAAAATTTAAATGTTATTTTATATGTGCGTAAATAAATATTTTTATGTGTTAATTTCTGGCAGTGGCTTTTATTCTTTTATATTTAAGATATAAAATTTATAGATTTTTATCTCTGCGTCTCCGCTGAGCTAGTGACTTGGGCTAACGATCGGAATATTTAAATAAAGTGGAATCTTAACAACGCGTATCTGCCTACTTTATAAATTTTTCTAGGCTCAAATGCCTAGATGGCGCCCTGGTAGTTGCAGATATTGTTTTTGCGGTTAGATTCGATCTTCCACTTTCATTTCGATCGTTATAATATATATATATATAGTGAAACAGTAAGATATGCCTTACCAATCTTAGTTTCACCTTGCCTTCCTGTTTCCTACCCTCATGCCTTATTTAAAACCCTAATTTCATCATATTGTGTGTGTGTACTGGGTATATTTACCATAATCCTGCCTAAATTTATATGTATAATGGGGTGCCTGGGGTTTAATCATAATTAAAATTGTTTTTAAATGGTTTTATTTTCAAACCATCGAGTATATATTACATATATATGCTTGTACAATAAAGTGGGTCACATATTCTCATATACACACATACTGTGATAATATTTAAAATTTATCAAAATATTTTCTTTAAAAGTTGTTTTTGAATCGATTTATTTGTGATGTTATTTTGTTATAATTATTTGCCTTTAAGAAATAATATCACTGAAAAATATTTCTGGAAATTAAATTCAGAAAGAGTGTTTGATAAATTAAAGTGTTTTAAAATGTTATTCAAAAACATGCCATTTTCTTTAAGTCAGTGAGGATGGGGAAAGAACAATAGTGGCTAATTTTAATTGTATTAGTGCCAGTTTTACTAGTAGATTTGATAAGATAAAACAGTGTTTACGAACAGATTTTAATTAGAAAATGCAGTCCGTGTTTTTCAAATGTGTAATAATTAATGAACGGATTTTATCACCACAGGGTTAGATTGTAATCAGAGAGAGCATATAAATAGGGTTAATTGATAGTAATTATTTTTAGATAGAATTATTAATTAACCTACCTGATTGTGACAGCAGAAGTCATATTCTCTGTAATTTTGAAACTATTTTTCTGGTTAGTTTTTATTTGCATTATCGGACTGACCGGCTTGTTGGTTAGTTTGAGAACTAGTTTTAAAATTATTTAACCTCATAATGTCAGGGTAAAGGGGCTTTAGGTTATTTTTCCCTTGGGATTCTGTGCCTCAGCCGTCCGTCATTCAAAATCTGATGTCCTGTCACCGTATCATCAAATCCAACTGAACCAGCCCAATGAAATGCTCCTCCTAAAATCTACTAACTGCTGCTTTGTAACCATGACCCAAAGAAACTCATAACTTTACTTAAGAACTTTGCTACAAGTTTTGTAAATGTCCATGGACAGAGTTAAAAGAACAAGGTAATTAAAATCAACCGGATATCTCAGAAAACTTCAAGCTATAGCTAAAAATTTTGTATATTCTCTAAATGTATTTGTTTAAACGTTTTTCTAATGCATGCTGAACTTGTGCTTCGGTTGATTTTCTATTATATTTATAAATGTCTTATTTCGATGTGTTATGATGAAATATATAATTAATTTCTTTAGACAAATGTGAGTTGTGTAGGGAAGTTAAATAATGCCTGGTTGCCATCTCAGTTTATAAATCACAAACACACATTTCCCGTCTCCCATCATGTATATTTAAAAGTATCTCATATATGTTTTAAAATATTTTTGTGTATAAGAATTTTGTTAAATGAATATTTATTTATCTTAATTTTTGTTGAGAGTCTGCTGGCCATTTAAACATGAAAGACGAGAGCAAGCTATTTCTGTTCCTTAATGAATTGCCCTTTGTTTTACTAATTCTTTGAAAATTAAGCTGTGTTGCTAGTAAATATGCATGGGTGCTGGAATCCTACTGTTGGCAAAGGTCATCATCGTTTAAATCTGTTCCCCCTTATTTTACTTTGCGGTTCCCAGTCCTGTGCTAAAATGGCATATGGGAATCATTTTGCATATGTCCCCACTGTTACGAAGCTCCTGGGTGTGGGCCAGGCTTGAGCTGTGAGTGGGCTAGAGATGTCTCAAATAAAAGGCAAAATGGCTACTCAATGCCTCAACCTTTCGACATCTTCTAAAGTTGCATACTCATAAACTGCACCCCTCCTCGGCATATATTCACTAGCACCACCGTATATTTCCCTTATTACTTATTAAAAGAATTCTATTTAAATGAATTTCAAATCCGTTCAGTATAGCTCGATCTTATAATCTATACGCAAGTGACTCTCGATCTCCATTTAAATCTCCAATTATAAATGTTTTAGAAAATTTCAAACTCTGTTAGACTTTACATGACTCGCATATGCCTACCATATAGCTATATTTTAGACACGTTATCTAAATGAACCCAAGTATGAGGTATCAGCCATCTTGTTTATTTATTATATAACTGTCAAATTTATATCGCTAAACTATTTTATTATCAAATTATTAAAATCATATTTGTAAATTTATTTCTTTTCTCTATTTATTCAGGGTGCAATCTAAATTAGATAGTACATTAAACTTATCTTTGGCACATCTATAAGTTATTGTTAAATTAACCTAGGGTTTGTTTTTTTTTCGATTTAGAATCTTTTGTTTTCTCATTGATCACCGGCACCGACATGAAATTGTAATATTTGTTCTTTTTTCCAATGTGCACCTTGATTCACCTATATATCTACTGTCACACCTACATGTCCATTTGTAAATGATACAATTTTTATTATTATTTTTTTGGGAAAAAAGAACAAAACAGTACTTATTATTATTTAAACTGGTTCAGAATACAAAACAAAAATTTAAAAATAATGATAGTTTATCAGCTTCTGTCTTTTATGACCATAATAAATCATGTATATATGGTTTTGATTTTAATTATAACAATAAAAGAATATTAGAAACTGAAAGAAATAATAATAAAAGGAAAATTAAACAGGCAATGTTAATATATAAATATAAACAAGATTTAATTAATAGGAAAGCAGCAAACATTAAGATCACAGAATTGTGGAAAGGTTGACATCATGAAATTATGGGAAAGCTAACATTTTAAAAAGTGATAGTTGACAAAGCTACAAGTTAGTTGAAAGCGCTTCTAAGGAACGGTTATACATATATTTTTTATAAACTTTTAAGTACTGTATTTTCAAATATTTATTTATAAATTTATGTATATTATTTTGAAGAAATACAGACATCGATTTGTAATATTATATATATATATATATATAATCCAGTGCATAACGCTATACTGAAATAAATATATATAAATATTAAGCATAAATCGCCCCACATGGTTAAGAAATCCAGTACTGCCCTCTGTGAACTAATATATAAAATACATTAGAGTTAGTATATATATATATATATATATATATATATATATAGAATATATATATATATATATATATATATATATTCTGGATCATGCTCTTCATGAGACTCGATCATTGACTACAAATCATATCATAACACTATATTAAAACTAATCTTCTGATGAAAAAAAAAGTATTTTGGAAAGAGAATCTCCATCCCACAAAACAAAATAAATTATAAATATTAAAATATGCTGATATTAACATATAACAACTCTATACTCAGGCAAGATAGCTAAACATACTAATAATAAGAAACCAATATTAAATGTACACTTCAATCTATATCTGAAACCAATGATTCAAAATACACGTCTCAGCCCCACGATAGTAAGTAGCATGCAATAAGTATAATAAATTTTATTCGAATCAAGTTATATTCAACAGCAATGTATAGCATTCAAGCTTAACTAAAACAAAGTAGACGTACTATTAAAGAATAATTGTTACTAAATTACATAATTAATACAATATAAATTCTGCTGAAACTTTAAACAAACATTATATTCTTATAGAATTTTTTTATAGTTATTTCTGATAAATTTAAAGTACTGTTTAACCCGTTAAAAAAATATAAAACATTTTTCTTTAAATACCTAACATGCAAAGTTTATATTCCTGGTTGCATGTAATAAATCAGATATATTTCATAGGTATCACTTCATATCAAATACAAACTTAACCCAAATAAATGATAATAAGACCCTATACTTGTCATTACAAGATGATTAAAATATCGTGTAATTTATATAAATTTTAACATACATTAATATTATAAAACAACATAAAATTTTACCAATTATTTTTTTTTCTTTTAAAAAAAAATTAAATAAATAAATGCACATTATCTCATTAACAGAACTATTTCTCTGCTGAGCTATCTATCCAGGTTTAGAGTTTCCATCCAATCACATTCTACAAAGCGCTGAAAGTAATAAACCCATTTTTTTTTTCTAATGAAAAGTTTTTTTTTTTTTTTTCCTTTGGCAATTATAGTAATAAACATGTAAAAAAAAAAAGTAGTAGAAACGAAGCCTAATTCCCAATTGGATCATAATGATAAAGATCTGAATCCTAAAAAAGTGAATATTATAACATCGACAATAAACATATACATTATTTGTAAATTATACATATAGTTAGCTAGCTAAAACATTGAAGATGATGTGCACTATTTTCCGGAGATTGGTATTATAATAACTGCATCTGAATTAGAGAATGAATGAAACCACAAGAATTCCATTATGCACACAATATAAAACACAGTCTAATTTTATTCTCAGCTCACTAAAGATATTATTAAGTTGTCTTTTATAATTTTAGCACTTTACTTTCAAATAGAATTTTTCTTTCAGAGAATGCCCGTATATTTAATCGTCACATTTATTTCAAATAAGTCTTTTTTTTTTTTCTTTTAAAAAAACGCATGTATATAGTTGATTATTATTATTATTATTATTATTATTATTATTATTATTATTATTATTATTATTATTATTATTATTATTATTATTATTATTATTATTATTATTATTATTATTATTATTATTATTATTATTATTTTTAGATGATTATTAGTGAACCAAATATATTCCAATGTATAAAGCACCTTAATTTTTTTATAGAAGCAGTTGATATTTTTCTCAAAACGCAGGAAAATGTTTCCGATCCATTCTTTTTTTTTCTAATATGCCCTTTATTTATTTTTCTTTTATACGAGAAAAATATTAATAAAGAAGAATAAGTCATTAAATAATTAATTTTAATTTGAAAAAAAAAAAAAAAAAACATTTGTTTTCCTTACTTTAGATAAAACAAAATTTTTATTTATCCCCTTGGTTAATTCTTCAAATTTTAGTTTTGTTTAAGAAAAATATAACTTTCAAGACACAATAATTATTAAGGCAGAAAGATTTTACATAATAGAGATAGAATAAAGGTACAGAATGTCTTACCAAAATTTTTACCCAAACATTATATTGGGCTTCCATTATATTACCAATTTATTTTTACAAAAAATTGAAAATAATAATGTCTGAAGAACAGAAGCGGACTATATAAAAAAAATAAATGAATTTAGTATTTATTGGTCATTCCTTTGACCCTATCGATTTCTACCAAAAATCATTTGATTATACCATAAACAAAATATATATATAACTTATTAAATCATGTGGTTTTCACTATTATTTAAAATGTATTACAAAACAGTTTAATAAATGAAAATAATAAATACATTCAAACCCACAATAATTATCTATGATTATAATTACACATGGAATTATTTTCTTCAAAACAAATTCATCGGAAGTTACTTTTTTTAATAAAAAACAATATTATCTAGAAAATTACTTAATAGACATTTATGGGTTTTTTATATACCCATTTTAGAACTAAATGCAGTGTATTACCTTTGTTTTAAATTATATTAACTTGCTCTTATAGCAATATCTTACTTAATGTATTCTGTCATATAAAAAATATTGTGTATTCACATAAACCATGTCTATGTAAAAAGGATCACACTACTTATTAACCAAATATTACTTCTTTATTTTATTTTTTATTTTTCTAAAGAATGTCATTAATTTCATGCATAAATAATGTTAAATGAAACCATGTGCCAAAAGCACCGAGTTACAATTCTCTCACAGTTACAAAGAAATAAAAATAAAATAAGACATGAATTCTTAACATTTCATATAGTAATTTTAAATAATATATTATTCGTAGCATAAATTAACAAACACAAATTCTAAAGATTCAATTCTGCTTTGGATATGATAGTAGGTTTCCAGCATTATAGGTACCCATCCTAAGTTCAAACCCTTTTTTTTCTATTTCTCTTTTACTGTAATTATTCAGAATAATTTTTTTCTCATATTTTTTTTGGATATCCGATTTAAACTTCATTTTTGCTTTTTTTTTACATTCTGAAATTTATTAAGCTTTTCTCTAATAACTCTCATCAATTTCTTAAGCTTAATTTAACTTTATCTAAGTCTCTTACTAAATTACTATTTTGTTTTAAAGATATTTTCAAATAATATATTTTGGAGCACTTTAAGCTTAGCTTTGGTTTTTCCAGAATTTCTTATCAAATCAATTCTTCTTATAAAATATTTATTGGATTTCTCTTTTCACTATTCATTTTAAATTTTACTCCAGTCTTACCTATCTACTTACCCTTATTCCATATCCTACTAAGACAATACACTTTAATGTTCTCATCACATCCAAATTTTAATTTTGCCTTTGCTTTGCCATAATTTTTATTTGAGTAGTTTCTCCTTTCATGAATCTTAGATTAGACACTAAATTATAACTATTTCTAAATACTAGCTTTTGGTAAAAGTTAATTTTTGGACTCCTATTCTAAATCTTGAAGTTTACGTTTTAAACCAATATTCCTTAATTTGTTTTTAAATTTGTTATTTGTAATATCCATGACTTTTGGAAACTCATTCTCCAAAACTTTTGGAATTTTCAAATACCAAGGAATTAACTCTGCCTTTAAAGATTTATTAATTGTTATCTGTCTAATAATCAATTCAACAAGTTCTATAGGCTTGACCACTTTTTTACTGAACAACTCACTATCTTCATTGACAATTTCAATAGGCTTCAACATTTTATCAAGTACTACAGCAGTCGACTGTTTAATATGCTACTCGAGCTAATTAATAGGTTCATCTTTATTATTTCCAAATTTATCTTTTAACCTTTGATATACATTATTTTCACACTGAAACATCAACTGTCCTATTTCATTTTTCAACTTACTTTTCATTATCTCATTGATGGTTTCTACTTTTTCAATAACTTGGTTTAACTCAGTCAATAGGTTTTGATTAATTTCATGTTGGGCTAACTCCTGATTTTCTAATTTAGCTGTTAAAATTGTAATCTGGCTCTGGCATTCTTTAAAATCCCTACTAGACTCTATAGTAATATTTTTAACTTCCCTTTCCAACTCTCCAACTTCACTTTTGACATTATTTAATTCTTCTTTAAAATATTCAAATCTGCCTTGAACACCTCTTTGAAACTCTACTGTTTCTTTTTGAAAAAAATTTTCATTTCTTGTACTTCATTAATTAATAAACTTTTACACGCTTTTATAAACCTGCTGAACAGCCTATATCATACTGTCTGACTTTTCAAAATTTGTTCTAATCTATTCCCTAATTCTTATATCTAAATTTCTAAAGACCAATTTTGAATCTTATACACTGATTTCTTACATCTTCTTTTAATTCTTTTATCTCCTGTACCTGATTTTGAGAAGTCTCTCTTATCTCTTGCATTTGACTCTTTAATTCATAACTTAAATTTTGTATCTTACTTTCTAACTTACGATTTGAATTTTTCATCTGACTTTTAATTTCTTTCATTTCAGTGTACAAATTTTGCAATAACATAGATATAAACAAGCTTTGTGTGCTTGTGCGTGTTAGCGCATTTTATATATATTGATTAATAACATAGATAATTGATTTTGCTGATCCTGAGGTATATTTTTCTTTACTTTACCTTCTTCTGGATTCACTATACCCAAATATTCCCTTTCCTTTTTTAATTCTACATTGAGATACAGAATTTGCATGTCAGGTGATTGTAATTTTTGTGATCATCCCAAATGTTCATAAATATTACAATAATCCATAGTCTCACTAAAATTAAAAAGTCTAAACTCTTTTTAGCATTTAACAGTACTGAAATATTAGCAAGAAAGTATTTATAAGTTATCCTGCCTCTATGCCTCTCTCACTCAAAACCATCTATATTATAACATTATGCTCTGACATCAAATACCTTTAAATTTCAAACTTTAACTACTGAAATATGTTTTTTTTTTCTTATATGCTTCTTGGTCCATAAAAATCTCATTAAATAATACTTAATATAGCATAAGTGCCAATGATGATTGTCATAAATGATAAAGTCATTAAAATGTTTTATAGAATTACTTACAGGTTGCAACATCATAAACTGACAATTTTTTTCTCAGAGTGGCAAAAGTTCAGATCATATAATTGATATGCATGTAATATCTTACGGCTAAAGAAAGAATTTATTATTTGCACCATTTTTAATTAATGAATAATTAATCCATTCAACTGCAAACAATATTAAAATTGATTTCAATCAAAGTTTATTAAATTTATTGTGGATAGCTGTAGCCATTGATAGCCCGTATAGTTGCGGGTCCATTTTTTAATCTTCAAAAATTATCCAACTAGCTAAATGAATGATACTAGCTAATTCTATTATACTTTAACTTATTGGCAATATTACATTTCTAAACGTAATGAATAAATAACTATTACTTTGAGAGAGTATTGTTAAATGAATATAGATTTATAAATGAAATCCTGGACTATGCTCGGTGGTTGGTTAGTTATAAATATTCAGCTGTGGAGATATGCAGTTAAGATAAAGAAAGAAATTAAAATCATAAAATAAATAAATCGTCAGTAAAATTAGTAACTTGGGAAGAGAGAGAAAACTGCAATCATTCACTAATTAGTAATTTAGAATAAAATAACATGTTCTCTTTACCAAAAACACATTCTCTGATATATAAGTTTTGCACATTTAAACAATAATGATACCTTCTCATGTTTTTGTTAATGTTTTAAAAAATACATTTTACTTAAATTATTTGTCAATATATTTTGAAAATACCTTCCATATAGCACAATTGAAAACTAAACTCTTCTATGCCACAACACAACTGTATTATCAATAATAATCGATCACTTCTTAAATAAGAAATAATGATAATGATATAATTAATCTCAAGGTTTCGTTGTGTCCTTAAAAAAATATTCTACAGTACTGTGCTGTCTCACATGACTAGCATTCTGGTAGGCTATAGAAAACATTTACTTTATTTAAAAGCTAATGTGTCCTCATATATTATAACAACTACGATATTATTTGAAGGGGTATTAAATATGATCAATAATGACAAAAATAACTACATAATGTTTTGAATAATATAGAATTTTTGTCCAGGATCTCAACCAGAATAAGGGTACTTTTGTATCCTTCCATCATTCATTACAACACAATAAATAATCTAAACCTAATTTATTCAAAAATTTTACTAAAGTGTAACGGGAATAATGTGCATTTATGGTTAATAACTTGGAAATAAATTCACTTTTACAATTAAATAATGTTTAGTTTAAAATTTGCAATTCCCATAAAATAACTACAATCAAAATGAAATGTTCAGATCTGCTTAAATTTGTCTATCTGGTATATTAGATTTCTATAGTTTAAAATGATTTAGGACTCAAGAAAAATGTTTTGCAAATATTTTGCAAACACACATATATTTGGCAAATAGAAAAATAACAAAAATTGACAACAAATTATAAATAAGACAACAATTTATTATCAACATGGAATGAAACAAAATACACAAATTTATTAAATAATATAACATTGATACTACACATAAAATATTACATTAAGCTGTCCTCTATCAGAGTATAAATTAAAATAATAAATTTCTATATGTTTGGAATCTAGCTAGTACACTGGAGTAACTAGCTAAAATGTGCACCTATTTTACCACCTTACTAATTTATAATTTTTGTAAACTTTCTATAAAATAAATCTCTAACCTTAAATTATATGGATAACTCATTTTTTCTTATTACTGTTACGATATGAAGTACACAAAAGTAATGGCATATTATTTGTGTAACCCAATAAACTGAATTCAAGTATGACTAATAAAGTTAATGAAGCTTATGACTAAGTATGGGCCATTTATCAGAAGTCTCACTCACAATTTCATGCTTAACTTAATGTTTACATAAATTATGATAAATATTTTAATTATGAAGATGCTGTATTCAAATATTCCTTTAATAAATAAGCATTTTTAAAATACACAATGTTAAATTCATTTTACTCCATTGGTTAGGCTTGTGAGCTGCTAGCAAAGCTTAGTAGCACAATACAGATATTAATTCTCAATTACTAAAACTCTACTGATAATAAAGTGCACTTGGAGGGACTAACACCTCAAATCTATCTTTTATCCTTGCCATAACTTTTAAACACAGCACAATAATCTACACCTTCTATGGTGGAAGGATATATTTAATTTCACATGAGGAATTCAAAAATAACAACTAATGTCTGCAGAGTAAAATACTACACTGAAGCATTTGGTGGTTTCTAGACCATTTCTCAGGCATAAAAATGTAGGTGTGAAGTCTGTCTCACCACCTAAAGAAAAGAACATGCACCAAATATAATCATTTCTTGGGATTAAAACACATTAATTATACTAAATATTATATGTATATATATATATATATATATATATATATATATATATATATATATATATATATATATATATATATATATATATATATATATATATATATATATATTCTGGATCATCCTCTTCATGAGACTCAATCATTGACTACAAAACACACCATAACACTATATTAAAACTAATCCTTTCATGGAAAATAAGGTATTTTGGGGAGAGCATTTCCATCCCACAAAACAAAATACATTATAAATATTAAAATATGCTGATATTAACATATACCAACTCCATACTTAGGCAACATTAAACACACTAATAATAATAAACCTAGATTAAATGTACACTTCAATCAATATATGAAACCAACGATTCAAAATACACATGTCTCAGGCTGTGATTGTACATTGCATGCAGACAAGTATAATAAGTTTAATTTTTAATTTTAATCAAGGAATACTTCACAGCAATGTATAGCATACAAGCTCAGACTAAAATAAAGAGGTCATACTAATAAAGAAAAACTATTACTAAATTCCTTAATTAATACAATATAAATTCTGTTAAAACTTTAAACAAGAAATATATTGTTATATTATTTTTATAGTTACTTCTGATAAATTTAAAGTATTGTTTGACTCATTAAAATATAAAACATGTTTCTTTAAATATCTAACATGCAAAGTACATATCTCCAGTTGCATGTAATAAATCAGATATATTTCATAGGTATCACTTCACATCATATACAAACTTAAACCAAAGTAATCATTGTGAGACCTTCACTTGTCATTACAAGATCCTTAAAATATTATGTAACAAATATAAACTTTAACATACATTAATATTATAAAACAACATAAAATTTTACCCATTCGTTTTTTTCTTTAAAAAAAAAACATTAAATAAATAAATGCACATTATCTCATTAGCAGAACTATTTCTCTGCTGAGCTGCCTATCCAGATTTAGAGTTTCCATCCAATCACATTCTACAAAGCACTGAAAGTAATAAATGCATTTTTTTCTAATATTTTTTTTTTTTTTATCTTTGGCAATTATAATTCTAAACATGTAAAAAAATGTAGTAGAAACGAAGCTTTATTCCAAATTGGATCATAATGGTAAAGATCTGTATTCTAAAAAAAAAAACAAATATTATAACATCAATCATAAACATACACATTATTTGGATACTATATGTATAGTTAGCTAGCTAAAACATTGAAGAAGATGGGAACTTTTTTCTGGAGATTGGTATTATAGTAACTGCAGTTGAATTACAGAATGAATGAAGCTACAAGAATTCCATTATGCACACAGTATAAAAAAATATATAATTTTATTCTCAGGTCACAAAACATATTATTATTTTTTTCTTTTATAATGTTAGCACTTTACTTTCAAGTAGTATTTTTCTTTCACGGTATGCATGTATATTTAATTTTCACATTTATTTCAAATAAGTCTTTTTTTTTCTTTTAAAAAAATACATGTATATAGTTTATTATTTTTTTAGAAGATTATTAATGAACCAAATATAGTCCAATGTATAAAGCACCTTTTTTATAAAAGCAGACACTATCTTTCTTAAAATGCAGGAAAATGTTTCCAATTCTTTTTTTTCTAATATTCCCTTTACTTATTTTTCTTTTATACCAGGAAAATATTAATAAAGAAGAATAAGTCATTAAATAATTAATTCTAATTTGAAAAACATTTATTTTCCTTACTTTAGATAAAACAAGAATTTTATTTATCCCCTTGGTTAATTCTTCCATTGGAGTTTTGTTTTAAGAAAATATAACTTTCAAGACACAATAATTATTAATGCAGAAAGATTTTACATAATAGAGATAGCATAAAAGTACAGAATGTCTTACCAAAATTTTTTCCCAAACAATGCAGAAAGATTTTATATAATAGAGATAGCATAAAGGTACAGAATGTCTTATCAAAAAAATTTTCCAAACATTATATTGGGCTTCCATTATATTACCAATTTATTTTTACAAATAATAGAAAATAATAATGTGACAAAATTTAGCCCTGTTTATTAAGAAGAGAAGAAGCAGACAATATAAAAAATATATGAATTGAGTATTTATTGGTCATTCTCTTAACCCCAGTGACCTTTACCAAAAAATCTTTTGATTATAACACAAACAAAAAAATTGTATAACTTATTAGAGTCATGTGGGTTTCTAAAAAGTATTACAAAACTGTTTAATAAATGAAAATAATAAATACATTCAAACACACAATAATTATCTGTGATTATAATTACACAAGAAATTATTTTTTTCAAAGCAAATTCATCAGAAGTTACTTTAAAAAAAAAACAATACTATCTTAAAAATGACTTAATTGATAGTAGTAAGAGGAAGTTGTAGGAATGGTAATAGTAGTAGTTATAGTAATAGTAGGAGTTGATGTAGGTTATGTTTGAGCAGGATAAATAGAAATAGGAAAAGTAAGGATAGTAATAGGAGAAGTAATAAGAAAAGTAGCAGAAGTATGACAAGGGGGTACAAATTCAGGGGCATGACTTGCAGAAGCAATAGCAGAAGCGGCAGTAGAAGTATCAAAAGCACTAGCTAAAATAGTTGTAGTAGTACCACTTTTAGTAGTAATACTCATAGTGGAAGTAATACTAAGTGTTACTAAGTGGCATTTTTCTGAGAAAAGTCAAAACATCCATCAGATTCTCATTGATTTAGTATGCATAACATATTAATTGTATATTTGACAATAAAATCGATATGGTAGAGAAATTTTCTCTGCACAAGGGTTTTTTCAGAGTTAATCTGGTTAATAATTATAAATATTGACTTTTTTTTTTTTAAATATGAAAGAAAGTTTTTTCTAAACTGCATTTTAAATTATTAAAAAAAATGAAAGATTCTTTGTTTATATTTGATCACGATAAGAGAATAATATTCAAAATAATTTCAAATCCATACCAGATTGTAAAATTATAAGTATTACTTGTGCTATTGAGAAACAATTAGTGAAAGTTCAAAATTAAATAGTTCTATGCTCTCAGAAGATTTTATCTATAAAATATTTCTACTAAAAACACTTATGCAAATCGTCTTAATATTAATAATTAAAGAAACAAATTTAAGTAAAGTAAATGAAGTTGTCGGTTAGTTATAAAAAAGATTCAGCTCCAGAGATATGCAGTTATAACAAAGAATGAAATTAAAATCATAAAATAAATTATCATCAGTAAAATAAATATCTTGGAAAGAAAGAGAAAACGGTCATCCTTCCCTAATTAATAATTTAGGATAAAGTAACATCCACTCTTTATCAAAAACACATTCTCTGAGCTATAAGTATTCTCACTTTTCAACAATGATGATAGCTTCTCATATTATTGTTAATGTTTCTAAAAAAATCCATTACGTAAATCATTTGCCAATATGATCTGAAAATACCTTCCTTATAGCACATTTGAAAGTTAAACTCTTTTAAGCCACACCACAATTGTAAGATCAACAATAATAAATCATTCTTCCTATAAAGAATAATGATAATGATGATGATGATGATGATAATAATAATAATAATAATAATAATAGTAATAATAATAATAATAATAATAATAATAATAATAATAATAATAATAATAATAATAATAATAATAATAATAATAATAATAATAATAATAATAAATCTCATGGTTTCTTTGTCTACTTTAATTAAAAAAAACTCTACAGTACTGTGCTGTCACATATGAATGGTATTCTGGTAAGCTTTTTATAAGAAACATTCATTTTATTTGAAAGTTAATGTGTCCTCATATATCATAACAACTATTATAACTATTTAAGGGTAATAAATATGATCAATAATGACATAAATAATTACATAAAATTTGAATAATAAAGCCTTTTTATCCAGAATCTCAGCCAGAATAATAAAAAGACAAGGGTGCTTTTTGTGTTCTTCCATCATCCATGACAACACAATAAAGTAACTAATACTAATTAATTCAACAATTTAACTAAATATAACTGGAATAATGTGCAGTAAGGGTTAATAATTTGGAAAGAAATTCATGTTTACAATCATGCAATGTTTAGTCTGAAGTTTGCAATTCCATAAATACTTATCATTAAAATAAAATGAAATGAAATATTCAGATCTGCATAAATTTTATATTTGATGGATTAAGATTTCGAAAGTTGAGAAGATTTCAGACTCAAGAAAATGTTTTGCAAATATTGTGCAAACACACTTACATTTGGCATGTAAAAAAATGAATTCACAACGAATATTGACAAGACTATAATTTATTACCAACATAGAACTAAACAAAATATACAAATTTATTAAATTATATCACATTAATACGAAACATAAATCAACATTAATCTGTATACTATTCAGATACAAATTAAAATTATAAATTAATCCATGTTGAAGGTCCCAACATTGAACTGGATTAACTTACTGAAACATGAATCTGATTTACCAATACTAATCTGTAAATTTAGTAAACCTTCCATCAAACTTTTACCTTGAGTTATTGACTAACTATTTTTTTATATTTATTAATATTATGATATGAAGTACGCAAAATAAATTCATATGATTTGTATACTTTAATAAATGGGTTCAATACAATCCTTTTTAACTATTAACTCTATAAATAATAAAATTAACTAAGTTATGGTTTATAATTAAATAACTTATTACTAGTTATGGGTCATTGATCAGATGTCCCACTCACAATTTAATGCTGAACCTAATACCCATATATATATATTATGATACATACTTTAATTATAAATGTTTTAATGTATATGCTGAACCTAATACCCATATATATATATTATGATACATACTTTAATTATAAATGTTTTAATGTACGTTAAGAATCGTTCTTAACTCTTAAATAATACTGAATATTGTGTTCGAACATTCACTCAATAAATCAGTGTTTTAAAATACGCAATTTTAACTTAACATTCTCCATTGGATTGCCTGTTAACTACCAGCAAGGCTCAGTAACACAATGCAAATATTGAATCTCAGTTACTAAGGCACTACTGATACTAAAGTACTCCTTGAGGAACTAACACATCAAATCTAATATTTACCCTTCCCATAACTTTTAAAAGAGCGCAATAATCAACACCTTCTATGGTGAAACTATCTTTAATTTCACATGAGGAATGCATAATAACAACTAATGTCTGCAGAGTAAAATACTACATTGAAGTATTTGGTAATTTCTTGCCTATTTCTCAGGCATAAAACGTATAGGTGTGAAATCTATATTTCACCAGCTAAAAAAAGCTAACACGCACCAAGTATAATCCTCTTTTGGGATTTAAAATACCTTAAGTATACTAAATATTATAACTATCCGTGAGAATCGATCACATGGACTATTAAACATGCCATCACATTATATCAAAAACTATTTCTCTCATGGAAAAATAAAGTATGTTGGGGAGATCATTTTCATCCCACAAAACAAAATGCATTATAATTTATTAAAATATGCTGACATTAAGCATATACCAACTCTACACTTAGGCAAGATAGTAAAACACACTAATAAAAATTAAAGAATCTTAAATGTATACTTCAATCAATATCTGAAACCAATAGACATAACATCAGAAAAGTATAATAATTTTAATTCTAATGAAGGAATATTCAACAGCAATGGGTAGCATACCAGTTTAAACTAAATAAAGTGGATGTGTTATTAAAGAATAACTGTTACTAAATTACTTTATTAATATAATATAAATTCTGTTCAAATTTTAAACAAGAAATATCTTGTTATAGCATTTTTTTGAATGTTACTTCTGATAAATTTACTTTTTACCCATTTAAAAAAAAAATAAAACATTTTTCTTTCAAGTACTTAACATGCAAAGTTTATATCTCCAGTTGCATGTGATAAATCATATATATTTTATACATTTTACTTCACATTAAATACAAACTTAACCCAACGTAATGATAGTAAGACAAAACTCTGTATATTACAAGATCCCTAAATGTTACGTGACAGATATAAACCTTATCCTATATTAAAATTAAAAAACAAAATAAAAGTTTACAAATTAGTTTTTCTTAAAAAAAAGAAATATTAAATAAAAGAATGCATATTATCTCATTAGCAAAACTATTTTTCAATGAGCTGCTTGTTCAGGTGAAGGTTTTTCATCCGATCACATTTTACAAAGCACTGAAAGTAATAAACTATTTTTTTCTTTCTAATGAAATGTTTTCTTTTATTCAGCAATTATAATAGTAAACATGTAAAGGAAAATATAGTAAAACTGAAGATGAATTCTCAATTGGACTATAATAATAAAACCTGTATCCAAGGAAAAAAAAAAACGATAATATAACATAGATGGTAAACAGACGCATTATTTATTGACTACACATATAACTGGCTAGCTTATTTGCTGAGGAAAATATGCACTTTTTTTCCTATAGATTAGTATAATAATAACTGCAGTTGACATATATAATGGATGAAGTTATAATAATTCCACCTTGCATATAGTATAATATATAATTTACATTTATTCTTAAGTCACTAAAGATATTTAGTTCTCGTTCATAATCTTGGAATTTTAATTTCCAATAGTAATTTTTCCCTTAAAGAATGCAGGTATTTAATTTTTATATTTACTTGAAGAAAGTTTTCCTTTGCCTTTAAAAAATGAAGGTGTATAGCTTAGTATTATTATGATTATTAATTTTTTTAGAGATTTCTTGGTGAACAAAATATATTTCAATGGATAAAATGGTATTATTTAGAAACACAGAAGATATAATGAGTTCTAAAAAAATGTTTCTAGTTCTTTGTTGTTGTTTTTTTTTTTCTAATATTTTTTCTACTCATTTTTCTTACGTACCAGAAAAATATCAATAAAGAACAAGTTATTAGATAACTATTTCCAACTTGTAAAATATTGGTTTTCATTAATTTAGGTAAAGTAGGACTTTGCCTGATCCTTTTAGTTAATTCTTTTTTTTTAACTTTGTTGATAAACATTAACTTTCACTAAGCAACATGCAATAAATTTTAAATGTAGAAAGTTTTCTAAAGTGTAGAGAATAACATAGAAAATTGCAGAATGCCTTAACAGAGTCTGTTACCCATTCATTTTAGATAAATTTCAATTATCTTGCCAATTTATTGTATTCAAAATAAATAAAAATATTAATCTTACAAAATTTTGATTATTAAACTTTTGAAAGATCATCAGACTATCCCCCAAAATGATTTGAGTATGAAATTGGTCATTACTTTAATTATAGCAACCTCTTCCAAGGAAAAAAAAAATAATAATCATTTGGTTATGACATAACAAAAGAAAAAAAAAACTTATTACAATCATAAAGTTTCAGTATTAGTTAAATGAATTACAAAGTAGTTTAATAATGAAAATAATAAGTACATTCAAACCAACAATAATTATATGTGATATTAATTGTTTCACTGACAATCTTTATCAACTGTTAATACAAATGTACAAAAAATAAAAACTTGCTTTACCCATCATTCAATCCATTCAAATTTCCCACATTTCTGTTGTGTTTATATTAGCTGATTGTCTATTCATTAAACCACCTCTATTCCTAGACATCATCATTGCCTCTTTAATTTTACGTTTTTCACTACACCTTTCAATTTGAATAATTTTTATATCTCTAATATTAAATTTAAAACCATAACTATATGTTTTATTATGATCAAATATAATTGATGGAGTATTCATATTTATCAAAGATATATTTTCTTTCTGTACATTTGTATAATAAAAAGATTCCAAGAAATTTTAGTGATCAGAACTATGTGAATATCTATGAAGTTGATTTGAATTTTAATAAGCATTATATTTTAAATTTTGGATCTAAATATGTCGGTGGAGGTTGGAAAGATTCTAGTATTGAATTAAATGCAGAGATAGAATATTCATTTTTTTATAAATTGTGACTTAAATAATAAGAATAAAGTAGTTAATGAAATAAAAAATAAAACATTTGATAAGCAAAATGATAATGTTTGGTTAAAACAAATTCATGAATTTAACATTTTTTTAAAATATAATAAATTAATTTGTTTGAAAGAAGACAAGGGGTTACAGATGTGCTTAATAAAACAGGATGAATATAATATAAAAAATATGGATCAGATGAAGAAGCTTTGTTTTGAAAAAAGTGATTAAATAATATTGATACATATAGAATGAAATTTATTAATGATATTTTAATGACTGCTAAAAAGAATAAAGTTATTGATGCAAAGACATATTACAGTTTATATCCATCATCTGCAGTGTTTCCAAGAATCTTTGCAAATATAAAATAGCATAAAAATTGTTATCCATTAAAAGTAACTGTTGATTTTGGGGATGTTTTTTATTATAATGGTTGTAGATATATTGAAAAAAATACTGCAAGATGTGCTTGGATTTGGAGATTATATGATTTCATCATCATTTGATTTTATTAATAGGATTAAAAATATAAACATTGATAATAATGATGCTATGTGCGCACTAGACATATCTAAAATGCATGGTTCAATTAATCGTATGGAATCAATAGAGATTAATGAAAAACCTTTGTTTTTAAAATTTATAGATAATAATATTAAGAATTTTATTATTAAAATATTAAGATTTGTAAATGATCATATATATGTTAGGTTTAATGATTGCTTTTATAAAATGAATTTATGGCTGGCCAATGGGTCTTCTGGTGGTATTGCAGATTTGTAATTTCTTTATTTCTAGTTATGAGGTTACAATTTTATCTGAGATAAAATATAAAAGAATTCAAGTATATTGTAGATATGTCGATGATGTATTTATATGTGCACATAATGAAATAATAGTTGATTTGTTTAGTGAGTTTAATATGATTAATAATGTAAAATGGGTGTTAAATGAAGAGAAGAAAGATTGTATAAAGTTTATAGATACATTTATTAAAAGAAATAATAAAGTGTTTGATTATAATATGGTTTTAAAGCCTATGGAAATTAGGGGTTATATTCCATATAATTCTAAAGTTTATATGGGTCATAAATTAACTGTTTTGAAGTCACTTTTGTTTAGAAATGATTATTTGTGCAAATTTATTAGTGATAAAATTGAAAATATTAATGTATATATTATTGATATGTTGAATGTTGGTTATGGAAGGAATATTATTTATAATACAATTACAAAATATAATCAAAATAAAAGTAATAATAAGAAACTATTAAATAAATGAAAATATGATAAATGGATTTATATTCCTTTTATATCTAATCAACAAGCTAAAGTAATTAATAAACTTTATAATGGTTTGTGCAGAATTTCTTTTTTGTCTTAAAATAATAAAAATGATATGATAAATAACTCTAAAGCCAAGATTTTTAAGTTTGAATTAAGTTCTGTTATATATATGTTGGAAAGAGGTTGTGGAATAAAATATATAGGGGAATCCAAATATACATTACAAAAATGATATAATGATCATAAGACATTATATAAACAAGTACAGAAAGAAAATATATCTTTGGTAAATATGAATATTCTATCAATTATATTTGATCATAATAAAACATGTAATTATGGTTTTAAATTTAATAATAGAGATATAAAAAATATTCAAATTGAAAGGTGTAGTGAACAACTTAAAATTAAAGAGACAATGATGATATGTAGGAATAGAGATGGTTTAACGAATAGACAATTGGTTAATATAAACACAACACAATTATAGGAAATTTGAATGGATTGAATGATGGGTAATGCAAGTTTTTATTTTTTGTATGTTTGTATTAACAGTTGATAAAGATTGTCAGTGAAACAATTGAAAGTACTTCTGGTAAAGAATATATTATTTAATTTTGAATACTGTGTTAAATATATTTGTTTGAATTATTATTATATGATTTAAAAATACAGACATTTAATGGTTGTATATATATATATATATATATATATATATATATATATATAATATATATATATATATATATATATATTGTACCCTTACTTCTCGATGTATAATATAGTTTGAAGTACGACTAGCTCAATTAAATTATAATGCTTAATTAAAATGTGCATATCTATCTTTAATTTACTTTTATACTATCATATTCTAATTAAATTTATTATCAATTATCAAAATCAATATATTTCTATAGTATGTACTAATTAAATAAGTATTTATTAAAATCATGAGACTGTGAAGTAAAGTTACAAAGCAATAAGTAGATTTACATTGAGTCAATATCTCCCAAGACATTATCTCAATGGCATAAGAATACTATTACCTCCTTATTAACTTAATACTACATCTATAGCATTCTTATGGCTTTTAAATAAAATAAACTATCTTCAATAATAAAATAAAATAAATAATTTTAACTTTTAATTTTAAAATGTAATTAAATAATCTCAGGTTCTTCTAATTATCTTAAAGTAATGATAACTCATGTAAATAAGTATGATATGTGATTTTATATCAAACCTAAATACACCTAACTTATTTTAATAATTATAATACTAATCTTAGAGTATAACCTAATCTTATCTATTTCTAATATATCATCAATCATTAAATAAATAAATAATCATGTATATATCTTTTATCTTCATATAGTATCTTAATTTTGGAATAGATCAAAATCTTACAATTTATTAATCTGTGGCAATAAATAATATTGTACTCTTATAATGTGCATTATAATAACCTTATGACCATAATAATATGATGTAATAATGTCAATCAATTCTCATAAATGATAATCAGGAAAATATTGTGTTTATTTCTAAATAATAATAATAAATTCATATTGTGCAAATATTATGTTTGTTCAAATTATCTGCTGTCAAATGCTGTGGTGCAAAATAATGAACTCGACACACTTTTAAAACAAATTAAACAAATTTATTTACATTAACTTCAACTAAGAATTTATTTACAATATTTACAATTCAAAATTATGAAAACAAAGAAAATAAAATAAGAAAATAATAATACAATATGTTTACACTGTTGTTAATTCATACTCCTAATAAGTAATTATACATTCTTTAAAATGCTGTACTAATAACATTGAAGTATGTTTTCAAAAACTTAGACTTTAAACAAATATCAGTAAACTCCAATTATTACACAGAAAATTTATATAAATAATATTTATATAGCATATGTAAACAATTAAACTTTACTAATTAAATTGCTACATCACTTAAGTATTACTGTTATTCATTTCATCATGTAACAGTATGTGTTTACTTTACTATCAGCATTACTTTAATAGCATAATATAGAAACCAAGGTATTTTTATAATGTAATAACAAATAACTGATTATAATTTTATATTTCACTTATTGCAATTCATGTTATATGTTTTATCAAATATGCATTACATATATGTACTGTTAAAATAATAATATTTAAAGTATTCATCAATTTCAAATTCATAAAGCACTATATTAGATAAATTTTATGATTCTTTTCTGTGTGAAATTATTACTTTACTTTATGTGTTATTCTACTCCTTCTTAATAACTTTCTATATACAAAAACATCCTCCAAAACTTAGTTAAACTTTCCGGAAAATAATCACTAACTTTAAATAAATATTAATTATCCAAAACTATTTATACTTCGTCATCTATTTTCGGTAAATCTTTAATCCAACATAAACTTCTACATAAAACTTAACTTAATTTATCCAATAAAATAAAAATAAAATATAGACTTTGAGATCTCTTCCTAACTTGAAATAAAATAATTACTTGTATGAATAATAAATATAATTCTAATACTCCAACATAATAATAATAAAAATAAAAATCAAAATTTATTTACGAAAGAATCATATAATTATTTCTAAGCTTCTTATGTAATGTTGTATCATATTTATATCATAAATTCAAATTATGCATATTTAAATAAAACTGTTACTGCCAATATAATATGTGTGTATTTTTAAAATATTCATACGTCCATTCAATAATAACATATCATTTGGTTGATCTAAAGAAAAAAACATATTAAATACATCAAAATTATTATTATTATGATACAATTTTTACCATCAATAATGATTTAATGTACAGTCCATCTTCCAATATTCTTCGGAATTACAGCTTCATAAAATAATTCACATTTACACTCACAATCATTCTTCAACATATTACGTGTTATATTAATTATAAAATAAACTTATGTAATTAATTATTATATCATTTTTAGTTATAATTTTAAGAAATGTACCTATCTTATTTTTAATAGATTAATAATATTTAAATTTTATATTAGATAAATAAACAGAATTCATATTACGTAATTCCAGCGATGTTTTCTTTTCCATCATATAGTTCTTAAAATCCTAGGTACACATTTACTAGAACACCATTTCCTGTTTCCGGTCCATCACGTGTTTTTTAAAAGTTTATGAAAAACGAAAATGTTCTTTTTTTAAAAAATAAGTTCCCCACAAGAAAATAAAATAAAATTAAAATAGTTTATAGGATCCTGATTTAGTTATTTTTAAAATATTATTCAAAAGTTATTATTTTAGCTTAGTCTTTAGTTTTATGAAAAACTATCATTTAATTATTTTAAATTAACTGGGACGTCCACATATTATTTGCGCATTCCATAAAATATCCAGGTAAGAATAAACTTCTTTATCTATAAACGACCAGCGTTTAAATTATTTCAATATACTACTTTTATTATATTAAGACTTTTAGCTAATTATATTCTCAATTTATTTGCCTTTTAAAATTGTCAATATTCAGTCTTTTAAACATACAGACTTAACAAGGCAAGTATTTATAAAACTACTTTCATTTTTAATATCTTTACTTAAGATATATTTTTAAATTTATAGCTTGCAAAAAATACTTTCTTCATAAAGAAGTATTTTATTCTCTAAAATATCTATTTTCTAATAGTCACTAGTAATTAGCTTTTAAAATTATATACTGTCCAAAATATTACTTTTCTCCATCTCGTAATTATCCGAACTAATCCAGCGTTTGTCATACTTTTAGTATAAAGTTTCCGATATATTTTCACTATATATGATGTTCCCATGACTATTTGCTTGTAAATTGAGCTTAATATAGAGACGACTGATAGGGAAAAAATTAAGTTAATACTGCATGTCTATCTTTTAAAACTTTTATAAATTATTTATAATAACACTCTTGTAATTTTAAAATTGATTTTAAGAGCGTCTATCAAATTTACTTTGCTATTTTTAATAACACAATTAACTTGAAAAATCAATCACGAAGTCCTCTCCTAACAATTGACCTGAGCTTTTATACCAGAATAAACTTCCCATTTGATTGGTACATTTAAACAATCAATTTGCTAGCTTATTTACATATTTACCAACAACACAAAATTAAAAATAAATAATGACTTATTTAATATTAAATATTTATTACACTATTAAATTTCTAAAATAATCTTTATCGTTCATTTAAATTTATTAAACATTCTTTTAAAATATTCTTACTTACTTGATTTTAATTTTAACTTTTATAAGATTATTTAAAATACACTAAGTCTTTTTTATACGTTATATTTTTAAAGCAATATTTTAAAATCAGATTTAATATTTTACATTAAATATCTTTATTTTTATCTCGTGATAACTCACGTATTATTTACAAATTTTACAACATAATTTTTAAAATAGTTTTGCAACTTTACTAAATAACTTCCAAGCATGTTTGTGTATATCTAACTAACATCTGTTTTTTTTTTTTTTACAATAAAAGAAACGCTTCTCATAATCTAAAAATAACTAACAATTGCATTTTTAAAATAAACATTTTTTTAAAATAAATAAGATATTATAACAGATTTTAAATCAATAATTATCCAATATTATTAAAATCAAATATTAATCTTCTATTTAAGTACTTACAATAATTAAAATATTTATATTCTTTTATAATATTATTTTATCAACAATAAACATATGCATTTAATCTTACTTGTCTTTTTAAATTCTTTTAGCTTTAAATACCTATTTATTAAATATATTAATGCAGTATTGATTATGACCATTTTTCCCAATTATATATTATAATTATCATCATTTAAAATGTCTCTCTTTATATCAGCACAATTTTACATATCAAATATTCATAGATTGCTTTAATTAAACCTTTTGAAATATTACCATAAGCAAAATTAACATCACATATTCAAATATATCTTAAATTTAAAATTTTTAATAGATTAGCACAAAATTAGATGGTGACCCATACAAAAGGGCACAATATATATATATATATATATATATATTGCATATTGATCCATATATGCTGACTGCCTATTTATATATATATATATATATATATATATATAAATAGGCAGTCAGCAAATGTTAAAATTAATGAATTGTGGGATATTTAAATCAACATATGTTTTTAGTTGGTAATAGATGATTCCATTTTGAAAGTTGATTTGATAATGATTATGGATAAAATCAAAAATATTTCTATTTGAGTTTTTATCTACATCATATTATAATTTGTTTACATTAATTTGGAACACATTTAAGTTTCATATATATATATATATATATATATATATATATATATATATATATATATATATATAATGTATATATATATATATATATATATACATTTTAGGTAGAACCCGACCACCAGGTAACTTATTTGTAGGCATGTTATGTAGATTTAAATTTAATGTTTTAATGGCTCATATAGGTTTAGATTAATTATTCAATACAATTATATATATATAAACATGTTTTAGCTAGAACCACCGTGGTTACTCTACCACCAGGTAACCAATATGTATGCCTAATATAAAGATTTCAATTTCATGTTTTTTTAATGGTCCATATATATCTTGATTAATTAATCAATGCAGTTATATATATGTATATACACACATTTTAGTTGGAACCACAGTGGTTACTCTACAACCAGGTAACCTATATGTATGCATATTATGTCGAATTAAATTTAATGTTTTTAATGGTCCATATAGATCTTGATTAATTAATCAATGCAATTATATATATATATATATATATATATATATATATATATACACACACAAATTTTAGCCAGAACCACAGTGGTTACTCTACCACCAGGTAACCTATATATATGTATATTATGTAGATTTAAATTTAAGGTATTAATGGTTTATATAGATGTAGATTAATAAGTCAATGTATGTATATATATATATATATAATTAAAATTATCCAAATCCAAAATTCAACCAGACCAGCAAAAACAAAATAATATTAAAACACAACCAAAGGTTTCACTGCTACAAGAAGACTTCTCAAGTATAAATAACTACTAAAACTACACTATATATATATATATATATATATATATATATATATATATATATATATATATATATATATATATATATATATATATATATATATATATATATATATATATAATAAACATTACCCACAAATCCATTCACTTCCCATCCATCCTTAATATTAAAAGAACTCTTAAATAAGTTAATTGCTTCAGAATAATAAATTTTCAATAATAAAGATTCTTTAATTCTTCTTTTGATTTCATTTCTCTCAAAGAAGACAACTTTAGCATCATCAAAATTAATAGTGTGGCATGTATCTTTTACTAAGATATCTATTTTTAACTCTACTTTCATGAACCTTTATTATTCCATCTCAAACTACTCTGACCTATGTAGACCTTTTTACAATAAACAAGGGATAAAATATACTACACCAGGAATAGGCTTTCTATCAAAAATTTCCTTTGTATTATTTAACAAATTATTCAATGTAACACCCCTTTTCCAAGCAATTTACTTATGTCCAAACAATTTACTATTTCTACATAAAATTTTATAAGAAGATAATTTGAATGCCAAAGAAATAAAATCATATTTTTCTCTATTAAATAATATATTTTTAACAAATTTATCATAGTAACCAACCCTCAGGTAATCTTTATAAAATTGACATTTCTGAAACAACGCTACCCACTAGAATTATTTAATTTATTATTCCTATGACAATAATTCCTTAAAGCAGCTACTTATGAGATAGACTGATAACTATCAGGTTTAATTATAGATCTTAATTCTCTACTTTTAACAAAATGACAGCATAGTAAACAATATAGCCTCTACATTTCTAATCACCAAAAGATCTAAAAAATTTAACTTACCAAAATCTAACCTCCCTGTTCCTAACAAATTTTATAGAAGGATCAAAACAATTAAACTCATTTACAAATTCCTTCAATTTATCATTCTGAACTACAAATAAACAATCATCAACATATCTGACAAATAACTTTGCATATAAACAATTCTTTTTAAAAATAATTTCCTCTTCCATATAATTAATATAAACTGACATACTAAAGGAGAATTACTATAACCTATTATCCACCCTTCCTTAATCTTATCCAAATTAACTTTATAAGTAAAATACATAGAATATTACAATAATAAAAACAAATCTTTAATTACCTTAATTTTATTTTTTGATAAAGAACTTTTTTTAATCAATACAGACATAAGAACATCAATACTGCTTAAACTATTAACAGACTGATATATATTTTCAATATCTAAACTTCCAAATATTGGATATTTGGAAGATTATATGTATATTATTTATAAAGGTATTTTTATAATATTAAGGAAAGGTGGATAATAGGATGTATTATTTATTTTTTAGTATGTTCTGTTTATATTAATTATATGGAAGAGGAAATTATTATTAAAAAGAATTGTTTATATGTAAAGTTATTTGTAAGACATAATGATGATTGTTTATTTGTAGTTGAGAATGATAAAATGATGGAATTTGTAAATGAGTTTAATTGTTTTGATCCTTCTATGAAATTTGTGTTAGAAGGAGGGGCTTAGATTATGATAAATTAAAATTTTATAGATCTTTTGGTGATTAGAAATGTAGAGGCTATTTGTTTACTATGCAGTTATTGTGTTAAAAGTATAGAATTAAGATCTATAATTAAACCTGATAGCTATCAGTCTGTATCTCATACAGTAGCTGCATTAAGAATTTATTGTCATAGGTATAATAAATTAAATAATTGTAGTGGGGTAGCTTTGTTTCAAAACTGTCAATTTTATAAAGATCACCTGAGAGTTGGTTACTCTGATAAATTTGTTAAAAATATTTTATTTAAAAGTAATATTTGTAAGGATGTACAGGATAGAGAAAAAATATAATTTTATTTCTTTGCCATTTAAATTGTCTTCTAATAAAATTGTATGTTGAAATAGTAAATTTTTGGAAATAAGAAAATTGCTTGGAAAAGGGATGTTACATTGAATAGTTTATAAAATAATACAAATGAAATTTTTGATAGAAATACTATTCTGGTGTAGTATATTTTATCCCTTGTTTATTTGTAAGAAGGTTTATATGGGTCAGAGTAGTTTTAGTTTAAATGAAAGAATAAAAGTTCATAAAAGTAGAGTTAAAAATAGATATCTTAGTTCTGCTTTGTATGTCCATGAAAAAGATATAGGCCACACTATTAATTTTAATGAAACTAAGGTTGTCTTCTTTGACAAAAATGAAATCAAAAAAAGAATTAAAGAATCTTTTGTGCCAGTCAGATGATGTATGTCGGTTTAACTCAGTTTGAATACTAGGCAAAATTACCTTGAGGCCACCCATATGCAAGATATTAAATCAAAAATACTATGACCTCTGCCTCTTCACCTTATATTGAGTCTAATTACAAACCAACAACATGAACTGAGACATGAATAAATTATTTTCTAACCTGGCCCAAGCTTAGCATCAGGGAGAGACAATAGACAAGACTACTTACAGAACTAACTAGTTAAATGCGCATAAAAGTACTAAGAAATTTGTGTTTTGTGTGCCTGTATCATTGGAAAAGTCAAATAAAGCATTGAAATAAAATTAGAAATCTTGAGCTTTTTAGTTAAATATTATATTTAATTAATGACTTTTTAATATATTCATAATGTTTTAATGGACTCCACTATTCCCCTGAGGATTAATAAAAAACAAATCAGACAATAAAAACGAATATAAACGATATAATATTTTGCGGTCTAAGTCTTTTCTTCCCAATTTTAATAAAATTGTCAACTCGAATCTCCTCGATAAAGCACAATAAAAAAACCTTTCGCAAAGCATTTTCTAATTGCTTTGTGCTGAAAACAATTTAAATTTATTTAAGACGTATATAGCTAAATAAGATATACATAATGAGTTAATGGTGGACAAAAGAGGCATTATTGAAGAGATCAAGTTGGCAAACCAAGGAAACTGACTCGTATTTAATTTACAAACATAAATGAAATCGGAAAGATATTTTACATGAAAAATTGACCTTTACTTACACCCAAATGGAATATGAAATATTGATCACATGTTAGCAAAGAGGAATAGCACAGAAAAAGGGTTAAATATAAATAGATAGATGATCACTATATATATATATGAAAAGAAAGTTACTGTTAACACTAACTGAAATAATTATAGAAAATATACAAACCATTATACAATTACAAATATCCAGTAACGCCCTCTGTTTAAAGATCTATATCTATATAAGATATCTATATAAGATATCTATATAAGATTAGTCTAATAGAAATAGTTACATTACAAATATATATTTAAATAAAACAATTCAGAAATATACTACCATAATGCAATTAAGAAATGTAATATCAAAAAGAGTAGAATAGTAAATAGTTCATGAGGAGAAATATGATTACCATTCTGGTTCCTTGGTCCTCTTCCTGCGATATTCCTGGCTTGATCCATCCATCGATAGGTATTTCTCTAGACAAGGAAATATCAAAATACATAGCATTCTTTCACAAAAAGTCCAACAGACATAGCACAGAGCTCAGATTAATATTGGTTGGATACTACGACATTTTAATGGTTTTTAGGACATCAGCGGCAGGCAAAGCTATTGTCCTAACCACCAATCATGTTCATTTCCATCAAAATACTATGACTTTTAACTCGTTGCATGTTAAAACTTCTCCGTGATTTTGAGAATGACAGGTGAATAAGTTTTTGGAGCAAGATCTAAATAAGAAGCAAAATGTGAGAGGTTCACAGCAGAGGATCTGCCAAGATAATCAATAACCAATCCTTTAAATCATAATCATATGAATAATAATGAATGAAAGGAAAATCAGAGAAAACTGAATGAATTCTCCAAAGTGAAATCTGACTGAAAGCAAGAAAACTCTGAAAGAGCCAAGTCTTTTGGTCTCTCTCCTATTTATACCCTTTTTGTAAGCTCCCTTCTATTGTTTTGCATATGATCTTAGATCTTGATAAGCCCCCTGATGCTCCTTTGTTTCAAGGTAACATTTTCTAAAAATAACTTTTACTTTTTTATTCTAAATTTATTTTTTTAAACTTTGAATTTTTATTAATTAAAAAAAGAAGAGAAGGCCATCTTTAATTTGCCTTGAATGGGCTAACTAATTAAAAACATACATTCCTTTAGAAAATGTTGGCAGGATTATCTCAAAATAAAATCATACACCATATTTTAACAAGATTTTAAAAAGAAAAATATATTCTTATTTCTTTTAATTTATTTTAATAAAATAAGCATTTTATTTTAGCAGAATTTTGCATTAACTCATATATATATATATGCTTGACGTATATATATGTTTGATCAATAGGTTTTAACAAATAAATTTTTTAACAGCAATTTAATATTGGAACAAAATTTATTAAAAACAAAATATTTAAATGCAAATACAAATTTAATAAATGTAATTAATTTTTTTAGCTTTAATGCAAAACCCTGCTGGTATTGGGCTATAAACTTAATTCAGGTCTACAATACTAATTAAGTTTATAGGAGGATGTAAAGCATGGATCAGACATCTGGATCCATTGCTTCACTTTAGTATTGAAAATTTATTATTCTGAAGCAATTAACTCATTTAAGAGTTATTTTAATTTTAAGGGTGAATTGGAAGTGAATGGATTTGCAGGTAATGCTTGATAATATATTTATTGTGTAGTGCTTGATAATATATTTATTGTGTAGTTTTGATTTTGCACTTCAGCAATACAGCTACAGTTGCTGCACACCAATGCATCTCAGCACAAAGATTTATAGTGTGTAAAAATAGTGCATTATCAGAGGTGGACATTCACTTTTTATTTATATAAAGTTAAAAACCAAGCCGGATGTATTAATTAAAATTAACCAATCATAATGAGTTCTGAAAGCTGAATATCACAAGTCATCATCATTAAGAAATTAAATTCACTGCCAAAGTGTATTGTTCAGTGACAAGTAATTATAAATGATTTTGCAATTCAGCATACAGATATAGTTGTTGCACAATAATGTATATCAGCTCAAAGATTTATAATATTAAAAAAAACTGCATTATTAGAGCTGGATGTCTACCATATATATATATATATATATATATATATACTGGTTGGAACTTAATATATATATATATATATATATATATATATATATATATATATATATATATATATATTGTAACCTATGCATTCTTTCCTTATTTCACTTTATAAATAAATGCCCAGAAGCCAATTCTATACAAGATAGAATAAATTTATAACTGTAATTGCCTTTTTACTTTTTTATAAGATTATTATGCTGTAATTGCTTTATGGCTTAGCTCAGTTGAGGTTATATAATATGGTATTCATATAGGATGCAAATAAGGGTAATAGAACATTTATAGATAACAATTCTGTAACATTAATTTAATTATATCCTATAGCTATATTATTTTGACCAAATGTGTGTGTGGAAATGGACAATCGAATGCATATAATAAAACAAGTCATATGGGATATTAATTGAATAAAACATTTATTGCCAATAAAAGACAAAATAACAAACAAAAAAATATATATTATTTTATACACCTTGCTAGTAACTATAAAATTTTTTTTGTTACTTAGACAAAGTACACTTCTCTCAAGCTAATATTTCATTTATACTGAAAAATGATTTGTTAAAAATGAAAAGAATAGGATATTAATATGATATGTTATAGGATTTAATATTTATTTGTAACCATTAACTTTAATAATAGTTTTCTTCACTACTTTTTTATTAACTATATTTTCGAATATGTGTGCTTTTATAACATTATAAATATAATGTTTATATAAATCATAATTTTAATAACTTATTTATGAAACAATTAAAATAAAATAAAATATAATTTTGAAATAATAATAATAATAATAATAATAATAATAATAATAATAATAATAATAATAATAATAATAATAATAATAATTTATAACAGTTCACACACACTCGAATATAAAATTATGTATAATATGATTTTTAAATCATGTAAGAAAATATATTGTCTTATTATAATAACAATTAGTTACACTAGCTTTAAAAAAATATATAAATACTACATTTCTAGTATAAACAAAAAAAATATATACTTATCAATATTTAATTATTAGATGTTGAATTGTTTTAAACTTTAAAAATTGAAATTTTAAATTTTAACTAAAGTATACGCTGCTTCTGATAATAATAATGAATTATAAAAAAAACATTGTTCCTATTAGTTTGAAGTATAATCCAGAAAGAGTTGTGATATTTTCTGATACTTTAAAATATTCTAGTAAATATAAGAAACACAGTGGTATGTAATGGAATTATTCTGTTAATCACTAGAAACAAAATTTCCGATTTGATTATATAATCTTGGGAAAGGTTTATGCTTTTATTCCTTTAATTTTTAATGCTTAATATAATATTTTATTTCCATTGTTAATGATCCATCCATGACAGTGTACATTGTTATAACTAATTACTAATAGCGTTAAGCGATGCATTTCATTATTCGTTTTATGTATATATGTGAATAATAAAGTCTTTAGTGTTTAACTATTCTATTAGGAAAACAAGTTAAATTGAATAAATTTATTCTTTTTAATTTTACTCTGTGTAAAATAAAGAATACCCTTCTTAAAACTAAAAGAATAGAAAGCTTTTCACAATAGCATTGAATATAGTTTTTCTTAATCATTTTCATTTCTAATTTTTTTTTTTATAATTCAAGTATTATTGATTTATAACAAATATGCTAAATAAATTATAATTGATAATCTTACATGGTATTCAAGCATTTTAGATATAGCAGACTTAAATTGTCAGTTGATAAAGAAGCCAGAGCTGAAAACCTTAAGAGTTTATTTTTCCATGTATATTATTTTTGCACTAAGTGTGAGAGTAAAAACCAACCACAGAAACAGTAGTAAAATGTCACAATGTTGCTTCACTTATATATTAATATTTCCTTTAAAGAAAACTTATTTTATTTTCCACAATTTTTTTTTATTTAACTTTTCTGCTGGAATCTCTTGTCAACACCCTTTTTCATACCCTCTTTGTTTTATTATTATTATTATCAATCAACTTGGCAATATGCCAGAACTTTCTTGCTTTATATAATGTTAACAATAGAGTATTAAAACAAAAGGAAAAAAAATATTAAATATTAAATATTGATTTACAAATGTTACCCAATAATATAAGATAATCTTTACCATTTTAAATATATTATAAACAATACATAATTAGTAAATAATAAATAAAATATATAAACATATATTATAATTAATGATATATGTGTGTATCTGTTTTGCTTTGCATGTAAATTTTACCACTACAACATGGACATTAAAAGTAATTATATATAAGAAGAACAAAATGTAAAATGATGTAAAATTAGCATACACCCTCACAAGCAAGTTAAATCTTAAATTGGAGTAGATAATAATTTAAAATACAAATGAATAACACCTGCTATAGCTGTCCTATTAATTTTGCTCTCATAACAACATTCCCTGATGTTTTTTCTATCTTCCTCTTCCACTACTGAACATATAACTTAAAATTTTATCAACCAGTCCACCCAATTAAAGTTTTAATTTTTTTAAAACCTAATTTTAAATAGAAAATTACATCATAATTCATTTTTCTAAGATAATTATATTTAGCCATTATTAGCACAAATGTGAACTTCCCACATTACTTCCTGGTGCCAACCTGAATGGTCACAATATAAATTTATATATATAATGTACTGGATAAAAGTTTTTGGTTTTACATATACTGACCACAAGGGCGCCTTTGTCCAAAAATTGGAACTAGACATTTATTTTTAAGGGTGGACAGGATATGCAAACCCAAATGTGCTGAACTAGCACAATCAAGCAAATAAGATCTTATGTTTTGACCAAAGGTTGAAAAGATAGCCACAGAAGCAAAATCAGCCCAGTAAATGAATAAATATTTTATTATAGGTATGATTTAATAAACATAAAATGAGACAACAAACTAAAAAAAATCAACTTAAAACATATTACTCATACATTTGTCAGAATTAAAATATTTTTAATTTTGCTCAGAAATGATTTCTATGCAGTGTATAACTATAGTGGAAAGAGTCCATAAACACTGATAGTAGGAGAAATATTAGTAAGTATACATTGATCTCATGCAAGACAAGTGAAGTTAGGTTCCTGCTTATAACCCATAGTTAAAAAAAGACTGAATTTCCATATTTGAGATTTATGAGAGCTTATGCCAAAACAGGAGAAATGTGAAGGTAGCTTCCAAAACACTAACAAAAATAGGGTGTTGGAAATTATTACTTTCAATCAATTCACTCTCTCTGAGTGAGACAGGCTAGGAGCTCACAATATACTTATTGAGAAGGTTAAAACGATAGTATGTGCCTCTAATAAAGGAAGTGGAAGCTTGAAGACATAAAACTAAAGACTATTATATTTTGTAATAGTCTATTACAAATAATTAACTTTTGAGCCATAAGTAGAACTAATAACAAAATGGGTCACAAGCAAAAACCCAAGTTAATTAGTCTGTAATATCCAGACTGCTTTCACTAACAAAAAGGAATATGATATTAAAATAACACTACTATCTTACTTACTAAGACTTAAATGGGTCATACAGTAACGGTTTGCAACTAGCACTCATTTAAAAAAAATCAAATGCACAGAAACCGAATTACATAAAATAAAATTTGAAACACATTTATATTTAAAAAAAAAATCACATTTAAGACAATAAAATTATTTAAATTGTAGAATTTAAGTTGCCATAATAATTTATATAAATGCTACTGCACTAGACTTCTTGAGTATGGACTGTTGATCTGGATTCACTGACAGTAGGGTTCAGCAAGTCAGTTAGTGGTTTCATTGTAGCTGGTTCTTATTACATTATAGACAATTAATGGACACACAGGAAGCACAAATATGTCCTGGCAAAAAGCGTAGCACATCATGGTAAAAGAAAATATCTATAAGATAGGTTTAATGTTCATTCTAGGCAAAATAATTACTGAATCAGCTTTCTTTCAGAATATGCTGGAATCATTCTCTCCAAATATTTTTGGCAAGAATAGTTTGTGCAAGCAACCTCTCAGAGTTTGTGTAGATTCTTTCAGTGTTGATTGGACCTATCTCCAGAGGTTGCATAACCATTTCTCACATTTTGTGGCAGTATCTTTCAGAGTTGTTGGAAGTATCTCGAAGTTAGTGAAAGATAATACAATAGCCTGATTAAGACTTTTATAGCTGAATAATATGTCATATCTGAACCAATTACAAAACTTTTTTTTAATTAAAATTTATAAAATTCTTCATCTACCTAATAATAGTTACATAGTTAACAAAAAGTCTTTTTACAGATCTAGGGAATAACTAATGGAAAATTATTTTATTTTTGTTTTCTTTCTTTTTAATTATTCTTATCAATCTAAATCCCAAAGCTGAAAAACAATTTATTTATACAATTTACTTTTATATAAGTATATAAAAAAACTAGTCTTAGTCTTTTTTTTTTCAAAAGCAAAAACCAAATATAGCTGTGGTATTAAAATATAATTCATATATATATTCTAACCTAATAAATTATAGGAGAAAATTCCTAATTAATTTAGGAAATCCGTCCGGAAGGCCTTAAACTTCGACTACTCTTCTGGTCTAATCCGGATAATCATATTTTACTTTACTTGATAATAATAGCTCTACGTTAGGTTAGTTCTATAATTCAGCTACAGCGATATGCAGTTCAGACAGAGATAGAATTAAAAAAAAATATAATTAATAAAATAAATTTAAAAGAAAATTATTAATAAACTACCATTCTTTCTCTATCCAAAACACATTCTCTGGGCTGTAAGTACGTGCACTGTTCGACAATGATGATGATGATTTTTCATATCATTGTTAATATTACTGTCTAAAACCAAAGATTCATTAATTTGCCAATATGATCTCAATATTTTTGTTATTATACAATTAGATGTTTCAATCTCTTAAGCCATGCCACGCTTGTAATATTGATCTGAATTTGATCAGTTATTAATTTAAGAGCACTTATCATAATGACGCTAATCTCAGGATTCTCTGTTATATTTAATAAAATTGCTCGGCAGTATTGTGTTGTCGCATATGACTGACATTCTGGTCGGCTATAGGAAACATTTACCTTATTTAAATTCTAGGTGTCTTCATCCACATATCAACTAATATAATATTTAACGAGATGATCACCATATTCAATTACAACGCATAATTTTGAATAATAAAGCCTTTTAAATCCAGAATCTCAGTCGGAATGATGAAAAGACAAGGGTGCTTTTGTGTCCTTCCATTATCCATGACAACACAATAATTTAACTAATATTTATTACTTAGACACTTTACTTAAATGTGTATTCAACAATGTGCAACCAAAGATAGTAGTTTGGGAATAAAGTGATTTTACACACATATAAAATAAAATTAAATGTCTTGGTCTGAAGTTTTCAATTCCATAATTAATTCTTATTAAAATATAATATAATGAAATATTTTGATCTGCCTACAATTGTCTATCTGGTGTTTTGAATTTAAGATTTCATAAATGATTTTGGACTCAAGAAAAGTATTGCAAGTTTTATACCAATACACTTTTATTTAGCACATAAGAAAAATGACTCAAAATAACTTGTAATAAGACGATAATTTATTATTAACTTATAACAAAATTCTAATTTTTTTTTATTATGGTTTAACAAAAATATCTTTTATGATTAACAGAACAAACAAATATATACAATTTATTTGATCCCATATGGATAAAACAAAATATAACTAATATTAATTCGTCTATACTTTTAGACTTGGATTCGAACTACTTCTTCATCTTCTTTTTACATTTATGTAAAATTGAATATAACAAAATAAATAGTATTATCGATACATCAACTCATTCGTTTAGTGTATCTTATATGAACGGTTACTTAAATTTATTAACTAACGATCTGTTTTAACACAAAAATAATCTTATTCTAGGCAATGCGTACAAACGATTTTTGTTATCATATCTTTAATTAAATGATAGTTTTTTATTTAGATAACTTATTATAATTTATGGGTTACGTATCAGAAGTTACACTTATTCTTTTAATGTTTACCTTAATAACAACTGAAGTTGTTATACACACTGTCTTTCTCAGTATAAGTTATATTGTGAGTGCTACTTAATTATTTACCTAAATTAAACATAGTATTTGAACCCTCTATTGGCAAATGAAAATTTGTAATCACGCAATTTTAAAACTTACTCTCTCCATTGACTTACGTGTGGATTATCAGAACTATTCCATCGCACAATTCAGACATTGATCATATACACTAGCACGCTATTTATACTAAATGGAGCTTGAGGAATTAACCTCCAATATACCCGCTATCTTGCCATAACTTTCTAAACAAACACAATATTCAACACATTCCGTGGTGGAATTATCTCTATTTTCTCATGAGGAATATGGAATAACACTGAAGGGCTGGAGAGTTAACTACTATATTAAATAGTTTGGTGGGTCCTTGCCTCTTAATTGGGCATAATAGGAACACACACCAAATATAATCCTCTCCTGGGATTTTAACTAATGAAATACACTAAATACTATATAAAGTACTGATCGTCCCAACTATGAGAAGCGATCACTTGGGTTATAAACATACCCGAATACTAGATTTATCTATTCCCCTCATGGAAAATAAAGCTTTTGGGGAGATTATTTTCTATCCCACAAAATAGATACATTACAATTATTACTTAGGCGCATATTAAGCCTATACAGATGCTATATCGGGGCAAGACAAGCAAATACACTAATTACACTAAATTTATATTCCGGGGTATACTTAGATCAGCGTCTGATATCAATGGATATCACAGAATATAATAATAATTTTCACTTTTGCCAAAGAAACATCCAACAAATAATAGGAAATATAGTATTTTAAACTAAACCAAGTGAATGCGTTAATAAAGAATAATTGGGAATAAATTCCTTAATTAACATAGTATAAATTTGTTTCATACTTTAAATAAGTAATATTTTGTATAGCACTTCTCTTTAATTACTTCTGATAATTTTAACTAGATATTTTGCCTATTGAGTATCTAAATTTTTCTACTCTTACGCATCTAATATTTAAATTTAGACTCATAACTGCATGTCATAAGTAAACACATTTTATAAAAAAAAATATTTTTTTCATGTCAAATATAAATTTAACCTAGAATAATTACATAAAAGCATACCTTGATGAGTATAAGGTCATTTAAATATTGCTTGAATATATAGCTTTTAACCTGCTGATAAAAAAAAATACACATAATTTTACAAATTAGTAAAAAAAAATCATTACTTAACAAGTGCTTATAATATCACTAAAAAAAAATGTTTTTCGTTGGGCACTTTATCCAGATGAAGAACTTGATTCATTCGTAGTTCACGAAGCAAATTTAAACAAGAAACACATTTTATTATTTCATTTATAAAAAGTTGCCTTCATTAGGTTGTACTTAATAGTAGGCAAAGAAAAAAACATAGCAGCGTGGATTTTAATTCTTCCTTGAATTATTGCTATGATTTTTGGGATCCAAGAAAACAATACATATTTTAACGTAGACGAATATTTTATTCTAAACGATAACACACACATATACGATTCTTTTCTTTTACTATTGGCGATACGTATCATTTTTAGCTAGCTGGCTTATGAATAAAAGAATGCGCGAATTTTTCCAAAATATTATTTTAATTGACTGCAGCTGACTTACGTGGATATAAAGTTTTATGACTCCAATGGATGTATAATATAACATATTATTTTATAGTTATAATTACATCACTACTGTTTATAGCTTTTATTCCTACTCTAGGAATTGTAATTTTTCTTTGATAAAGAATTCTCTGTAAATGCACACATACAAATTTTTCGATATTTGCCTTGAGAAAATTTATATTTCTTTTTAAAAAATATGCAGGTGCAAAGTAAATATCATTTATTATTTATATTATTTCTAGATAATTTTCATTGAATAAAACAGATTTTAACGTGGGGAACTTGCATTATTTTCTAAAGCAGACAATTTTCTGTTAGAAAGCGAAATTTTGGTTAACTTTCCTTGGCTTTTATAATATGTCTTTTAATTCTAGTTTTTTCTTTTATACCATGAAAAGATTATTAAATAAAATAAAGTTAACAAATAATTAATTATTTCTTGGAAATTATTTAGATTGCTTAGTTTAACGATAATGATATTTTCCGTGATCGCTGTAGTCAATACGGTGATCTCGAACTTTAGCATAAGATAGCACATTTTGAGTATAAAAAACTTTAAAATAGGTAGAGCAATAGAAGCTTATGGATGTCCTATCAAAATATTTTAGCTAGACATGATTTTGTTAAAATATTACTTGAATTATATTTATTTCTGCAATAAAAATATAAAAATTTGTTACCGAATTTCAGCACTGCTTCCTCTTGTAAAACTTATGTCAGACTAGATTTCCTACACAATTTCGCGGTCTTCTTTTAGCGACCTCTTACAGAAAAATAATTATTTAATTATACATAAACAAAGGAAAGGAAAAAAAAAACGTATTACAGTCATATATTTTTTTATGATTTAAATGGATTACAGAGTAATTTGACAACTAATGAAAAATAATAAATATCTTTAACTAATAATACTTATTAGTGATGTATAATTCTGTATACATTATTATCTAAATAATAATAAAAAAATTATCAGAAGTTACTGTGCTTTATGATAAGACATTCATCTACTCTCCCCTCTACCCATCCAAATCAATTACTATTTATGAGTTGGGCTTTTATACTATATTAAAGTGCTTTTATGGTGAATATCTTAACTAAATTATTTATGCTCTTCTTCAAATTGACATTGGATTACCAAATTTATTAATTATTTGCTTAAAACATGTTACAGTGAGTAAATAGCATACTTTATTAATCACTTAATATTATTATTATTTTACTTTTTATTTCTTAGAAAAGGATTGCATTGTTTTCCTGTGGAAATAATGCTAAATAAACCAAGTGTAAATAACACTAGGTTACAATATATATAAACCAAAAGAAAAGAGAAGAGGCGGAAAGGAAAAAAAGGAAAAAGAAAAGAGAACGAAAATGAGAGAGAGAAAGAGAGGGGTAAAGGAAAAGAAAAGAAGAAAAAAAGTTTAGAAATGGAATTAGAGAGGAAGATGATAGTGAGAGAGAGTGAGAGAAGAAAAGATGAAAAGAAATGAAAGAAATAGAAATGATACATGGTGGACGGAGATGGAAAGAGAAGATGAAATGAAATGATTTGAAAATGGATGAGATGATAGAAGAGATGTGAAAGAGAGATGAGAAATAATATGAAAAAAATGAAATGAGAGATTCTTACCTTCTCGGCTCAATGGGGTTACAATAAAATTTAAGAAAAGAGATGATGACTCAGAGATTTACAATTGGATAGAGACTAAATCCAATACTAGTGCAACTATAACTATTATGGCATATTAATAATGTACTATTAAACCATATGAAAGATTATTTAAATCATTAATTAAAAGGTTTTAGTATAGTCCTACCAACAGATCACACACATTCTGAATAAGAATAAATGATACCTTGAATGTGAAGGATTCTTTTACTAAATTATATTTAATAAGGCAACAAGAGTCAACAACCTCAGGGATTTCAAGAAATAAACTATTGTGCAAAATAAAAATTTAAATTACCTAATAAGTAATTGTAGGGGTGAATAGAAGAAATGAGTGATATCTTGGCTGACCATAAATAAATAGCTTATTATTCAATATTAAAATAATAAACCAAAATAAATAACAATTCAAAGATTTAATGAATCCATTTAAAGTAAATTAATAATGACCCATTATCCAAGACATTACTCAAGCAAAGAAAAGGGCAAGGGTACTTTTTATGACTTTCTATACTCACAGACAACCTAATCTAGACCTCAAAAGCAGATGGATTAAAATTCTTTAAACATATAAAGTTTAAGATAATGATAGACAATGTGCAGTTAGTTTAAGATAATGTGCAGCTTTTAAAATAATAGTAAACAAAAATATTCTTCTGATGAACTAATATCCTTAATCTCATATTGCATAGTCTTTAGTCTGAGAAGATATACTGATAATTTAAAAATAAACTTTTAACTAAACATTTAATTAAGTATTTGATATAATGCAATTATCTGTTATTGTGATTCAATCTAAGAATCACTTAATTTAGCACGACTTTATAATTTTAAAGCCAATATCAAATATATATTTAATTAAGTTATAATATATTTGTGAACTTTTGAGTTGAAGATTTAATAAACATTGGAAACTTAAGATTTTTTGAACTTGGAACCCAAGACAATAATGTTTTCATATAAATGTAAAACAAACAAAACAAAGCTTTTTGAAATAATAATAAGTTGGTTTATTGAGAACAAAAAGAAAGTGTTTACAAATTAAATGGAATACAAGCATTGACAATATAGCGCTGGAACCTATTACAAGCATTTTGACTTTTGAAAACTTTACTTCTTTTACAATAATACATAACTTCTTTAGCTACTGTTTTTGAGTATCTTTCTTAAAACTCTTTTACATTGTTTATTCTAATAAATAAACTAATAAATTAATATAATTATACATAATAGCAAGCAAAGGCTATTCCATACTAGATTTTAATATCTTTTAAACATTTAGAGATTTCAAAATCTTTAAACTTTAATTGCAATATCTGAATTTAATAAGCACAATTCTATTTTTAATTAGCATAATTCATAACACTATTGTGTTATCTATCAATTAGAATAACACACATTTAGGTCTGTATTTTTAAAACATTAAGCTTAACAAAAACTAAGCTGGAAAAGCATACTGTTATAACTAATATTATAGCCAGTGATATATTTAAATCAGACTAAGCTAATTTTAAAATTAAACTAAATTTAGATGCATGGGTCATTCACTCATCAGAGATCATTTATACACATTTAAATAAATTTTATCCACACAAAACTATTACCCCTCAATGTTTTAAAGTTTAAAAAAATGTAACAGAATTACAAATCCAGCGGCGAAACTCTGGATGAAAATATTAAAATTAGTATGTGTGAATTGCTATTTATACCATATGCATAATTTAACATAGTTAAAAAATAAATAGAACTTATTGTTGGTTAGCTTGTAGATGATAAAACTATCATTTCTATACAATTCAAACATTGATATACCAATAGCATTAAAATAGCTATCACTACCTGAAGAAACAAAGTTTCTCAAAGAAACATATCTTGTCATCACTAATCTAAAACAAATGCAACATCACCTACTGGGTGGAATCAGCATTAAGTCATTATGAATGATAGGCTTAAATATAAAAATAAATAATAGGTACTTCATAGCTGAAAAGAATGTGGTGGCTTTCAAAAAAAAAACTTACTTTGAGATAAAAACTAAGCTGTCTGGACCAAGAAAAGGAAGACACATCAGAACAGCATGACCATCTCTCATGGGATTTCCAATGCTTTTAAATGTGATTATCATCACTGAAAAAATACAATACAATAACCCTCTATGGGAACAAGCACTATCAATTAATAGAAATACAATAAGGATGGAGGACCTTATCTACTCCATAAAGCATATTCAAAAATATTAACTAAGCCTAACTCTATGATGCTAACAAATACTAACCAATGACAAGATACAGACTTCACCTGAATTAACTAAATTATTCCTAAGAAGTTTAAAAATACAAAATGTATATTCAATGTTCAAACCAGCAAAATAAACTATTAGCCAAACGACTACTATAGGAAATACATGAAAATTAAATGAATATAAAATTCTAGGCAAGGCACAATGCACAATTGATAAATATTCAATATTAAGATATAGTGAGCAGTGGTCTTTTAAAATATTGCAAATTAAATGAGAAAATATTTATTATCAATGCATATAAAAATATTTGTAATTATTATTACTATCACACCCATAAAACAAATGAATGGAAACTCTCTGATAAACTTCTCTGGTAGATTTAAAATGAAACTGAGTGAAGCAATCCTCATAGTAAACTAAGACTGTGATATTTAATTCTCTATAAATGAAATTATCAAATAGAAACTAACTTGTGAAATGCTTAATAAATAAAATAAACTTTTCCTGCTAATGAAAAAATATTTGCTAATTCTAATAAACCCATTAGGTTTTGAAACCATAAACCTAGTTTACCTTGTATATTTATGCAAAAAGTGTTATCCAAAATATATAGCATAAATATTTTTATGGTTTCATTAAAAAAAAAAGACAACAATAAAACAGAATATAAAAAAATAATAATATAGTAACTCAAGTTCATATTTCAACCCCGTAATGGTTTTTCCATTAAAATATCTAGATAATTTATTCAGCCTAATTTATCTATCCGAATTCGAAGATTCAGTCAAAATATTTATAAACATGGCAATGATTTCCAAAACGAAAATGTTCAATAGTTCCTTAAGAATACTTTAATTTTTTTCCCTTAAAGATAATTCTAAATACTTAAGTAATAAGAATAAGCGAGCATTGAACATAAAAATAATTCTTAAGCTGAACACATTTTTTATTTATAGATTCCCAGGTTCAAATGCAGAATAATAATAATAATAATAATAATAATAATAATAATAATAATAATAATAATAATAATAATAATAATAATAATAATAATAATAATAATAATAATAATAATAATAATAATAATAATAATAATAATAATAATAATAATAATAATAATAATAATAATAATAATAATAATAATAATAATAATAATAATAATAATAATAGTAATAATAATAATAATAATAATAATAAAATATAACTTTATTTAAATTTCATTATTCTCTTTTAGGCAAATGCATTTTTTTAAATACAGCTTTTTTTAAAAAAAAAATTTGTTTTATATAATATTTCAAGATGTGTTTTATTTTAAACAAATTTCCTTTTACTATTTTAAACACAAGAGTAGACTTCTTTTATAATTAAATATGTTTCTTGCTTTATGAGCTAAGATTAACTGTCATGAAGTTATTTATAAGTAATGGCAAATTTACCAATTTACTATGTATTTGACAGATAAGAGTTCATTATTAATATTTGTAGATTATTTTGAAGTTTTGTTTCCAAATAACTTCTTTTCCTTATGGCTGGGCACAAAACAAGAATTATTGTTTTAAAATACATATTTTCATCTGTTTGCATTTAGATAAAACAAATTATTTTCACTTCAGGTCAAGGTATAAGTAATAACTTTTTAATTAATCATTATTTGTAAGTTCATCCTCAATTAAATGTACTTTAAAATATTTTTGTCCAACACTTTCCAGAATAAGATAATTACTATCTCATATACAATAAATTTTAAAGTTGGACACTAGGATATATATATATATCAAGTTGGACACTAGGATATATATATATTCAATTATAAAATGCTTAGCAAATAAAGTTCATTCTTTTTTAACTTAATGTAATGTATTTTCTTTTCTAAATTTATTTTTAAAAATAAGCATTATTCTGGTAAGAGCATATTTAAATGTATATATCAGGTATTAATAAGGAAGTATCAAATTTAAAGTAAATTCTAAGTTATGAGGAAACAGATGCATTTTCATTATAATGTTTTTAAATTAAAAATGTCTTTTAATTTTTTTATTTTTTTTCCTTGTGTATATTTTTAATTTAATAAAATAAATACTGAGTATTCTATAGCCAAAATAGTTCAGTGTAACAGTGTTTAGCCATATAAAAATTAATAATTTATACTTTAATTTTACTTTAACTTTTAATAAAGAAAAACAAATAGATAAAACCCACATGATATAAGAGACTCTAAATTTCCTTCAAACATTTTCTTACTATAATTCCATGTTCCAATTGAAATTTGAATATCAGAAAACAGTTACTTTTTTTAAAAATTCAGCCATCCATGACTCCAAGACAACTTTAAATAGTTTTTTAAAAAACATACTTTTACTTTTAAATAAAATATAAAGTTTTAAAGAAAATTACAACTTTTTATTAAAGAAAAATTCAGGATTCAGCCACATGCAAAAACAAAATAAGTAAGCCCCCAAATAAATCCTGGATTTCTATTTATATCTGATAATCTCTAATACTCCCACTTTTGTATGTCATTTGGTTTGAAAACCAATGAAAATATTTTTATTAAACTTTAACATGTTGACAGGTCACCTGCAAAATCAATCTACTGATACAATTGATCTAATCATATCAAACCACGTGATTCAACAGCGGCAAAATCAAAAGTTCATTATTAACAAATAATATGTAATATTCTTAAATAATGTTTTATAAAACACAATAGCAATAAATGTAAAATTCAGAGTTATCCCTCTTTATTAAACTTTTAAATATTTAATTTCAATAATTTTATTCATGCATTTGTCCTTTTTTAATCAATATTAGAATTAAATATTTTTATCCTTATGTTTACATGTCTTTCTTGCATGCACATACATATTCTCACATACAGGTGATCTATAAACATGATCTCACACTAATTGTTTAAAAGTTATTTTTAAAACTACAAAAAATATTAAAGAATATTTAAATCAAAATAACTTTATATGTGCAATGCTAATGTAAATTACATCTAATAAATATCACTATACTGTTTTAATAAAAAATTACAGATTATTCTTAGACTTATATTTAATACTATTTATTCCAATTTATTTATAATATCTAATTAATATAATTTAGACATTAAAATGAATTACTCAATATTTACTTTAAAATACATTTAATATTATTTATCAACTCACAACTATTTCTGATATTTTCTTTAATTCAAATTATTGTCTGACATTCTTTATCAAACTACCTCACATATACTATTGTAATATTTAGAGATAATCCCATAATATTTAATAAACATTACAATACTACAGAAAGTTATCCTATTTTATTCATTAACTAAGTTAACTTCCATTTTTATCATTAGTAATTTTTTTTTTAAAAATCCGAAAATTTCAAACAAAACGTTAAGCTAAGATAACTTCGGGCACCTATTAGAACTAAGTGAAACTTCACTTAGGTACTATATATATATATATATATATATATATATATATATATATATATATATTGTGACCTTCCAGGTTGGCACCAGGAAGAAATTTGGGAAGTTCACACATCATGCTAATAAAGGCTAGATATAACTATTGGAAAAAATGAATAGTGATATAATTTATTATTTGAAACTTGGTTTTAAAAAATTGTTAAGACTTTAGTTGGGTGTACCAGTTGTTAAAATTTTAGGTTATATCTGCCTGAAAGTGTAAGAGGAAGATGGACAATATCCAAAATTGTTAGTATGAGAGAGAAATTAATAGGAGAGTCATAGCAGGTGTTTGTTCACTGGTTTTCTAAATTATTGTCTACTCCCATCCAAGATTAACTTGTGTATGTGTGTATGTTCATTTTACATCATTTCACACTTTATTCATATTTTATACTATTAATTATGATGTCCAAATTGTAGTAGTAGAATTTACATGCCATAAAAAACAGATACGTACATATATCATTAAGTAGAATGATTTTTATTTTATTTATTATTTACTAATTATGTATTATTTGAAATCTTATATTTAAAATTGCAAAGGTTATCTTTTTATTATTCAGTAGCATTTGTAAGTTAATATTTAATATTTTTTTCCTTTAGTTCCAATAATCTATTATTAACATTTTATAAGCAAGAATATTCTGGCATATTGCCAAATTCATATAATAAAAAAGAGAGTGTGGGGTAAGTTTTGACAAGAGATTCCAAGAAGGAAAATGTAAAAAATGGTTGTGGAAAATAGAATAATTCTTTAAAAATAGTAAGATAAGTGAGCTAAATATTATGAAGATTTGCTACTATTCCTGTGGATAATTTTTCTATCATACAACTCAAAATAAGACTACACATGAAAGAATAAATTCTTAAGGTATCCAGCTCTGGCTTTTATCAACTGATGATCTAAGTTTACTGTATTCAAAAGTGCATGGATATTATGTAAGATTATTAATTATAGTTTATTTTAACATATGTACCACAAATAAATGATTTCGTAATTATAAAAATTATTAAAAATGAACATAACTAAAAAAAATTGTTTTAAATGCTGTAGTGGAATGCTTTATGGGCTCTCAATTAGAAAAAATTCTATTTATACTATGAAAAATAAATTTAAAACAAAATGATTTGTCTATTTTAACTCTTATATCAGGAGGATAGTTATATATACCAACGAATTTTACTATTTGCACATACAAAAAAATGAGTAATTAAAGTTATAACTTAATAATATTTAGTAATTGATTATAACAATGTATACATGCATGGATAAATCATTGACAATGGATTTAATGGTTAATGAAAATTATATTAGATACTAAAAAACACTAAAGGAATAAAGTCAAACTTGTACTAGGATTATTTTACTGAGTTGGATGTTTTGTTTCTTATGATTAAAAAAATAATTCAATTGCATACCAATGTTATTTATAATGTTTATTAAAAAATTCTAAATTATTGGAAACTATTGCAGCTCTTGTCAAATTATACTTCAGCCAGTAGGAGCAATGTTTGTATTTTTTTAATTTTGTAATTCATTGTTATTATTGGAAGCAGCATGTATGCTTTCATTCAAACTTTCAAGTCTAAAAAAAAAAAAAAACTCAATATTTAATGATTAAATGTTGATTGGTATTTATTCTATTTCTTATAATAGATAGATATTTTTTGTTATGCTTGATATAACATTATTATTGTAATATGAGAGTTTATTATCTTATATGATTTAGAAATCATATTATATATAATTGTATATCAGGTGTGTGTGCACTGTTGTAAATTATTTTTTTTCAAAATTGTATTTTATTTCTATTTTGTTTTTGTTTGGTGCCATTTGTTAAAAAATAAAGAATTATAATGGTGTCTGTTTATAAATTTCTTTATGATGGAAATATGTTGAGTGCATTTTGATGTAGAAGCGATCAAGGGATAATTTTATTATGTGGATTGAGTTACATGCTCCTTGTTTGATTTGCTTATTAAATTGTGGGAGGTTAGGGTACTTACTGATTTGAAAGCATATGCTGCAATTGTTGTATTTTCCTTTTAAATGAAGTGGCAAGTGACCCATTTATTAATGATAGGTTGGCTAAGTTCCATAACATTTGTGTCTTAAAAGTTAGTAAATATTTTGAATTTGGGGGTTTTGATTAACCCCCACATGTGTATATGCAAATGTTTATTTTTTATTATTCCCCTCCCTTTCTTCATTTGGGTGTAGTTATCTCCAAACAATAAATATACTGATTATATCAGATAAGTGTTTATAGATTTTTATAATACATTTTAAATAAGATCTTTAGCTGAATGATTAACTTATTGCACCATCCGTCCCATAAATAAACAAGTAGAAATTATAATGTATAAATGTGTTGTATTTGTAAGTTTGTAAAGATGCACATACTCAAAAAATATGGTTACAAAAAATATTGAAGAATACCATCACTAAAATTATTAATTATAAATAAGTATTCAATTATAATACATATATTATCAATATCTCATTTATTATCAATATTAACAATTCATTCTCCAGTATGAATGTAATATTAATTTAGGAAAATTTTACTTTATTTAATGAAAAAAAAAATAATAATGAAACTGTCACTTAAATTTATATAAAAATTCACCAAGTTTGTGTTACTATAAAGGAAATATTAAACTCATCATTGATATGTTATAAAATAAAGTTTATTATAATAAATGTTTTTTTTAAAATAATATCCCATATGAGTTGTTTTATTATGTGCATTCGATTGTCCATTTCCACACACAGATATGTTCAACATAATTTAAGTTTAAAACATGTAGATTTGCCAGTATAGGTCATTTATTTAAACAGTATAGAGTTAACAGATCTTAACATTGCAGTGTAAAAAATGTGTTTTACTGTGCTTAGAATATATGGTAATGTAGGGTAAAAAGGTACCCAATCCTCATCATTATCTATACTTTATTCAGTATAATGATTATAAATTTCACAATAGTTCTTATTACTTAATAGATGCTTATAATATAATTGAATCAACATTATAGAATTGTTATTTATAAATGTTTCTATCATCCTATTTGCATCCTATATGATTACCATACCCTATAACCCCAAATCAGCTAAGCCATAGAGTAATATCAACATAAGAATCTTATTAGTAAGTAGAAAACCAATTTCAGTTATAAATTTATTCTATCTTGTATAGAATTGGTGCCTGGGCATTTATTTGTACATAAAATGAAAGATGAAAAGAAAGCAGAGGATACATGGTGGGTAAATGGTGTGCAACATGGTAGCACAAGTAGTTAATGGTTGTTTCATGATAGAATTGATTTTGGCATGCAATGTGTTGGGCTTGATGGATTGATGATTGGTTGATTGCCATTGTAGTTTGGATCATAGTATATTAAGCTTGAATGATGTTCTTTGACCACATGGATTAGGATTTAGCACAAACAACCATGGAGAAACTAGATTGGTTAGTGTGAAAGATATAAGTGATTGTAACTATCTAGTTGTAGAGATGGCAAAATTGGTTTAGGCCTTGTCATTATTTGAAACCTTACAAATAAAATTGGCATAATGCTGTGGATGCTGGTTATAATATTTGAATGCACCCAGCACAGCATAAAGATAAATAAACATGTTTGAATTATTTTGTTTTTATGAATAATTTAACTTGGTGTAATTTGCAATACAACCATAGTGTATCATGCAAAATCTAGTTGATAATCCCAGCTATGTTTGGATCAATGTTATCTGATTAAATCTCAATGTTTTCTTGTTTAAGTGTTTGTGGAAATTGAACATTATATGGGAAAATAAAATTAATAAATTGCAAAAAATTCTGTGTTGTTTTGAATGATTATGGTGAATTTGGATTGTTGGTTTGGTGGAATTTGAAGCTGGTGAACCTTATTTTCTTTATGTAGTAAATTAATAAATTTTAAAAGACTATATATAATGGAAGCTTTAACTTATGTGATAGTTTTGGGTGCTTTCAAGAGACACCATTCACCGATAGTATTGCATTGTCCCTTGACCTTGGATCAGGAAATGAAACCATGGATATGTCTCATGGAGAATCTATCAGGATGAGAAATAATCTCCCTAAAGTCACAGATGATGACATGCCAATGTGGGACAAATTTCTTGTTGCAAAATTAGTGTTAAGTCAAGCAGAATTAATATCAGAATTAAAGGAACTAAAGTCAGAAATGATATCAGGTCAAGCACAACTATAGTCACAAATGATATCAGTTCAAGGCAAGTCAGAGAAGAGGATGGCTGAAATAAAATCGAAAATGTTAGAAATGAAATCTTAAAAAAAGTAAAAATAAAAGCTAATATAGTTAGGCACATGCAGGTTTTGGAATAGTAATTTGAAAGTCAGTTATTGGAGATGAAGGAGGTCAAACATGCTATTAGAGGTCAAATATGTAAGCTAGAAGCTATAAAAACAGGTGTCCACACTCAATTACAATGAATTAAATCAGAAAATGATAGTTCAGTGTTACATCTTCGAGAGGATATAAAAAAAAATTTTGGCAAAAGAGAAAGCATGATGAGAGATAAGGAACTTGAGTATCAGATGTTACGTAATCAATATAGTAATGAGTTTAAGGCAGAAATACAACAGAATTTGAACAGTTTGAGGAAGAATTCAGGGTTGTAAAGCAGGTTGTAGAAAAATGTCAGGACAAAGTTGATGACAATATTGTGAAGACCCAATGACAGTATGGTATTGATCAAAACATAACTGATCAGGTAGATCAGATTGTTAATAAGATAGATAGATTAACAATAGGAGAAGCTGTATGAGCCATGGAGCTAAAACTAGGTGAGATAGATTAAAAAAGTCAGAGTTTAAGAAAAAAGTAGATAATTGTGAGAAATGATATGGGTAAACAGATTATTTTAGACAAGGCTGAAGAAAAACTTATTTATTTCTAATTGCAAATTATGGAATTATCAATTAAAGTTGGAAAATTTTGTACAAGAAGCAATAATTCAAGATTGGAATACAAAGATGGAAATAAGAACACCAGATGTTAGAGAAATGTATGTTAAGAGGCATCCAAAAACTTCAAATTTAAGTAGAGGATGGATGAATTATGGGAAGGATTCACAGGATTCCATGGCCCTTAAATTTTTATATGTTAAACCTTTTAAAAGAGATCACTTGTAAAACCACATGAGGTTCTGCAAAACTTAGAAGAATTGTTTGGGTTATGCCCCTTATCATAAGAAGAAAAGATTGATATTGCTATGAACCACTTATACTCCTCTTCCAAAGACTGGTGGAAGTCATTATTTGAGAATCCACATAGTTATGGGGACTTTACATGCATGTTTCTAGACAGATTTTTTTTTTGGGGGGGGAGATAAGCAGGACAACTTGAAGTATCAGGTCTCACAGAAAATATACAATCACATGAAAGGTAGTTATACCCAGTTTTTTTAAGAAAACAAGCTGTCAAATTGAGAACCTTACTGCATACCCACTATCAGAACAACAAATAATTAGGATATTGCACCACAAATTACAGCAACATGTTGAACAAGTTCTGATAGCATCAGGCTGACAAATGATTTAAGAGGTGGTAAATGTTTTGGATTCTATAGAGTTTAATGCTCAGGGATGAGATTCTGGGGCCAAAACTAATAAAGAAAATAATCCAAATGTAAACAGCATTAGTATTCTAGATAGGCCATGGTGTGATCAGTGTAGAGATATTCGAAGTAGGAGTAGGTATAGGGGTGGGTCTCAAACTCAAGGCAGACCATATTATAATCCTCAGCCACATATGAGAAGGAAGGATGATGGTAATATACCATCCACAAGTGGGATAGGAATCCTTAATATGGATGAAACTACTACCAAGAAACCTGGAGCATTAAACTAACAGAGACCTCAATGGTATGTTCCTTATTTTGGGGCCCTATTCATAGAGATTTGGAGAACACCATATGCTGGTTAATTAACAATCTTGAAATTGATGTTGAGCACTGGGAATATGAATGTTTGCTTAAACCTCCCATTTCATATAGCTGTACAATAATTAGGATTACCATTTTAGGGTTAGTTGTGGATGCTTTGGTTGATTCTGGTAGCCAAGCTTCTGTAATTTCAGAGGAAATGTATGTGAAAATTATGCAGGTTGACCATTCAATTTCTACCTTACCACTTAAATCTCTTAAGGTAACTCTTGTGAATGGAAGGAAGGTGAAGTTGACAAATAAGCAGATTGCCATTACTGTTTTGATTAATAACTTAGAGCTTACACATGTATTCTTGATCATGCCCAGACTTGTTCATGAGGTCATAATCAGCTCAGACTTCATGACCATTAATCATTGTTTTATTAATTATGTGAACCACACTTTTATGTGGTGAGAGGAGATTTGCCATCTCATGAGAGGTTTCATCAATCAGGCTTCTCAATTAATAGATATGCTGGAGATTGTTTTGTAAATTTAAAGATAATAGGATTAAAAATATTTTAACCCTTTCTCTAATTTTTTCTTCAGTATAAATTTTTTTTTTTGAAAGTACCCAGAATTATCAAGGGATACATTCAGAGGATCAAGCTCAAGGACAATAAACCATTCCAACAATGTACCTATCCTATCCTGCACCAATACCATACAGAGGTCCAACAACAGATCCAAAAATGATTGACTGGGAAATTATTAAGCTTGATTCCTCACCATATGTGAATCCTCTTGTTGTGGTAAAAAAGAAAGATGGTTCTCTTTGATTATGCTTGAACATGCATACCCTTAGTAAACATATAATACCTGTACATGACATTCCAATGCCAGTAAGGAATTGTTACTTGGGTTTTGGGGATGGAGTGCCTTTTCAATGTTTTATCTGACTGCAAGCTTTTGGCAGATTCCATTACAACTTGAGGATCAGCAATCTGCGGCCTTTTGTCATGAAAGCCATTCGTATATGTTTCTGATGCCATTTGGCTTGATCAATAGTGGGGCAGGCCTGATCAGATGTTCTGAATGTGATCTTTTCTCAGAAACTCTAAGAAATTGATATTTGATTATGTCGATGACATTGTTATCACATCAGATGATGTAACCCGACATTTGGAACATTTGAATTTTTTTCGAATGCTCATTCCATAACATCAAGGTCAATCTTGAGAAGTGCACATTAGTGGCTGGAGAAATTTCTTTCCTTTGCCATGTGGTTAATAATCAGGGAATAAAACTGCATCCTGACACAATATCTGCAATTCAACAATTTCCCACACCTAGAACCAAGAAACACTTGAGGTCATTTTTGGGAATATATAATTACTATCATCATTTATACAAGAATTTCTACAAGAATTTCTCTTATGATACTTTCCATTTATCCTTTTTATTAAAGAAATATGAGCCCTGGGTTTGGAGTAAAGACAATGATGGAGTACTCCAACTTATTAAGGATAATTTTTTAAAGACAGTTATAATTGCATATCCAGATGTTGGGAAGGAATTTTACTTTCAAACTGACAGAAGTGGTTTTGGACTGGGAGTCATATTATATCAACTAGATAACAATGGAAAACCACAGGTTCTTTATTTTTACACAAAAACTTGAAGGGACAAGAACTAAACTACATCATGACTGAACAGGATGCTCTGGTCATTGTCTGGGGGTTACAAAAAACTGAGACAGATATTACTGGTATTTCAAGTAACTGTACTATAAGACCATAGAAGACTGAGGTTTTTAAATAGAAGCTATTTACATAATGACAGACTGATTCATTGGAGTTTGTACCTTCAGCAATTCTCTTACCAGATTATCTATTATTCTGGCCTTAATAACACTGTTGCTGACATCCTAAGTCACCATCCCATCACTATAACATACCACAATTTGTGTACTGAAATTAGTATTATTTGCAACTTGACTGTCTTATTGGAGGATGAAATAACTAAGAGTTATAAGGACTTACCAACATTACAAATATGGGACAATGAATTAAAGAGAATAAATGGTGTGTTTGTAAAGCCTGATGTCATGAAAGGAAAGAAAAAATATGTTGAGAGAGTTAGGGCTAAATACAAAGTGGATGATGAGATTTTACTGAGAAAATTAGAGGGGACTGAAGATGATTCATGGAGGGTGATGATCCCAGCATGCTTATTGGACAAGTTAATATATTATGTTTGCTGTCAGTATGGTCATTTGGGGTACAAAAATACAGCAATCATCAAAGAACACTTCTTCTTTCAGAATATGATGGAACATATCATGATTAAAATGAAGGATTAGTAGATCTGCTTAAAGACCAAATTCCAAAACAAAACTTATGTGGAACCTTACACCCCATTTTGCCTAACCAACCAAATGAACTGTTAGCCCTGGACTTTTATGGACTCCTTCCTCCTTCCAAATACCAAAAGTTTATTTTCATAACTTACGATACTCAAAATTTGTTTCAGCCTTTACAGTCCCAAAGGCTCATGCCAAGAATGTTGTGAAACACCTGTAGACATCACAATTTACTGTAGTGGGTCAGTCTATCTCTATTCTCACTGACCATGCCACCACTTTTATTTCAGATTTTTGGAAAAAATGGTGTAAAAAGAAGAACATTCAGCAGAACATGTGTTCCATATGCAACCCACAGTCCAATCCTAGTGAAATGATCATGTGAAAATTCAGTCTATTATTCCAGGTATAATTAGGTGGAGACCACAGGCAATGGCTGCACATATTGCCACAGATTATCCATTATATTAATGTTACCATTAATGAATCCACAAAAAAGTTGCCAATTTGTTTACATTTCAGCAAAGTGGAACCCTTATTAATTAAAACTCCTTTGTCCCCTGTTGAAGGGAACACTGATGTCTCACATGATCTGACACTAGCCCAAGCCAATCTTAAAAAAATCGGTGAAAAGCATATTTGTTTTCATAAAGCCAGTCCTCATCAATTCAAAATCCATGATTGTGTAATGATAAAAACTCCCCAATGTTAGTAACTATAAGAAACATATTTTCTGGAATTTTCTTAATCTCTATAAAGGTCCCTATGAGTTATTGAGATAGGAGAGAGAAAATGCATTTTTAGTCTCTACACCTGAGGGAACATGAGGAACTTATAATGCTCACAGTTTAATTTCATATCCTGCAAAACACAATAATTAATAACACATTAATGAGCATGAATGTTTGTTTCACAAGCATAAATTTCCAATTGTAAACTAATCTTAGTGTGAAATTTGACATGCTATTAATATTTGTGGTTGTTTGTCCAATTCATTTTTTATAATGAAGGGGGACTGTGACCTTTCACGTTGGCACCATGAAGAAATTTGGGAAGTTAACATTCATGATAATAATGGCTAAAGATAACTATTACAAAAAATGAATTGTGATATAATTTAGTATTTGAAATTTGGTTTGAAAAAATTATTAAGACTTTATTTGTGTGTACCAGTTGTTAGAATTTTAAATTACATTAGTCTGGTAAGTATCAGGGATTGTTAGTATGAGAGCTAAATTAATAGGAGAGTAATAGAAGATGTTTGTTCAATGGTTTTCTAACTTATTGCCCCATCCAAGATTTAACTTGCATATATAGGTGTATGTTCATTTTACATCATCACACCCTTTATTCATATTTTATACTATTACTTATAATGTCCAAATTGTGGTAGTAGAATTTACATGCCATAGAAAACAGATTAATGGTATATGCAGGATTTACTAATTATGTATTACTTGAAATCTAACATTTAAACTTGCAAATGTTATGTGTTTATTATTTGGTAGGATTTATAAGTTAATATTCAATATTTAATATTTTTCACTTTTCATTCCAATACTCTATTATTAACATTTTATAAGCAAAAAAATTCTGGCATATTTCCAAATTCATATAATAAACAAGAGTGCATGAGGGTGAGTTTTGATAAGAGATTCCAAAAAGGAAGGTGTAAAAAAATTGTTAAGGAAAATAGAATAATTCTCTAAAAATAGTAATGAAAGTGAGCTAAATATCATGAAGATTTGCTACTATTCCTGTGGATAATTTTTCTATCATAATACTCTAAATAAGAGTAAACATGGAATAATTAATTCTTAAGGTACCCAGCTCTGGCTTTTATCAGCTGATGGTCTAAGTTTACTGTATTCAAAAATGCATGAATATTATGTAAGATTATGAATTATAGTTTATTTTAAAATATTTACCATGAATAAATAATATTGGAATTATAAAAATTTATTAAAAATGAAGATAAATAAAAAAAATGTATTAAACACTGTAGTGGAATGTTTTATGGCATATCAGTTAAAAAAAATTTACTTATACTATGCAAAATAAAATTAAATGAAAGAATTTGTCTATTTTAACTCTTATATCAGGAGGATAGTTATATATCCCAAAGAACTTTACTATTTTCATATATAAAAATGAGTAATTAAGTGCATAACTTAACAATATTTAGTAATTGATTATAACAGCATGTACATGCATGGATAAATCATTGATAATGGATTTAATGATTAATGAAAATTATATTAAGTACTAAAAAATCTAAAGGAATAAAGTTATAAATTTTTATTAGGATATTTTAATGAGTTGGAGGTTTTACTTTTTGTGAATACAAAAATAATTCCATTGCATACCAATATTGTTTATAATCTTTATTAGGAGATTCTAAAATATTGGAAAGAATTGAAGTTCTTGTCAAATTATATTTCAGCTGGTAACAGCAATATTCATATTATTTAAGTGTCATAGCATCAGCCAGGATGCGAACCTGCAACCTGAGAAACTTCCTGAAAGTGCAAGGCAGTCGTGCTGACTGCTCGACCATTCAATGCAAGACAACCTTCATATTTTTTTAATGTTGTAGTTCATTGTTATTATCGGAAGCAGCATGTATGCTTTTCTTCAAACTTTCAAGTCTAAAAAAATAAACTCAACATTTAATAATTAAATGTTGATATGTATTTCTTATTATTGCTTATAATATATATATACTATGCTTGGTGTAACTTATTATTATTGTAATATGACAGTTTATTATATTATATGATTTAGTAATCATATTATATATAATTCTATATCTGGGTGTGTGAATTATTTTTTCAAAGTTGTATTTTATTTTTATTTCAGTTTTATTTAGAGCCATTTGTTAAAAAAGTAAAGAATTAAAATTTTGTCTGTTTATAAATTTGTTTGTTTATGTTGGAAATATGTCAAGTGCATTTGGATGTAGAAAATATCCAGGGCTAATTTTATTATGTGGATTGAGTTATATTCTCCTTGTTTGATTTGCTTATTAAATCATGCATGGTTAGGTTATTTACTTACTTGAAAGCATATGCTGAGTTAGTTGTATTTTCTTTTCCTTTTAAATGAAGAGGCAAATGCCCCATTTTTTAATGATAGGTCGGCTAACTTCTGTAATCTTTGTGTCTTAAAAGCTAATGAATATTATATTAATGAGTCAAGATTGAATTTGGGTATTTTGATTAACCCTCACATGTGTATATGTAATGTTTATGTATTATTATCCCCTTCTTTTTTCTTTATTTGGGTGTAGTAATCTTCAAACAATATATATATACTGATTATATCAGATAAGTGTTTTATAGATTTTTATAATACGTTTTAAATAAGATCATTAGTTTAATGATTAACTTATTGCACCATCTGTTCTGTAAGTAAATTAGTAGAAATTTTTATTTATAAATGTGTTGTGTTTGTAATTTTGTAAAGGTGCACATACTTGAAAATATGGTAAACCAAGAAATATTAAAAAAGACCATCACTAAAATTAATAATTATAAATAATTATTAAATCATATTACATATATTATCAATATCTTATTTATCATTATTAACAATTCATCCTCCAGTATGAATGTAACATTAATTTAAGAAAATTTTACTTTATTTAATGAAAAAGAAAATAATAAAACTGTCACTTAAATTTATATAACAAATATTAACCAAGTTTGTTTTATTATAAGGGAAATATTAAAATCATCATCGATGTGTTATAAAATAAAGTTTCTTATAATAAATGTTTTTTTGAAATAATATCCCATATGTTTTGTTTTATTATATGCATCCGATTGTCCATTTTCACACACACATATGTTAAACATAATATAAGTATAAAATATATAGATTTTCCAATATAGTTCATTTATTTAATTATTCTAGAGTTAACAGATCTTAACATTGTAGTGCCAAAATATGTGTTACTTTGCTTATAATAGATGGTGAAGTAGTGCAAATAGGTACCCAATCCTCATCATTATCTATACTTTATTTAGTATAATGATTATCAATTTCACAATAGTTCTTATTACTTAATAGATGCTTATAATATAAGTGAATCAACATTATAGAATTGTTATTTATAAATGTTTCTATCATCCTATTTGCATATGACTACCATATTCTATAATCCCAACTGAGCTAAACCATAGACTCATATCAACATAAGAATCTTACTAGTAAGTAGAAAAACAATTTCAGTTATAAATTTATTCTATCTTGTATAGAATTGGTGCCTGGGTATTTATTTGTACATAAACTGAAAGAGGTAAAGAAAGCAGAGGTTACAATATATATATATATATATATATATATATATATATATATATATATATATATATATATATATATATATATATATATATATATATATATTGTAACACCTCACCACCGATCACCAACAACCACAAAACCTGGGAGAGGGCAATTCTATGGATCATAGAATAAAATATTAATTTAACTTCACCCTAAATTTACTTATGAGACTCTTAATTAAAGTTTCACCTTACCCTAGCTCAGTTGTGGGATACAGAGGTCTATGAGATGTAAAATGTACATTAGATGTAGGAGGAAATATTATAATTAATAGGAAATAAAACATCTATTAAATTGTATACAAAATATGAATTAAATTGGTAAAATTCTACCATCTAAATTTAAGAAATTATATGTAATGCTTCAGCTCCTCCAATCATCCACATGCATTGAACAATCTGTACCATATTAGAAAATTAAACTAATAAATAAAATGTAACATTTAGAAATTATAATGTATAACAAGTTGGATTTGAACTTAATCTAAACCTATCATTACATTTTTTTTATTATACACTAATCTAATCTAGTTAACTGAATTTAATATTTAATCTAAATTAATAATTGAATATCTCAGGGAATCTATTATGGCATGGCCAAATCTAAAATATTTACCTCTCAACAACTATTATTTAATTTTATGACAGTAATGGAATAAATTAAGCAATACCCTAACAAAATAATAATAGTTAGATAATGAAAGAAATGGGGTACATTTTGATTTCAATTTATTATCTAAACAATACCTGAATGATAAACCTTTAGAAAATTCATAACTAATTAACATTTTATTCAGTGTTTGGATCAAGGAAATCAATATCATCATATCTGGATATGTTTATCATTACATTAAATAAAATGTGCAATCATCTCATATTAGATAAAATAAATGTGTGAGCATGTGTGGAAATGTGAAACACAAATGCATGTAAAAGAAGAGTCCTGAATACAGTTTTGAATAATAAAACATTTATTTAAAAAAAAATGTAGTTAAGTAAACATTTAATTTCTTTACAATTTGTACAGATATAAGTTTTGGATGTGTTAACATCAGTGGTTGAAAACCTACAATATAGCAGAAATTACAAGATAATTTTCTAACTTCTTATCTGATACATTTCATCTATTAAGTCACTTTGATTGACATATGGCAACATTATATCTTTAACCCTAAACAATAAACTAAAATAGAATCTTTATATTTTAATGCAAAATTGGTTTTCATTTATCATTCCTTTTGATACACATATGGAGTTGAAATAATATAGCCTTACATTTTTGGCAACAATCTACATAATTTATTTTATATTTGACATCTTGTCTTTTATATCCACCTTAAATTATTAATTAATCTAATAAGTCTATAACAACACATCGGTTAAATATATCAATGACATTATAAAATAAATCTAAATCTTGGCATATTTACTTTAAAATGCTTTATATCACTATTAAATTATCAATTAATCTAATAAGTCTATAACAAACACATTGGTTAAATATTTCAATTACATTATAAAATAAATCTAAATCTTGGCATTTTTACTTTAAAATGCACATTAAGTAAAATAATGGGTTTGAACCTAAGAATCAACACAAAATAAGATTAAATTATACTTTGCAAAATGGAAATATTTTTTTTCAATTAGCTATGTTTCTATTTGCAGAACAGAAATGAATAATGCTATTAACTTATTATGGTTTGTCTTCTTTTGCTTGCTTATACCAGTTATGATTAAATATTATGGAAGCTGGTGATATGAAGTTTAAAATGATAAATGCAAACTGATAAAAGTTATGAACTCATGATGGATTTTTGATAACAGTTAAATTAGTACTTTATATCTGTGTCTGCATTATGTTGTGTGTCATACAGCAAATAATTAATACTAATCAATTCAATCGGTTTACTTATGACTGTATAAATAAATCATAATACAAACAATAACAATGGATCAAGCAAACTTCTGCACTAATTCTAACACAGATGTTTTTATGAGAAAATCAATTCTACTTTTATTCTTCTTTTTATCAATAACTTAGCTGGCACATGACTATGAGTAAGATGAAATCATTCTATAAGCACATGGGATAAAAGATTTACACAATTTTAATTTCATAACTAACATGACAATAATTCCCAAGTCTACTACTGAGACTACAAAAACTGGTGGGAATAAATCTCATCACCAAACTAATCAGGGAGATAAAATCCTGAGCTTCACATACCCTAATTCATAATATCAAATATCAAAATGGAGGATTTAATCCATTCCTATCAAATACTTTTATAACAAAGAGATTTTATCTTATCCCATATGATATACTAGGCAATCTACCATATGAAATATCCAAATAACAAGAAAAAAAAAGATTATTTGATCCCACAAGACACAATAAAACATCATTAACTTTTACTACAAATAGACACTAAACACTTTTCATATCAAACATAATAAAAAAACAATAAATACCTGCTTAAACAAATTCTAATCTTTCAAATTTGTTCATTCCCATTCTCCAAAACCGATATACTTTATATCATTTTACTTGCAAATTACACATCATTATAGTTGAGTTTTTATAATATACACACAGATACAAGCACAATAATAATACAGACAATTTAAATCCCAGTAGGTAAAGAACTACTGTAAAAATATTAATTACTAACTCTAAACACAACAATGGGTAAACCTTTCATATCTGATATAACATTTATAACTCAAAACATATTAATTACAGTTGAGAAATAAGGCAATAATTTCTATTGGTAAAATAAGACAAAATTAATCATTTATAGTGCATTTATACTTGCACATTTCCAAAGCAAAAGTTTGACTTAGATAAATAATGAAGTTTTATGTTCTAGGTTAACTAATTATTGATATTAATGATTTTCTAATCTATTAAAAAAATGCAAATCTATATTATAGATTTTATGTAATGAAACTCTTAAAAAAATTGTTCACTCCTTTTAACCTTCATTGGATGTCTCCATTTTACCAAGCCTGTACATTTATATACAGCACACGATAAATCTTATACTAAAATAATAATAATAATAAATACCTTTTACAATTTTCCCTTAATATTGTACATTTAGGAGACGTTCATGGAGACATAATAAATATAATAATAAAAATAATAAAATCATAAAACAACCTTTATACTATCTATCTATTAAATACAATTAAATAAATAAATAAAGTTCTTTTGTTTTCTTTTTCTAGGTTGAAAACGAAGTTTATTACAGTATATACATAACATCTTTTGGTCATGTCTTGAATAATAATAATAATAATAATAATAATAATAATAATAATAATAATAATAATAATAATAATAATAATAATAATAATAATAATAATAATAATAATAATAATAATAATAATAATAATAATAATAGTAATAATAAAATAATAATAATAATAATAATGATAATGATAAGCACACAGAGATGAATATTGACAAAGACAACACATTACTTCAGGAAAGCAAATAACAATAATATTTTGACTCCAGTATAGCACATTCAATGTTTTTAGCTGAGCTAATGAAATTGCTATCAATGTTATATAAAAGAAGTAATAATTCACATTTCAGTCATAAAATATATTAGGCATTTATTTCATGTTTCTTTTCTTTTTTCAGAGCATTCATAAAATGTACATATTTATTTGAACTGATAACATTTAACTTTCTGTGGGCTGCTTGGCAATATTCTGTATATAAAATTCCATTGCAAATAAAAATGACAATAAAATGAAAATCATATTCAGTTTCATTGATTTTCTATATCCATTTCTTATAGTAATTAGGACAAATAATTAGATAATTAGTTGAATTATACCTTTAGTCTTATTTTCAAAATAGGCAAAAAAGATTATAAATAGTCAGGCAAGTATTTTAATAAAATGATAATATAATAAATGATTCCTTCGAATTTTTCTTAACCTTCTTGTTCTATAATTAGCACAAAATTTATTATAAAGAGTTCTTGAGAAACTTAATAATAGTTCCCATATTTTCTGACATAATGAAGATATGCACACATTGCAGTTTATCCCTTAATGCCATCATTAAAATTTAAGAATAATAATTTTGAAAAATAAACAAACATTCTTCTGTCTTCTTCACTAGTAGGAATAAAATTTAAATAAAATGATTTTGAAATATAATTATGTACTTCCATTCCATTATTCATATTACTAATTAATTTTAAATATGTTATAATATAAATACACTCATGCAATTAAAATAATGATTGCCAATTCTGAAACTGTCAATTAAGAATAAAACCAATGTACTTTTAGATTGTTCACCTGATTATCATCCCGAAACTTTTTAGTACTTTAAACTTTCAACTTGGCTTTTTTTTTCTTGGAAGAATAAACATTTAATAAAACTGTATTATTAAATTTTATTTAGATAATACTTTGAAGTTCTATCAGCACAGAGCTTGGTAATAGTTTTCTTTGGTAGTAGTCTTGATAATAGTCTTTAGTAATAGTCTTCTTTTTAGTAGTATTCTCTGGTAGTAGTCCTTTCTTAGAATTTTAGCTAATCCTTTTATAACTCTCAAAAAATTATCCAGCATTTATTCTTCCAATCTAAAGTCGTTTTAAAGTTCAAAGGTCATCAGACACAGACTAAGAATTAATTTGTGCAAGAAACTTTTCTTGTAGAAAAAAACAGAAACAAACAAAAAAAACTATTTTGTCTTTTAAATAAATAAAAAATTAAATATTAAATTGAACTAAAAATTAAATATTCTGTACTTCCTAAAGTAATAGAATAAAATTAATAACAATTATTTAAACAAATAAAATATTTTACAGCATATTTGTTGCCTAATAATTCAACAGTGCAGTGATCCATCAATTCGTTTAAAAGGTAATTAGGATGGTTTTTTAAACTAGTATTGGTAAAATAAAATATTTGGATATGAGATGTGATATTTGATGGTTTCTTGAAGCAGATGAATGAAAAATGAAGTTGGATAATTATACAGACATAAATGAATATTTACAAATAATGTACTATGGGTAGTAAACTAATGTGACTGAAATGACAATTTTAATGATGATGAATTAAACATATTTCACTATTTATACTATAGATTAAAATATGACAAGCAAATGAACTAGATAATCACTCATACAACTCTTAATACTGTTCCATAAACAAATAAAACCAATTAGAATTAACCTAAACTGAACTGACTACTTTTGTGACAAGCCACCCCCTTATCCTATCATTGATCATACACTAAAGTAAAATATTAAATATCTAATAATCTTCGAATTACACCTATAAATACTTTTAAGCATACTTTTAAGTCTTTACTAAAAAAAAATTAAAAATTTCACATTTTTTTCATTTTTTTTTTGTAAGATAATATCAGATGATACTGATATAATACCACACAATTACAAATAATATTTTTGGTCCCAAGCCGAAGGTCACAATATATATATATATATATATATATATATATATATATATATATATATATATATATATATATATATATATATATATGAAAAACAAAAGCAAGTTATAATCATGTTAACCTGCTGTCACTTGTATTTATGATCAATAGATGGCATTTTACCAAAAACACCGACCAAGCATACGTTTGTTTACAGAAACAACAAAAGAGTCAGAATTCACTACCTTTTTCATTTTGTTGATCTGAGGGTGGGAAAAATAAAAGAGATGGTGAATTCTGACTCTTTTGTCATTTATGTAAACAAACATACTCTTGGTCGGTGTTTTTGGTAAAATGCCATCTATTGATCATATATATATAGTGCCCTTTTCTTTAGTTTAGAATTAATTCATTATAGCAATTTACTAAAAAATTTTAAATTTAGGATATGTTCTGTTTCTACAATAATTATATTATATTGACAATCTTTTAAAAATTCAATTAAAGCAAGATAAAAATATTTAATGCCTAAAATTGTGCTAAATAACATTAAAACAGTTAAATAAATTTAAATGCATTAATTGCATATGGTTGGAAAAGTTGGCCATAATAAATAATGTAGCAATAAATGTTTAAAATATGTTTTAAAAGTTGAACTTTAATAGGTAAAATTTGTAATCAGATAAATAATATATTTTAAAGTATAAATTATATTTAATAATTATATTTAATATTTTATGTTTTAAAAGTAATCTTTATGGTAGGAAAATTTATAATTAATTCTATGCTTTCAAAATTATTATTCCAAATTTTATATTAATATATTATTTATTTAATATAATAATTGTTGCAATTATCATTTAATATTTTTCAGACAGAATTTTGATACAGTCTGTCTCAGTTGTAAGTCATGTGACATGATAATAATTATACATATGTGCTTACTAGTGTTTGTGTTAACAAAGTTTCAAAATTATTTTTAAAAAATTACAATATAGAATTTTAGATATTTATTTAGCTATCACAGGAGCAAATATTAAATCAGTTGTTATAAAGTGTTTAAATAGTTTTATAAAATGAATGTAATTAATAAAAGTTAAATATTTGTTTTAAAAATTAGATACAATAAAAATAAAAGATGGAATAAATTGATAAATATTGTTTTCTAAAAGTCATTTTGAAATGTTTAAATAATTTTAATAAAGTTCAAAAATTGATTTAAAATTAATATTTTGAAGTAATATTTTTAAATAAAAATAAGTCATACTTTATTTTTAAATTTAATTGTGTGATACTGAAGTTATATGCAAATTAAGTTATCAGGTGAAAAGTGTAATACACCAATAAAATGATGTATTTATTTGGGTATAAATACTTATGCAGAGTTATTTTATGTGTGTGATAATTTCTAAAATTGTGTGCTTCTTTTAAAAATTTTTGTTTTATTAGTAAATTCAGTGTTATACTAGCTCTCTTATAATTTATTTGCAAATGATAAGGATACCAATTTTAAGTATTTTGCAAAGGGAGTATTATAAATAAATTATAATAAGTTTTATCTAAATGATGCAGTGCTAAAAGTTAAATTCTTTTGCCAGAATTTTCATCAAAACTTTATTCAACTTCACATTAAAATAGGGAAATACCAAGGAGTAATACTTACCTATTTAAAAAGATTTTAAAAGTAAAAATTATAATTAATAAAATAGTATTAATAATTTTAACAAGGAGAACCATTTTATAAATGTAAGGATGTATATTGGACATTATGTGGAGAACTTAACAAGAAAGCTAGTCAGAAATTAAAATTAATAATACATTTTCTAGTAGTGAGATAGTCATATCAGAAAATGATAAATATTATGACTAAACTCTTAATAAATTTTATGAGGAAAGTAAAAGTATGGAGGTAAAATGTTTTATCTTTTTAAAGAAAACATTATGGATAATTTTAATAACTGTCATAAAATAATGGCTAAATGAAAAGTATTTAAAGCATATGTCATAAATCTATAATGTTATAAGACTATACACATTGCAATGATTTGTTGAAAAGAACTGATAATTGAAATTATGATGAAAATAACTATACTTGGATAAAGAAATGATAAATATCCTGACAAATAAAACCCTAAAAATTATGGGAATATTAACAATAAGTAATTATTAAATTCTGAAAAGATATATTAAAAAAAAGAATGCACAAAAAGAAATATCCACTTATCCAAATTCAAGTCACCGTGTCTAAGGCACTACCAAGCCAGTATAAAATTCTAAGGAAGAAAACTTTGGACTGTTATTTTTTCATATTATAGTTTATTTATTATTTAAATAATCATTGTTCTGGATAAAAGAGACCATGAACTATTATTTTATAAACTTTTCCAGAACAGATCAATTATTATTTTTGCTATTTTTTTAGATTTTTTTTTAGATGTCACCTTTATTATTTTATCATTTATTTTAAAACTTTGTTCGTATTGAAGGATTCTACACATGCATCAGTCAATCATTTATTCAGTCATTTGTGGGGGAAAAAAATATAGTTTTGTCATCAAGCATTGGAAAAAAAACCCTAGCAACAAAGGTTGGAAATTTTAATCACTCTTCAAGAGTTTAAAAAAAAAACTTCAAGGATAATAAAAACATTTTATTTTATTTGTGTAAAGGACAATTCAACATAGAAGTATACGTAATTATGTCTTGATTTTTTTTATTAACCTTAGTTCTAATTATAAAATTATTTGGTAAGTAAAATAGGTACATAAATATTAATTTATTCACTAATAATATTTTAGTTTTATAATAAATATTTTTGATAATTTTAAGTAAGTTAATATTTTAAGTGCAATAGTATAAATGTATATTATGCTATACAATGTTTATTTTAATTTGTGGACAAGAAGACATCATAAGTGATTGACAAGTTGATATCACTTAGGTAATAGTTGTGGATATTGATATTTTATGATGTATTGTTCTTTTGCAGATTATCAACAAATTATATAATGTTGAAGTATGAATGTCGTGTTATGTGTGAATGCATTTATACACACATTAAACTTATAAAATTAGAATTTATTTATTCTAAGGATATGCATACTTTGATTTCATATTACTAGTATAATATAACATAATGTTGAATAATTGTATGATTCTTTTATAAAGGACTTTAATATTTCTTAGATATTTAAAGTATGGATAATAATCATTTTGTATTTTGTTCAAGAATATTGATTGGAAAGTAAAGTAACATTTTTTCCTGTTGATTAGTTGAGATCATTATAATTCTGACTAAATTTTATTTGTTATTTTGACTATGTTAGTTAGTATCATTGTCGATGTAGATTTGATAAATCTATAGGAAAATTTTATAAGATAATGACTTGGTAGTAATTTTAAAAACATAAAACCAATGAGATGTTACTAATGTAGAATTTATTATGGGAACAGGAATAAAATTTTATAATCTTATTAAGTATACAGGTACATTTAACAAAACCCTGTAGCTGGTATATTTTACCTTTGGGTAGTGTTTATTTTATATTGAATATTGATGTTCTAGAAAGCTGAAGTAATTTTTTTGACATCATTGTTGGTAGTGCAGGTCATTAGACAAATAGGTCATGCCTCTATTTTATTGATATACTGTGCCATGATGTCTATCTAATATGTACTATTGAGTAAGACTCTAGTTTCTTCCCAATGCCTACACATCCATTCGCTATCACAATTTTCCAAAGTATTACATCACATAGTATCATATTATTAAAAGGAAATAATAAATAATTTAGAGTTTAAGGACTGTTATTTCATGAATAAGATAGGTTTGTTTACTCATGAGGATAAATAGAGTAAATGCAAAATGGAATTAAAAATCAAATGGAATGAAATGATAAAGAATCATAGAATATGTTCTATATTCATTTTGAAAATAAAATAAATTGTGTGAATGAATGTAAATGAAATGAAGTTGCTCTAAAATTTTAAATAATTTCAGATATTTTAAATTTTATAAGTATTGCACTTTTGTTTTAAAAATAGATAATGTAGTAAAACAAAACAGTAAAAGATAAGCATAGGTATATTTTGTAGTTATTTTAATAATTAAGAAATACATAAATAATTGCAAGTATTCCATATTAAAATAATACTAAGTAAGATATATTGGGTATAATAATGTGATTAGCAATGATGTCCACATATTTTATTAATAAACCAACCTTGGATATTTTGTGTTTAATAATAATAACATTGCAAAATGGGAAATTATTTAGTGATAAGATACACATTCAATATGTTATTATTATTTTATGCTTTGTAACCAATGTATGCTTCAAGGAAGCATATTATAATGATACTTAGTAAGAGATAATATTTAGAATTAATGTAAAGTAATTGTATCTTTACTATAAAATTTGACAAAGATGGAAATATAAAATTGTATTTTTTTAAGTCAAAGTGAAGACTTTAAATTTATGTTTTATTTTATTAGTTTACAATGAATCATGGATTTATAATGGTGCAAGACTTATTGTACAAATTGTAAATATTGTAAATAGATCATTGTTTATTTTATTTGTTGTAATAAAATTTTGTTAAACTTGTTTTTTTTTTTTCAAAATTTGTGTGTTAAGTTGATTTCTTTCCAACTCTGCAATATTTTAAAACCACAGAAGATTTGAACCATAACATAACATTTTGCACAGAAATAAATAAAAGTATTATTTAAGTATTATAATATTTTCTTAAGATTGTTTATTTAAAAAATTACATTTTACATTGTCTTTATGGTCATAAAATAATTATTATAAGATTATAAAGAATTATAAAGCTATCCGTTGCCACACATATATTTTTTGGATTATAAATTAATACCACATATTTATTGCAAGATCATATGAAAGATAAAAGCTTATGTTATATTATTTCTTTATTATTATTGTGGCAAATAAGAATTATAGTAGAGAAAAAGATATGTAAGATTAAATCATACAATGAAGAAAATTATATGTGGGTCACTTGTGCATTTTGGTCAGCAAATTTACAAGCATTTATTATTATTATTATTATTATTATTATTATTATTATTATTATTATTATTATTATTATTATTATTATTATTATTATTATTATTATTATTATTATTATTATTATTATTATTATTATTATTATTATTATTATTATTATTATTATTATTATTATTATTATTATTATTATTATTATTATTATTATTATTATTATTGCTATTACTATTACTATTTTATTATAATTATTACTGGTAAAAGCCTGAAATCCAGGCAAAGCCGCTTGGAGCATTGATGCTAGACAAAACCAATGAAATATAACATTACCGGGCTGCCACAACTTTTTCTTTTTTTATATAAGAAGATTTTTTTTTCTAATATTGATTAAACAAATAATTTTTATTTCATTTAGAACATGATTTCTTTATTATTAAACAAATTTTGATATTTATTTTCGTTACATTTTGTGGGTTTTTTGGAACCTGATATTTTTTCAACAAATTATGCTAATTGTATTTTTTTCTTTTTATTATTTGAAAACTTCAGACCATTTCACGATGTCAAAAAAATTTGTTTGAATTCCACCGCTGAAAAAATAGAATACAATTATTTGCGACTTGTTTAGTACTTAATTCTACCTTTCTTTTATTTTTATTTTTTTTTGGCTAAACTAAATTGTTTTTCTTATTATTATTATTAATTTTACTTTTTTTTTTAAACACAACTTGTTTTCATTTTGATTTAGATTATTTTTGAATTAGCCTTTTTTTGGCTACTACAAGAAACAGCTTTTTGAGAGGGGGAAGGGGGGGGGAATTCGTACTGTTATTATTAACAAAAAGGCAACAAGAATAGTCGATTATTTTAACAGCACTGAAAAAAGAGAATCAACTTTGGAACTTGTTTCGAATTTTGATTTCTTTTTGGTTGACATAATTGTTTTTCTTAATATTAAATCAAAATTTACTTTTGTGTTCTTGCCGATTAGAAAATTGTTTCCAAACACCCACCCCCACCCCCACTCAGAAAAAGAATTGTAACAAAAAAGTCAAGAATTTAACCTTTTTTTCTTTTTTTGAAACAACTTTTTCTCACTTTTTACTTTGATTTCTATTTCACTTGAATTACCTTTTTTTTTTAGCCTTCTACAATAAACTGCTTTTGGGGGTGGGTGTGGGGTGTATTTTGTAATTTGTTATTCTTAACAAAAAGTCATCCAAAGTCGTCATTTATTTTAATCCTGCTGCAAAAAAATTAATCCAAATACTTGTTAATTTCTATTGAAATAAAAAACAAAAAAACGACACAACTTTTGACTTTTTAAAGTTATCTATTCGATTTTATTGCTGTAATAAAAAGTGGACATTATGTGTGCCTGACAAAAAAAACACAATCTCACACACTTTCTGTATTCAGCAATTTATCTGAAGAAAAGTTTCAAAATTGCACGTTTGTCTCAGACCTTTTAGTGGTCTCGAATATTTTCCCCACCATGCTGAAATGTGACTTAGTGCGTGAGCTTTGTTGAAGCCTGTTTGAACATACACTTTGCCAATTGTTTACATATTAACCTTTTTTTCTGAAAGGGTGGGGACCATATGACAATTATTAATAATTAACAACATTTTTTTAAATCGAAATGACATTACTCTATCATGGAGATTTAAAAAACTTGTACCGCCATGAAATTTAAACACTGTCAAGTGATATGGTAATTAGCTATGAGTAGAATGAATACACTAAATAGCTTCGAAGCACAAAACAGGCCATAATATTTTTGTGCAATGTCATGTAAAATGGCCTAGCTGTATTAGCCTGTAAGGCCATGACTGCTGAAATGACATTTTTCTGTGTTTTGACACGTAAACAATGCCCAAGCAGCTGTGCCCAGATTTCAGGCTTTTAAATTATTATTATTATTATTATTATTATTATTATTATTATTATTATTATTATTATTATTATTATTATTATTATAATTATTATTATTATTATTATTATTATTATTATTATTATTATTATTATTATTATTATTATTATTATTATTATTATTATTATTATTATTATTATTATTATTATTATTATTATTATTATTATTATTATTATTATAATATTTGACAAAGTGTTTAATGCAATGAAAGGTGGTTCATTATTAATGGAATTGTTGTTATACTACTTGTATTGATGCAAAGTTGTTTTATTTATTTATAAGATAGTGTTGGTGTTTGTTTGAATGGTTTTCTGATTTATTATTCATTGACACCCATCTTTTTACCAATATTATAATCAGTGAAATATGTTTAACCCATAGCCATATCAGTTATATTTAGTCAGGATAATCTAGCATTAGTGCAGCAGTATATGTGCATGGATCTATGTCTATATCATTTTCCATTTCATTTTCATATTTTAATTACAATAAACAATATTACATTTACAATAAAACATTTAAATTACAACAATTATCTTTAATAATTTTACAAGTGTGTGTATATATATATATATATATATATATGAGTGATTAATGGATAATTGTATTTGTAAATTATTTGACCAATTTAAATAGTATTATCAATAGTTTTTTTTATTTAATAGTTAATTAATATTCATTTGTTTCAGGTTTGTAAAAAAAAAAAATTTGTTTTATTTGACTTGATTTAATTGTGAAGTTCAAAATGATTTTTTTTTTTTCAAGAAAAGATTTCTTGAATATTCAATTAACTCCTGAGTGCAAAGGGTGGAGTTAACGTTTGGAGGGTGAAAATGACCTTATGATGGAAGGAAGGATATCTATTTAACTGATAATCACTAGTAAAAATTGTTCATTATATTCTCGTATTTTAACCCAGTGTACTGTTCATTTCTGCCTGTGACAATTGTATGTCTTCCAGAAGTCAAATCGATTTTAAAACTGCAAAGTGAATTTTAAAAGTCATAGGAAATTTCTAGTTACCAGAAAGTCTTCAACTAGAATGAAAGGCTAAACTATAAGAAAGTATATCTTTCTTTAAACTCTTTGCTCCAGTTAAACTTTAAATTAGTCCTATCATTAATGTTATTGTTATTATTTTTTGAAAAAAAAAATGTATCTTTATGCTGAAAAAATCACTCTACTTTATTTATTTTGTTTGTTATTATAATTAAGAAGAATCTTAAAGTGCATGAACTTAATAATCTTTTAACAAAAGTGTGTTAATCTTCTAATATTTTGTGGAAACGTATGCAGGACAATTTAACTAAATTTATCTTAAGCTCTTGGTTCAACTTATATTCTCCTTCTGTAAAAGTTAAGTTGAAATCAAAAGGATGTGTGCACTTTATTATGCTATATTTAAAAATTATTACGGAATGATAAGTTTATCTCTTATTTGTGCTTATAAAATAGTATGTGCTTTTATTAAAGAAATAAAGATGTGACTTAACCAGAATACTTAATTGCTACTATTTACAAAATGTATAAGTTTAAATCGGATTGAAGGACTTTAGTGTCACATTTTGTTCTCTTCGATACATAAATATATTAGAAAATATTGTATTAATATTTAAAGAAATACAAATTTCATGTGGATAAGTATTAGCAATTTATTAAAATTAATAATGCAGATGTTAACTTATAAATTATGAAAAGGAATATTTTCTGCAGAAAAAAAAAGTTAAAATATTGTTGGACTAAATAACACTAGAATTATTTAAAATGAATAAAAGAGTAACTGATTAATGGCTGACTCTGTCCTTCCATGTCTCTATTCCTATAAATATTTATTAGTTTTAGCTAAGAACATTGTAGATTAGGGAGTTACATGTGAATTGTAAATGTTCGTCATAGAAATAATTTGTCCTTCATGTTTCACGTCCTTGTTTGGAATATTCTTTATTGTGTTCGGGATGTTCAGCAGACCTCAGAAAGGGACTTTTCTAACGAATATTTTTTTTTAAGTTAACAAAAAGAATGACCTTTATTTATATGTGTCGTTACTGATATATATGCTAGACAGATAGATAGATAGATTTATTTAGTATTATATGTTTACTTATTTAGTTTTATGAACTTCTAGACCATTCCGGAAGAGTGTATTCACAAATTGTGAATATGCTGGTAAATTATTATTATTATTATTATTATTATTATTATTATTATTATTATTATTATTATTATTATTATTATTATTATTATTATTATTATTATTATTATTATTATTATTATTATTATTATTATTATTATTATTATTATTATTATTATTATTATTATTATTATTATTATTTAAATATGATTTTATTTTTATATGAAAATGAAACATATATATTTCTTTCAGTATATTATTAAAGAGAGGTATCTATTTATTTTATATATTTCCTTTATCTTAAAGTGAGAATTTGGCTTTCAGAGTAGTGAATATATGAAAGAAATATCGTATCAGAGATAGCAATGAAACCTCGTTCATAATAATTATTACTATTTAAATTTGAAACAACTGAAAGTCTATTCTAAGTTAAATGTTTATATTTTAATGTATCACTTACTTACTATATTGTTTGCATATTACATAATTTAGAGTTATTTTCATACTTTTATTTATGCATATGTGTGTCTACCTGGTGCAATTATTTCATTTAAGTAATAAACATTCAGTTTTATAATTGTTTCTTTTATAAATTTCGGATATTGTCGTATTCTAAAGGAATTGAAGGAATGAGTAAGTTACATGTAGATATTTATCTGCTAGCATATAGTGTTAGATATGTAGAGGAGCTACAGAAAAGGAACTTATTTTTCATAATTTCTATGTTTGTAGGAATGAAAGATTTGTCCCTTTAATATATTTTAAATATTTAACCATGAATGGAGTGAGATTGCATACGTATATATTATGAAATGATATTTATGAAGTTAAGTGATGTTTTACTATTGTTCTGGTGATAAGACAAGTTCCACACGATGAGTGTATTTCGAATTTAGATAAGTTGTTGTAGATTTATTAACTAAAGAGTTTAATTGCTCCTCATGTGGTTGAATTTCTCATGAACGTTAAGTTTGTGTGATCAGAAAAACATAGCTCTGTGTAATTCAGTTAGTGGCTAGATAAACAGTCAGATCAAATTCTTTGTTGAATATTAAAGTTGATATAATGTTATATTTGTTGTTTGGTCTATGACATTATCCGAAATAAAACGCTTATTTAATAATTCCTAAATAAATTCATAATGTGTAAAAAAGATTGTTTTATTTTATTATTTTATAAGGTGTAAAACACACGTAATGTAAATAATATCGCGGATATAAAAGTATAATAATGTTGAACTTAAAAAACAATAGGTTATATAGAACTTAATCTTTTATTTTTGTTGTTATTACTTTATTAATAGTAATATATAATAAGTAAGTGCTTGACTATAAGATATAAGAAAATGTTAATCAACTCATGGTGCAAGCTAGCCCACCATTATAGTTATTATTTTTAGTTGCATTAAATGTTTGTTTAATGCCATGTTTTAGCTAGAATAAATTGTGATGTTCCATGTAAATATTCTAGCAAATAATCATAATAGTTTATGGTTCTAAATTTTATTTTGTAATTTTAAAACTAGGTAACCAAGAAGAAATAGTCTTAAATAAAGTTTATTTAGAATTATGGAAAAATACATCCATTATCTATGATTTCCAAACTGTCATTGTAGTAGTGTGATTTGTAAACAATTGTTTTTAATGTTTAGCTTTAATAAATGTATTTTTTTTAATTAATAAAATTTGATTTTTGAATATTATTCTGTATGAAATTATTTTCTTTGGTTCCACAATATCCACAAAGTAAAATAAAAATATATATTTCTAAATCAGATAATTATTATTCTTATGATGCAAGATCACTAATATTTGATAAAAAACGTGATATAATTTTTTTTTCCAATTATTAATTTTCAAATTAATAATTGTTCATTTAAGCATTGGAATCAATGTATCCATCCATAAATCAGATTGCAGAGTATTTACCTATTATTAACATTCAAACGTTGTAAATTGATGATTTTTTCTGTGTCGTTTTGGAATAAGAAAGGGAAATGAAATGTACCCTTTTTCCTTTGTTATTTTAATGCCCTTCTAGGTAAAAGGATGTAAATATTCTAAATTTAATTATTGTTGTTTTAGATATTTGTTGATTAAAGTAAGTATTTATTTTAAGTAATCTAATTGAGTATCATTATGATCTTAATAGGATACATAGCTTATAAGAAAGGGTATGTTCTTAAAGCCTGCTAGGATGCAATCATTTGCAATGCAACACTGTATTACTGTTTATTTGAAAGAATATCAGACAAACACCCTGAGATCACGTTTGCCTTATTTAAGTAACATTTACTTATTTAATTAATTATTTTAGTGTTAGCATTAAAATTCATTATTGTCAGATCATGAGTGGATAATATTAAAATATATAATAGATTTTGTTAATCATAACAATATATTAGAGAATATGTTTTTGAAGGTGCAAATATTTATAGATCAGAAAATGTGATTGGGATGAAGGGAGAGATTTTCTTTGTTCTAAATTATTAATTAAGGAATGATTAGAGTTTTTTTCTCTTTCGAAGTTATATGTTTTATTTAGAATAATTTATTTTATCAGGGTTAGCTACTTCCTTTATCTTAATTGTATATATCTACAGCTGATTCTTTTATATGTAAACGACCACTCAGCTTAGTCCATTCTATAATCCTTATTGTTATCTGTAAGGGTCTCAACCTAACCTTGTATTGTGTAAAAAATACCTTGTTCAAAAAATTAGAAATTGCTATATTCTTATTTGAGATATTTTTATAGGTTAGAAAAAGTGCCTCATGTTAGGAGAATGACACATGACACATGGTGATTATTAGCTTCATTCATCTTTATTAGGTTTCAATATATATATATATATATTGTAATTCATCTATATTAGGTTTCAATATATATATATATATATTGTAACAGAAATAAAAAAAATATTAATTAAAATATGTTTCTAATCTGCACCATTTGTAACAGTAAGAAAATATTTGTAACAGCATACAAAATAATGTAATGATGAAACAAGGCTGTTATTTTGTAACAGATTATAATCTATATTTTGATGAGTGATAAAATGATAGTTGCTATAATTCAAAAACTAAACATGATATGCTCCAGCAGTTCATCATTTGTAACCGAATAAAATTAAATGTGAAATGAATTTACTATATTAGCTAAAATACAATTTATAATTAAATAAGAATGCCGCTAACATATAAATAATAAACATATACATATCATGCTTTATTTGGGTGTCTATTTGTCACTAATTAATTATAACATTATAGCCCGTTTGTAACTATCATAAACATTAATTCTGTCACGCTAATAATGAAATAAATAAATTATCCCATTTTTCAACACATAAAATAACAAAAAATGAAAATTAAAACTATCATCATTAAAGATTTAAAATATTTCGATACTGGGGAGTCATTTGATCAATAAAATATACTAGTCATTATCATTAGAAAAACTAATTTTAGATCTAGCAACTGAATAAAATTACTGTGAAATCCATGGAGTGCATTTTACTTATCTCCAATAATAGGTTCTTATAACAAAGAATCCTTCCCATTCCTCTTTCCAAATATATAAAACCATTCATGGTCATACGCACACACTGGCGTTATTTATAACAACTCTTAAAATATCGTGTAAAGTTAATAAGTTGGAAAGGGGACTGGATCACTTTTATTCAGTTTAGCTGAGTACATGTGTTTTCCATGGGTGCCACTAGATTGTTCTAAATCTAGATAAATATTATCTATTTATTAAACGCACATTGATTACGTAAGTAATATTTATTGAGGCTATAACCTCGATAATATGCGTATAAAATGCGATAGTAGGGACCTATACAGATGTTTTAACCAAAATGCGATAGTAGGGACCTCTACAGGTGTTTTAACCACAAGCTTGTGGTTAAAACACCTGTAGAGGTCCCTACTATCGCATTTTATACGCATATTATCGAGGTTATAGCCTCATTAAATATTACATAAATATTATTTGTGCATAATGTACTGAGTTCAAACTCATTAGGTCCATTTTTACTACACATGACATGGTTGACTAAAGAACAAAAAAAAATGACGTTCTTACATCCCAATATCACAAAATTTATATATCCAAGACTCTTATAGATATTACTAACTCAGTTTACATATATTGATGAACAGATGCAAAAATACTCTCATTAATGGCTTCAAAATAAACATAGTGAAGACCATTACTTAAGTGGATGGCCATTTAACTTGTTACTTAACTTAATTATTTATCATAATATAAAGATGATGGTGATGATGATAATACCAGCCACAGCTTTATAATGAATTCACAACAATAAATTTATCTTTCACAAACCTATAGGCACTTCTTAAAATCATCCTATATTAAACTGGGATTTAAATATAACACTCACTACCATTTATATACCATTGATTACTCTGTTTAGCACAGGTGGCAATACTGTATGGAGAGTTTTGCTCTGTTTATATACGTTTATAGTTATTTATTCCAAGTACTTTTATAGTTAAAACTAGGATTCAATAATACCAGTGATGATGACTGAACATCATGCATCCCACAATGTGTTATTCAAATTTCTATAAACCCCTATTTATTAAACCTATTAATTATGTTAAATATTGGATTTAATGATTATAATTTATTCAATGATGATGGTGATCATAACTCATGTACAGTACTATGTTTAAACGGTGTTTTAATCAATAATATGATATCCATCCTTGATGAGGGTGATCAAAACTCATGGGCACAACATAATTTTAGCTTTGTATTATTAACCTATAATTATTAAAACCTCGTTAGACATGAAGCTTAATTCCCAAATACTTAAATGCAAATTAATATTCTATCTTGCTTAACATTTTGCAAGTGGTGCTTAATATTTGCAAATATTTGCGAGTGATGACTTAATATTTGTGAATGATGATAATTTAAAACGATAGAATCAAGACAAGAAAAATATAACAATATTTTTAATAATAACTAGCTCTAGGAGTAGCAGTGGTTTAAAACATATTTATTAAACTATATTTTTAATAAAGATTTAAAAAAAAAACTACATCGTTGCCAGCACTACTAACACATTTTTTTTTTTAATTTACGCATATATATATATATATATATATATATATATATATATATATATATATATATATATATATAAAAAATTTTAAATATATATATATATATCATCAATAGTAGTCTGTCCAATAGACAGGTCCAGAGAGTAGTCACTACATCAGTTCATCCATTCTTCCATTCCATTCTCTTCCTTGCCCACTTCCTCAATTCCACATAACCCCTTTCATCTCGTATATCATCCAATAATGTCAATCTCTTCCGTCCTTTCTTTTTATTTCCACTCACCATTCCTTCCAAAACATCTTTCATTAAACTATAATCTTTTCTTAGTATATGTCCAATCCAGTTTCTCTTTCTCTCTTTGATACTTTCAATCAATCTTCTTTCCTCATTAACTTTTTTCAAAACTTCTTCATTTGTTATTTTATTCACCCAACTGATTTTTTCCGTATATATATAAATTTGAAAATTAAATTATTAAAAAAATGCTTTGTGTTTCATTATTATTATTTATTTATTTTTTACTTTAATTTTAATGTTAGAATGTTGAGCACAGACAGGCCACCTAGACTACATATTTAAGATTTTCTAAACCTTTGATTTCAGGCTACAGACTCAGAGTCAAGCCTACATTTGCTTCTTGATATATAGATGCAATCAATGCAATATGAAGATGTTGGCATAAAACCACGCTGCAGCAATATGCATCAGAAATGTGATATTTTTTAAAGGACATTATCCTCGTCCAGTAGAGGAATGTGCATCTGTCTAGCAAAGCAATCACATATATAAAATATCAAAGAGATGGGTAACGTATGGAAGAGAGCAGAACTTTTGCTGACTTATACTTCCTATCCATCGACCTAAAGGGAATCAATGTTGCAGAAAATATTACTACGTACATTGCAATACAATTACTACCCTTTTGGGCCATGCATTTAGTTGGTCACATTGCCATATATGCTAAACATGCTTCACATCCCATTGCTATAAACATCCATTTATCGCTCCATTAACATCGACACAACCTTGAACAAATAGTCCAAATTCAAAACCCCCTTAAACTAACATATACTTAAACGAATCTAAGCAGCCATCTGCACCCAACTTAAATTTAATTCAATTTAATAATTTAATTTATTAAAAAAAAAAAATATTTAGTTTAGGGTATTTAATTTATTTTAAAATACGACATTGTAATCAACTTATTTTTACATCAAATAATATGTTTGACCTATTTTAAGATCTAATAATGCAGAAATAATGATATGTGTTTGATTTTATCTTTATATTTATCTTTGCAATGCAAACTCTTACCCTATTACAAAAAGGCTGTATACTAAGCATAAATAAAAAAATATAATACATACTTTAAAAAAAAAAAAAGTTTAAATTTTAGATAAAACTTTTAAAATTGCAAACTTTTTAAAAATAAAGTTTAGATCTTGATTAAGAGAGAAATTCTATAGTTTATATTTAAATAAAAATAAAGTTTAAAGATTTTAAATTACAGAGAGTTTATGGTTCACTTTTATTTTGTATAATTTATACTTTTCTTTCTCTGGGCTCATTACTTCACAATAAATATCTGAATTTATGCAAGGGCTATTAATTGAGGATGAGGATGATGATGATGTACGAAGATGGTTCCAATGATTTGATCCTGGGATCTGTGGAGATGGAAGCTGCCTTTGGCCGGCCAGTCTCAGGAAAGCATGATTAAACAGATCACATCTTTGGTAATGGTGACAATAACTCTTAAGTTTCTTTTCAGCAATGACGAATGAATTCACAAATTCCAATCTTCTAATTAATTATTTCTTTTTAATTTTTTCTTTTATAGTCCTAAATCATCCCATATAAGAATGCACAGATCCATCTGACATATTGTGTATATGTATTTCATTGGTTCATTGGTCTTGTGGCTAAGTAGATTTTTCCACTGTGGTCTGTGTATATCTCTTGGACGGGAAAAGCAAGTCTTTTGTTTCTATCTCTTTACTCTTATCTATTTCATAGTAATCTTTTTATTGATCATTTTGCCCCAAGGATCTGTTTATCATTTTATTTTTGTTAAAAACTCTCTTTGTTATTTTTAAGATTAAAATGTTTTTATTATATTTATTTAATGATTAAAATCTTTGCTTCGATTCTATAATTTTTTAACATTATTTTATTTCAATGTTTAAATAAAATTTATTAATAAATTAATAACTCATTATTTGTCCATTTTGAACATTTGTGCATTTAATTAATTATTAGATATCTACAAAAAAGATTTAAGTATCAAAATTTAAATGTAAAGTAGAGATATACCATTACAATATATATATAATTGAATATTTATAAATACAGTAATCAGATATATTTTCAAAATTGTATCCACTTAGAAGCACTATTGACTATCCAGTAATTTTTATCAACTAACACTTTGATAGGCTATCCTTTGCACAATTCTGTGGTCTTAATGTTTGCTGCCCGCCTCTTAATTGTTTGTATTTGTATATTCACAAACCTTGTTTTATTTTTTTTCTTGTTACTTTTTTTCAATTTGCAAATGTTATTGTAATTGAAATAAAAACCATAAATACATGATTATTATGGTTGTGAAAACATATGCTAAAACATTATTATCTACTTTGCAATTTTGATTTGATATCTGAATTATTTTTTACAACAGCATGTGTTCTTTAATTCTATTTTCCAATGTACGTCTTGATTCCCTTAAATATCCACCGCCACACCTACATATCTATTTATAAATGATGCAACTTTTATTTATAAATGAGGTTTTATCTTCAGAAATATTTATAAATTTGTTTAATGTAAGAGGTATGTAAAATACAAGATCATGTATACCTTTATAAATCTTTTTTTTTTTTAAATTTATTTGATCATTTGAAGTGCATGGATTTGATATACATAGTTTTTTGTTAGCAAGACAATAAATATTTTTATTAAAATATTCATTCTAATATCTTCTATTAAAATTTTTAATATATATATATATATATATATGTGTGTGTGTAATATTATTATTTGATATCTGTATTTTAAAGCATTATATGTAGTTATATAACTGAATATTTGTAAATACAGTACCTAAATAATTAAAAAAATTTATCTACTTAGGGGCACTTTCAATTATGCCAGTAATCTTTGCCAACTAAAGCATTGAAAGACTAACTTTCCCACAATTCCGTGATCTTAACGTTTGATGCTTGCCTGTTAATTAAGTCATGTTTATATTTTTATATTAGCATAGATTTTTTATTTTTCTTTTATTGTTATTTTTTTCAATTTGCAATATTTCTACATTATTAAAATTGAAGACAAAACCATAATTACATTATTTATTATGGTCATAAAAAAAATATGCTGAAATTTTATTATCTGCTATGCAATTTTGTTCAGATTTCTGAACTTGTTTTAATGATAGCAAGTTTTCTTTAGTACTTTTTCCCAATGTAATCTAGATTCACCTATATATACACTGCTTCACCTACATATACATTTATAAGTGACAATTTTTTTATTTACAAATGAGGTTTTATCTTTGGAAATATTTATTAATTTGTTTAATGAAGGTGGTGTGTAAAATGCAATATCACATATACCTTTATAAATTTTCCTTATAAAATTTACTTGATCATTTGAAATATATGAAAATGATATCCATTAGCAGGAAAATCAAAATTATTATTAAATTTTTTATACTTATATTTTGTATTAAAATATCTGATAACATTATATATATAATTATAATTGTAGCCAACATTTAGCAATTCATTTGAATATATTTCAATATTTTTGCCTTTATCCGATGAATATTTGCTAAGAATATTATTTCTAAATACGAAAAAATTCAAACTTCAAACCTGCCATTTTGTGTGATGTTGGAAAAAAGAACTAAAGAACACTTGTTATTATTAAAACTAGTTCAGAAATCAGAACAAAATTGCACAGTAGATAATAATATTTCAGCATCTGTGTTTTACAATTATAATAATTCATGTATTTATGGTTTTGTCTTCGATTATAATAATGTAGAAATATTGCAAATTGAAAAAACTAACAATAAAAGAAATATAAAGAAATATATGCTAATATACACATATAAACATGGTTTAATTAACAATCAAGCAGCAAATATTAAGATCACAAAATTGTGCAAAAATTAGACTTTCAAAGCTTTAGTTGACAAAGATTACTGGGATATTCAAAAATGCTCCTAAGTGATTAAAAATATTTAATTATTTAGTTACTGTATTTCCAAAATTCAGTTATATATATATATATATATATATATATATATATATATATATATATATATATATATATATATATATATATATATATATATATATATAAACAAAATAAATGATTTCATTTTGAAAGTTGAGTTGATAATGATCATGAATATAATCGAAAATATTTCTTTATGAGTTTATATGTGTATATATATATTATATTGAACCGGATTGATATCCGATTGAATGGTGTTATTACAAAAAAAAATATTAAGCTTTTAATTTTCATTAAACGTTTAATGTTTAAATTTTTATTATTTATTTAAAAAGAGTATCTGTATCACAATACACACGAGTTTACATGTAAAATGGATCATTTTAATGTTTATTGATGTTTTTTAAAATAGTTTGCTTTCAGCACTTGCTTTTAATTAATTTATTTGAAAATAGGCAAGCTTACTAATTACATTCCTGTTGCATTTATATTAATCATTTTAAAGTTCATTCTAAAAGTGGAGATTTAGTTGTCTTGTTTTTGTTTTCCTTTGTAATCCCTGGGTAGAATTCTTAGATTAGATTGAGATGGAGATTAATCTTTGCCCTGCCTAAGGCATATAATTTGGACAACAAGGAATGTGTTTTGTGGGAAATGTAGGAGATATAAATAGTTCTCTCAATTTGGAGAAGGTAGTTACTTATTCTTGACTAAACAAGTTGTTTCCTAAGTGAAAATCTGAATTCCTTTACATACTTTGATTGCTGTTTGTTGAGATCCTGAGTTTTGGTAGCAGTTCAGACATTTAATTTCTTCAAAAAAAATTTGCAGATATCAAACACTGTACATGTTGTCATTATCAGAATGGTGTGCTAACCTAACAAAGGATGGATCCCTAACTTCCAAATATGCTCCAGTAATGCCATAAATCTCTAGAAGAAGCTGGAACCTTTTTACATCTTGCTTGCCATTGTCATAGAACCTGAAAATAAACTAGAATAATAGTGTGCACTCTACTTGAACAGTATGTTACTGTAAGGTAAATATTTTCTTTTATTCTTCCCAGGGTAAATTTATTTTAATTAAATCTCCCATCAATCTAATTATAAATCTGTATTCCTAAGCAATATGTAACCTCATATTTAATATTTGTAGTGATTTCCTGTATTTTGTCATGTGTCTTGGAATCTTAGTTTTAAGATTCGAAGTTTGCTTTCAATTTTTCTTTAATGGAGAGTAGCATGTGAGTTTTTATATTTTTATGCCTAACTTTTATAAATGCTTTAGCAGTCATGTATATTTGAAATGCTTACCTGTTATTATTTTAGTAGACAGTCATGTATTTTAAACACTGTGTTTGCTCTTTTGCAAACCTCCAAAAATCTTTTGTTTTGCGACTTTATTGTCCCAAATTTTGCAGGTGGGGATTTTATTTCTTATATCTCTGAAAGGGGAAACTAAAATTGTTTTTCTTTGTAATTTTATAAGTTGCCAGCAGAAAGATAATATTTATCCCTTTGTAAATCACAGGTGAGAGAGACTTTCACTGCTAAAGTATTTAAAGCTTTAATATTTTCATACTCATATGCACTCTCCAAAAGATTTATTTTTGTATTTACATGTGGCATTAAATTTATCAGAGCATGTACCCAGAATTTGTTTTGTAAGTTTATTTTTTTTGTAAGTATATTTTTCTTGAAATGCTGGGGTTGATGTAACTGCTTTTCTAATTATTTGCTTGTCTCCTTTTGAGACCTTTAATTATTATTATTAGAGTAGTTTTTGCCAATCATTTGGTTGGAGGATTCACCAGTTTTAATTGTTTGTTTTCCTTTCATTTTAAATCATGCTTTTCTGTTGTTCTTGAGGTAAATTAATCATCTTTATTTTAAATGTAATAATAGATGCAGCTTTTACTGACATATGGCATTCATGGTTCCGACACATTTTTTGGACCTTGAAAAGTCTGCCAGTTTGGTTTCCTTGATTTATTTCAAGAACCTATTGTTTAAGTATCTGAAGGGGAAAGCCAATGTTTTGGTAAATCCTCTGCTGAATAAAATTGTTCCTCACTTTATAATTCATTATTAGAAAATCAGTAGGTTTGCCAGAGCATTGTGTTTAGTATTTCTGGTACACGCCTGAGCTAACCCTATTTCTTGTGTCATAAACAATTTATTTTCTCTTAAATAAAATTTTTGAAAATTTGTTTAAACTCAATTTGGCTGATGTTTGTCGTTCTGCTTTTATTTCTCAATTGTCTAAACAATTTTAAGATCTCTTGTTTTTCCCTTAGTTTAGTTGGTGCAAACCATCATCATCATCCATTTTGATCACAGTAAATCAATTTTCCAGATACATAGTGATGTGGTGTCGCCCTCTGTGAATGAATGGATTGAGTGTCTGGTACATAATATTTTTAGTGCAGCCAACATAGGGCTTCAAGTTTTCAAGCCCATGTGAGATTTTGTTTAGATAGTTGAGAATGATTTCAGATGTAAGAGAAAAGATCGAGTAGGTGAATGTTTGGTTTTTGTTAATTATTGCATGTATTTTGGAGCAGTTTGGTAGAATAAGGTTCATCCTATTAATGAAATAATTTAGAAACAGGAAAAAGTGTATTTTCTAAAAAGTCTGTCAGAGTTAAATTTTTTGGAAGAGTTAAATATAGTGTGTCTTTGTTATGAAATAATTTATAGAAAACAGTAAATAGCATTTTATTTGCTTTTAGATTTTTGGTTTTTTTTTAAGAAGTTAGTGTAGTGAATTTAGTCTTGTGTGAAAATGGGAGTAATTGAAAAAGAAGAGTCAGAGGTCAGGTTGATGATGAAGAAGATGATGATAGAAATGAAGGAAGAACTTAGTGAAATCAAGCAGGACCAGCGAGAAATGATTAGAGAAATGAGAGAGATGAGGGCTGAAATAATGGGAATAGTAGAAAAAACTCAGGAAGTAGAAAAAGAAGTTGAGATGGAAAAGGATATGAAAAATGAATTGAGTAAAGAGAGTCAGGAATTAGAAAAAGTTGAGGTCATAAAAGATATAAAACTTGAAGTAGCACAGGATAGTGCTAGGACAGAGAAGGTGGAAATACAGTTAGAAATAAGCATAGATGGGATACAGATAGAAAATATGATGGAAAATCTAGTAAATGTAGATAAAATATAAAAGCAAGTTATAAAGTAAAGACAAAAAATCAGGTAAAAGAGTCTTCACATGAAACTAAAAATAAATTGCTTTTAATAACTGTTTGTTTTGAATATGAATTTAAAAAAAGGAAAAGAGTTAGAAAAAAGATTAAGAAATATGATTTTAATGTTAAAATAGAAGCCATATATAGAAGGATCTTAGGTCAAACATTCAAAAAGTTCATAGACGATAAATTCTTTCTGTATACTAATGCTGATAGTATGAGTAATAAAATGGGACAGTTAGTAGAAAGGTGTTGTGCTCAGCAAAATGATTTTCCGTAAAATGAGAAAGAGATGAGAGAAAAATGTATAAGCTAAGAAAATATAACAGAGGGAAAGAAACTTATTTCAGTAAGTTAGTAAAAGGAGTAAAAGAACCACCGGACAAAAGTTAAGGGTTCAGCTTTTAGTAATCGGATGGATAGTTTTGAAAAAAAAAGTTTTTGTTAATGATTTATGAGAATTGATAAATGTTTGAAATGAAATATTCTTTTGTTTCTCATGAGTGTGAGGCAAACGTTCACCCGAATTTCTAAGAATAGTTTAGAGTGTTTATAGTGTTTTTTTTAAAAAAAGTTACAGGAATTTTTTTTTTTATCACACATTGAGGCAGTTGAACTGGATTGATATCTGATTCAATGGTGTTATTACTAAAAAAAAATATTAAGCTTTTAATTTTCATTAAACGTTTAATGTTTAAATTTTTATTATTATTTAAAAAGAGTATGTGTATCAAAATTCACATGTGTTTATATGTAAAACATCATTTTAATGTTTATCGATTTATTTTAAAATAGTTTGCTTCCACCACTTGCTTTTAATTAATTCAATTGAAAGCAGGCAAGCTTACTAATTACATTCCTGTTGCTTTTATATTAATCATTTTAAAGTTAATTCTAAAAGCAGAAATTTAATTGGCTTGTTGTTGTTTTCTTTTACAATCCCTGGGTAAAATTCTTAGATTAGATTGAGCTGGAGAATGATCTTTGCCTTTGGACAACAAGAAAAGTTTTCATGGGAAATGTAGGGGATATAAATAGTCCCATCAATTTGGAGGGTAGTTACTTACTCTTGATTAAACAAGCTGTTTTTCAGGTGAAAATCAGAATTCTTTTAGGTACTTTGATTGCAGCCTGTTGAGAACCAAAATTTTGGTAGCAATTCAGACATTTAATTTCTTCAAAAAAATTCACAGATGTCAAATACTGTACATGCTATCATCATCAGAATGGCATGCTAACTTAACAAAGGATGGATGCCTAAGTAACAAATCTGCTCCAGTAATTTCATAAACCTTTAGGAAAAGCCCGAACCTCTTTACATCTACTTTTCCATTGTCAAAGAAACTGAAAATGAACTAGAATAATAGTATGCACTCTACATGAACAGTATATAACTCATGGTTAATATTTTCTTTTTTCTTCCCAGGGTAAATTTCTTTTAATTAAATCTTCACTCAATCTAATTATAAATATGTATTCCTAAGCAATATGTAATCTAATATATTTAATATTTGTTGTGATTTTGTGTATTGTGCAGTGTGTCTTGGAATCTTAGTATTAAAATTCCAAGTTTGTTTTCAATTTTTGTTTATTGGAGAGTGGTGTGTGAGTTTTTATATTTTTTATGCCTAACTTTTATAAATGCTTTTGCAATCATGTATATTTTAAATGCTTACCTGTCATTATTTTAGTAGCCAATAATTAATTTTAAACACTGTTTTTGCAATTTTGCAAACCTCCAAAAATCTTATGGCTGGCGACTTTATTGTCCCAATTTTCCGCAGGTGGGGATTTCATTTCTTATATCTCTGAAATCGGAAACTAGAATTGTTTTTCTTTGTAATTTTATAAGTTGCCAGTAGGAAGATAATATTTGTCTCTTTGTAAATCACAAGTGATAATGTCTTTCACTGCTAAAGTATTTAAAGATTTAATATTTTGTACTTTATGTGCACTCTCCGATAGATTTATTTTTGTATTTACGTGTGGCTTTAAATTTATCAGAGTGTGTACTGAGAATTTGTTTTGTAAGTTTATTTTTTTTGTAAGTTTATTTTTCTTGAAATGTTGGGGCAGATGTAACTGCTTTTCTAATTATTTGCTTCTCTCCTTTCGAGACCTTTAATTATTATTTTTAGAGTAGTTTTCGCCAATCATTTGGTTGGAGGATTTGCCAGTTTTAATTGTTTGTTTTCCTTTCATTTTAAATCATGCTTTTCTGTTGTTCTTGAGATCAATCATCTTTATTTTAAACATAATAATAGGTGCAGCTTCTACTGATATATGACATTCATGGTTCTGACACTTTTTTTGGATCTCGAAAAGCTTACTGGCACTGATTTATTTCAAAAACGTATTGTTTAAGTATCTGAAGGGGAAAACCAATGTTTGGGTGAATCCTCTGCTGAATGAAATTGCTTCCACTCTTTATAATTCATTATTAGAAGATCAGTAGGTATTCCAGAGCATTGCATTTAGTCTTTCTGGTACACACCTGAGCTAACCCTATTTCTTGTGTCATAAATACAATTTATTTTCTCTTAAATACAATTTTTGAAAATTTGTTTAAACTCAATTTGGCTGACGTTTGTCTTTGTGCTTTTATTTCTCAATTGTCTGAACAATTTTAAGATTTCTTGTTTCTCCCTGAGTTTAGTCAGTGCAAACCATCATCATCATCCATTCTAATCACAGTAAATTAATTTTCCATGTGATGTGATGTATTATGGCTTCTCCTTAAACGAAGTCAAGAATATCTCAGCAATTAAGCCCAGATAAACCTGTTAGCCACTTTCTTTTACATTCCCCACTCTAAATTTACCCATAATCTGCTCTATCCCATTTCCACAACATAATTTTTGTCAACTCTATAACCTTTATATCTAAATCCCCCTTATCTTTTCCCAAACCTAGCATAAAAACCAATAATTCACTTTCTGTATAATCACTCTTTTCATATTTATTTTTCCACAACTTCATTATATGTACCCTTTCTGTTTTCAAACATTTACATTCAATTAACAAATGCCTAATATTTTCAATTCCTTCCTTACATAATTTACAAAATAAATCACCCATATTTTTCCATTTACATGTATATTCTTTTGTAGCTAAAGATCCCGTTCGAGCTTTAAACAATAAACTACTTTCCTTACTATTATCATATATTAACTCACACCTAATATTCTGTTTATTTCTATATATATTTAAACTCTTTTTACTCTCCATACTATTTCTCCATCTCTCTAACTCCCTAGTCTTTATTAATAAATCTATTCTTTTATCCCATTCCTTACTACTATAACACTCAATAATCCTCTTAACACAATCATCCCATCTTTTGTACAAATATACTGATATAAATTCTTTATCCAAATCTTTTGCATAGCGCATTACCTTTCTCACCCATCTTGTTACCTGCCCTTTACTCATAACCCAATTAAATACTATTTTAGCTATTCTTTTATTATCCATAAACTGCAATCTACCAAACATTTTCATTTTACTTTTTGCATCTCTCATATGAAAACTTGACCATCCCATTTCTCCTTGAATTGCCTCCCTTGCTGTCCATACTTCTGCATCCAATGCATGTCTTCCTACTTCCCTTTGAGTTTTTTCTAAATAATCTAATATCTTTTTACTAACATATAATGCATCATTACCATATGTTAACCCTGCTACTGCAACTCCTTTCCATATAATTCTAGCTACATCATATTTATTATATAAAAATACTGTTAATTTCTTTATCAATCCCTTTCTTTTCTTTGCTTCATTTATCAATTTTTTCTCCCATTCATCCAAATAATTTTTCTGATTACTTAAAATAATTCCCAAATAACTATATCTATTCACCACACTTAACTTAATATCTCCCAATAAAAATTCTACATATTCTCTTTCCTCAGTATTAACCATCATTATATTTGATTTTTCTTCACTAAATTTAATCCCCATCTCTTTACCCACCCTTGCACATGTCCTCAACATAACTTCCATATCTTCTCTTTTTTCTGCACACAAAAATATATCATCTGCAAAAAAAAGACCTGACAAAATAAATACTCCCTTACTACCTATTAACGGTATCTCTATCCCTCTTCCTAATCTTTCTATTGCTTTTTCCATTTCACTCAAATACAACACAAACAAAATAGGTGACATAGGGCATCCTTGCCTTAGTCTCACACCATTTTTAACTTTAATTGATTCTATATTCTCTAATTGATATATATAATAATTATTTTCATATAATTTCTTAATAATATCTATTAAAGCTTCATCCATTCCCAAATTTGCTAAACTTATCCATAATCTATTTCTATTTACTCTATCATATGCCTTCTCTATATCTATAAAACTCATATATAACTGTTTATCTGCATTCCTACTCATATCCATAAGTTGTGTAACTACAAATAAACTATCTCCTATACGCCTATCTAATCTAAATCCTCCTTGCATTTCACCCACTACATTATTCCCTTCCATCCATTTTACAACTTTACTAGCCACCATATACGAGAAAACTTTATATAAAACTGATGTTATCGCTATCGGTCTATAATTATTCAACTTTCTATGATCCTTACCCTTTCCTTTAAATAATAACCTTACTCTTGTATTACTCCAACTACTTGGGAAAACTCTATTATGTGCCATTTTATTAAAACAGGATAATAACTTTACTTTTGCCCTATATCCTAAATTCATTACCATCTCTGCTGCCCATCCATCTAAACCTCTTGCCTTCCCACTTTTCAATTTCTTCTCTACCTCATTTAGTTCATTTTCTGAAAAACTAATATCCCCATTACTATATTCTTTTCATATTTTCTAATATTCTATCATTCACATTTAACATCTTTTCTATATTCATTACATAACTATTTAAGATTCTCTCTAAATCTTCTCTAGAACTACACTCAGTTCCCTCATCATCTAGTAATACTAACTCTCTCTCCCCTACATTTCTCCTTTTAATATAATTCCAAATTTTTTTACTTCCATCTCTTCCACTTTTATTAATATCCTCCAACAATTTACTATTCAATTTCATTCTCTCTCTATAAATATCTATTTTAGCCAACTTCTTCTTTTCTAAGTACTTTTCCCATTTAGCATTAATATCTTTTTCACTTTCCTTATTCTTAATAGCACACTTATATTCTCTACATGCTTCTTTCCTCTGTGATCTAGTGGATTGAGTGTCTGGTACTATATATATATATATATATATATATATATATATATATATATATATATATATATATATATATATATATATATATATATATATATATATATATATATATATATATATATATATAAAATACATATTTTGCGGGTTCATCCGTGTTAAAAACTTTTAATATCAATATACTGACGTTTCGACTTGGTCACACAAGCCATCCACAGAGTTATAAAAAGGTAGAAAGTCTTTCTACCTTTTTATAACTCTGTGGATGGCTTGTGTGACCAAGTCGAAATGTCAGTGTATTGATATTAAAAGTTTTTAACACGGATGAACCCGCAAAATATGTATTTTATATATTTAACCCGTGCAAATCTTCGTTTTAACATATATATATATATATATATGATTATTATTGTAACTAACATTTAATAATTCATTTAATTATAGTTCAATATTTTGCCTTTATCCAATGAATATTTCCAAAAACTGTTATTTCTAAATAAGAAAGAATTCAATCCTGCCTTTTTATTTTTTATATGCAAATAACATACTTTACAATATTCATCAGTTAAAGACAAAATCACTCCTATGTCTATAATTTTTTTTAAAATATATCTGATTACTATATTTATAAATATTCAATTATATATAATTATGTATGATAAACAAAACAAGTTATACATTTTGAAACATGCTATAAATTGCATTTTATGTTACTAGATGGAGCTTTACCAATAGCCCACTATCAAGCTTAGTTTACATAAACACTGAGAGAAATAGAATTCAATATGTCTTTCAAATTATCTCCAACTTTTAAACATGTTGTCGAGATAGTTGGCTCACATCAGTAAAGAGTAGGAAGACCAGAAGCTAGATGTAAACTCCAACTCTACTAAACAGAATTTATGAAACTCATTTCTATCAGTTTGAAAGCATGAATTTTTCAGATATGTAAATATCTTCAAATCCAGTCAAACAAACTAGATAGCTATATTGGTCTGAATTCAATTCAGTCTTACCATCCCTCAACTGAGCTAGGCTAAAGTGAAACTTTATTTAAGAGCCTGATAAATAAATTTAGGGTAAAGTTAGATTAATAGTTTATTTTATGATCCATAGAATTGTCACCCCCTGGTATTTGTGGTGGTTCATGATCGGTCATGAGGGGTTACTATATATATATATATATATATATATATATATATATATATATATATATATATATATATATATATATATATATATATATATATATATATATATTCAAAACAATACAATAATTAATACAGTAAAAAATATTTTAAAAACAAATATATACCACAATATTCTATATAATAAAAATATAAATAAGAGTAAAAATAGTAACTATGTCAATTTATCTAACATGGATTGATTTTCAACAAGAATATATTTTGAATTATGGTTCTAAATACATTGGCACTATGTGGGTTGATAGAAATGTAGAGTTAAAAGCAGCTGTTGAACATTCTTTTAGTGTAATTAAATATTCTCCTGAAGTATCAAATGGATTAATACAAAAAGATAATGTTAAGAAATTTAAAAACAGAGCTAATTGCAATTGGAATTCGCATATATTTAGATTTAAAAAGTTTATTCATGATAACAATCTTGTTTGTTTAAAAGAAGATAAGGGGTCACAATTATGTCTTATGTCAAAACTTAATTACCATGATAAAGTTTTAATTCAAATGGAAAAGCTCAAATTTAAAAAGGTTGGAGAAATAAATGTTGATAATTTACTTGTAAAGTTTATTGATGATATTTTAAAAAAAGCTAAAAATAATAAATATATTGATGCTCATACATAATATCATCTTTATCCATCTGCTGCAATATGCCCTAGGATTTTTTCGAATATTAAACTACATAAACAAGATAAACCTTTAAGATTAATGATTGACTTTCATGGATCATTTTACTATGAAACTTGTAGATTTATAGAAACATTATTAAAATATGTTCTTGGATTTGGAAAATATACTATCAGTTCATCATTTGAGTTTGTAAAGAAAATTTATGATATTAATATTAATGAAAATGACAGTATTTGTACATTTGATATATGTGAGATGTACAGTTCAATAGATAGATTAAACTCTATAAAAATTATATTAGATGCTTTGATGTTAAAAGAATTAGAAGTTAAGAAAGTAAAATTTATAAATGATGTATTATATTTTATTGATAAAAATATATGTGCTGTGTTTAATGAAAATTATTATAAAATGGATAATGGGTGGCCTATGTGTCTTCCTGTATTTTCACAAATAGGTAGTTTTGTTGTATCAACATATGAAGATATAATTCTTAATATATATATATATATATATATATATATATATATATATATATATATATATATATATATATATATATATATATATATATATATATATATATATATATATATATATATATTACCAATGTATTAAAATTTATTACAGGTATGTTGATGATGTTTTTGTTTGTGGAAGTTTAGATATTATAAATTTGTTATTTAATGAATTAAATAGTTTAGAAGGTTTAAAATGGAATAAATCTTTTGAAGAAAAAATGTCAATTAAATATATAGATATTAAAGTTGCTTGTAATAAAATAAATTAGACTATTGTATGGTAATAAAAGATATTGTAAAAGAGGATATATTCCTTGGTATTCAAATGTGCCAATAGTACATAAATTATCCGGTTTAAAATCATTTTTATTTAGGAATAATAACTTATGCAAATATAATTCTGATAAAATTAGTAGCATAAATGTATTTACTATGGATTTGTTAAATATTGGATGTGATCATAAATTAATTTATAATATTGTTAATAAGTTTAATAATAATAGTAATAATTTACATGCTATAGTTATTGATAAAATAAAATATATGTGGTTATCAAAACCATTTATATGTAATGAACAAGTAAAATTTATAAAACAGATATATAAAAATATATGTCGAGTCACATTTTATACTACTCCTAATTTAAATAGATTAATAAAAAATTCAAAAAATAGATGTAGTATTTTAAATCAAAGTTGTGCAATATATAAATGGCTAGGTGTTTGTGGAAAAGCATATATTGGTGAATCCCGATGTACATTAGAGAAAGGTCAAAGGAATATTTGTTGTTATATAAACGAGTACAAAAGTGAAGACAAAAGAATGTTAGAAATGATTACATATCACCATCAGTATTTTTGATCATAATGTAACATGTAATTATGGATTTGATTTTGATTTTATTAAAGTTAAGATTTTGTGTATAGAAAGAAATAATAATAAATGCAAAATTAAAGAAGCTATGTTAATAAAAAGTGAAAAGCAACATTTGATAAATAGACAGACTGCCAATATAAAAATTAATGAATTGTGGGAAAATTGATGTATGATGTATTACTTTTTGTTTACATTTGTAATGGTTTTTTGAAATACCAATTTGAATCTAGTTGATAACAACTACATAGATAGTTGAAAGTACTTCTATTAAATTGTGGTATATATTTGTTTTTAAAATATTTTTACTGTATTAATTATTATATTGTTTTGAATATATATATATATATATATATATATATATATATATATATATATATATATATATATATATATATATATATATATATATATATATATATATATATATATATTTATAATTGGAATACAGACATTGATTAATATATATATATTAGTAAATATTAAAGCACACAAATTGACAAATCACTAATTATTATTTAAGTTTTAAATCCCAACTCAATTATCCTCTAAACAAATACTTAAAATCAGATTATCAAACAGACAGGACATCTAACCCCAGACACCTATCATTTTGTTAAATGTGTTATGATTGCATACACAATGTAATAATGCATGGTGACCAAGACCAGATGAATGAAAGCAATAAAGTAATAAAAGAAACTAATGTTAAAGTAAATAAATATAAAACAAATGTAATTAATTGTTATTAACAAATTAATTATATTAATATCCATTAATAATGACGTTAACAATAGAGGAAAATGATAATCATGAACTTTCTTGAGACAAACAACATGTTTTTTTCTCAAAAAGTATACAAATGTAGAGGTTTCAAATTTAACATTTGCACAAAAATGTCACCCTATTTTCATTGGAAATACTATCGAAAATCAATATTAAAATATCCAAGAAAGTGAACATAAACGTTGAGAATTAATGTTAACTAAATAAGGAATTCTAAATTAAAGTCTTTGCAAGTAAATTCATAATATTCAATTTACCAAAGTACCAGTAATTCTTGGTTATAGATCGTAGTATCTAGATTGGAGTGAATACAATAATATAAAAAATATTGACTTTACTTCACTCAAAACAAATCAGTAAAGCGGATATATAAGTAATGATAAAAACAAATATGCATTTCTAAGTGCAAAAGTGACATCGGGAAAAGAAAGCCCTCATCAATGGAACTATGATTTGTCAATATCGAGATAGAAACTGACCTATCACTCCACACCTATACTATAAAATCTCGAGTTGATTCGTAATAAAAGGATACTATTTCATTTCATTTCAAAGCAGATATGCCAGATCTATCAAGGATAACTTACGTGAGGACATTCTAGAACACTTACCAGTTATCATTCACAGTTGAAATGTATTAACTTATATTAATGGGACAATTCACTACTAAAACACTTTTTTTCATCAACTTCAAAACAAAGGTAATGTTGACTTCATTCAGTTAATTTATTTGTACATTTGATAATATTATTTTTACTTTAATATAGGGGCCAAATGGACAATATCAGTGTTGGTTTGTAGTATAATCAAAAATATTTTACTTTTAATTTAAGCAAAATAAAAATATAATTTCATGTGAGCACTTGATTGTTAACCACTATCATCAGTAAGGCGGAAAATGTAAAATGTTACCTAATAAGTATTATATATATATATATATATATATATATATATTATATATACATTTTACAGTATTTAATATATATATATATATAAACCAAAACTGTCTAACACTATACTAGCAAAAATAAAAATGCAAAACCATAAAACAATACTCCTTGATTCTGAGGCTATCAATCTTATGAAAACTTCTTTTGATATTAAGGGAAGATGGAGTTTGAAATAAATTATGGGAAGGCTTATTTGTTTGTATATATATATATATATGTGTGTGTGTGTGTGTGCGTGTTTTCCTTTAGGTTGATTTTCACTTGAGAAGGTCTATTTGTAGTAGATGAAACTATGGTTGTGTAAGGATTTTGATAAAATTTTAAATTTAATCTAGTATTGTATTGTTTTATGGTTTTGCATTTATATATATATATATATATATATATATGGTGTGTGTGTGTGCAACACATACATTTTTATTTGTTTCTTTATATTAATAATTATGTTAATAATTTTCAGTATATTTTATTTACTGGCTATGTCATAAATGATTTTCTTTACATCATGATTATTGCACATAACAGGGAAATCACAGACACTAAAGTTGGTTAAGATAAATAAGTTAAAAGTTTCAAGTAACAGTTGTAGAAAGTAAACGTGACCTAATAGCAATCCTGTACGCGATATAAACCGTATGTATGTTAATAGGAACATCAAATGACTATTCTTTGTGTGATCAGTGTTTGAGATAATCTTTGAAACGAATTATAAACGAAGAATATCCATAAACATGTAAATATATATTCTATAATCTTATTTTCAATTTTCTTTGTCAAAATATCGCTCGTTGTAAATATAATTATTAAATTTATTCAAATGTTAAATTACGGTTCTTGGTAAGATTTTCTATAGTCAATTTTTAATTAGACATATATTTTCACATATTAATATCTTATTTATGTACAAATAATTGCATATCCACAACTATTACTAAACACATACGCATATTTGCACCTATCTATATTTCAAGTGATTCTAATATAACCTGAATTAGATGATTATGCAGAAACTCCACGGGATCAAAACTCGACAGGCGACATGTCGAATTAAGTATACAATTAATGTTTACTCTAGTTTTTCATCTCTCTTCTCCTAAGAATGAAATCAACGTGTGTGTGGTATGTATATATAAAAACAACAAAGATATACTCAATTATTTATTTGATGATATCACCAACCTATTTACATATCGGGAAAAACCCGTTCCCTTACACATGACTCGACCAATCTTTGGGCTAAATATCAATAGTAGGGCTCTAGTTACATTCCGTTACAAATGGTATTACTAGTGTCAGGACATGAAAATCGTATATTAGTATCAAACTTCATTATACATATAAAATATATCTAATTGCTCTTTAATTCGATTTTATATTAATATAGAATTTTATATATTAATCATAAAACACTGAAACACAAACACATTTATATTTTGTCATGATATTACCTACTGCGCTTGGAATATATAAATTTATTAAGAATTTAAAACACAATCAAAACATATGATAGTCAACAATTTAACTTGCATTGGAATGGAGAAATTATATAATAAAGAGAAAAACATCATATAAAATAACAATTCCTGTTAACCTAAAATTATATTTTGTCAAGTATTGTAAAAGTGATAACGAAGATCATTATTTCCACGATGTACAATATAATAAGAAATCTTTATTATAGTTCAAAAGTTAAAATAAATAGTAGTAATATAAGAAATTTTAAAATAATTAATAGAAAATTCATGATTACTAGAAGCCAAATTATAATGTTGCGATTACAAAAAAGTAGTGAAATAGAAAATAAACTTGAAATATAAAGTGAAGTGGTTAGAGAAGTAACAGAGAATAATATATTAGAGGATATAAAAAAAAGAACAAAACCTAGGTGTACTAGGGATACTTCGATATTAAATGTCCAAGTCCCCGTAACAAGTAAAACTTCAGATTAACTAAGTGAAAAAAAGGGAATGCTAATGATGGACCATTCAAACAAATGATGTTGATGATGCATCAAATGTTCACTCAGATGAATAATAAAATAACCATCAAGATGTATAAAATGAAAGCAGATTATCAACAAATGTCAGAAGATATGAAACGGTATCATAAAATATGGATAAAGATGAACTACAAATGAGGACAGATATGAAAGCAGATCAGAAACTAATGTTTTCCAAGATAGAAAGTATATATGAAAAGATAGATAATATAAAAACAGATATGAAAGGTGATTGACAACGAATGGTAGATTATGTAATAGATGATTTATCAAGAACAATAGACGATTTAAAAAGTGAACTGAAAGATGAAATGTCGCAAATATTGACCGACATTACCAACAATATATGAGAACTTGAAAAGTTGAAGAGAAAAAGGCAAAATAAATACTATGGCCATCGAAATAAAATAAGCTGGTGATGATTACAAAATTAAATTGGAATCAAATCTTAAAGAACCAAAAGATAATCATGGTTTATCTGTTGAATCCATAAAAAAACTAAAATAAATTCCCAAACTAAAAATATTAGTGAAGATCTCCTGGTAAAAACATCAGTCATAAAGAAATTGTTAAATGTCTGAAATCAATTCAATATATTGACATTTACCATAAAATAATTTTGAAATATTTCTTTGAGATAATGTTCATAAACTAATTGCTAGGTATCCGGATGGAATACTTCCATATCATGCTATTATTACAGATTAGAAATATCACCACTATGATAAAGTTTGTGAAACTTTAATTAAAACGACTATAGTTAATTATCTTAAGTGTAAATTAATATATTCGAAAAAAAATTTTATAATGGAAGAGATGATCGAAATCAAGAATAATTAATGGATGATAGGGTAAATTATAAAAACACACACAACAAAGGAAAAATACACTACGTTCCATAAACTATATAATACCTAAATGTATATTGATAAATGTTTAATAAGCTTATAATAAAAATGGACCTAAAGAATTAGGACCCAGGATATAGAAAACAAAGTATAAAAAACAGAATAATCCTTTACTTTAAGATATAAGTAAATAATTTTAAGACTAAATAACAATTCTCAAAATCTGAATTTGAATTCATATAACGACTCATTAGGAATATAAATAATCAATTTGAAAAATGTAAATGTAAAAGAGGAGAATACACAACAAAAAAACTTGTCATAAAATATATTTGTGAAATGAACTCTTAGAAATGAAATATAGCTTTATTTCTTAAATCCATAAAGAATTATATCATTATCAAGGAAACGAGGACTCATTACCATAAGCAGTTATTCCATCTATAAATTAATGTCGATTATTACATTTAACTGATATCGAAAAAATACATTAGGACTCACAACCAAAAAGCAGGATTAGTACCGTTAAATAAACCTATAAAAATAATAAAATAAAAATAGCCATAACCGCAGAAATATATTTAGATTATACTTTAAATTTAGCAAAAGTTATGTTATTAAGTTATTTTACTTTAAAAAGTTGGATAATTTTTTCAAAGTAGTTATTCTTAAATTATTTTAAGAAATTAGTACAATTTAACTTGATTACATAATTTATTCAATAGAGAAAGTTTGAATGATAAGTTTATGAACATTTATATACAGCTAGAATTATTTAACATATTCATAATGAAAGATTATTCCAGAACTCTGTGGATTATTTTTTCAATTTTCATTGCTGAGGTGTCTTCTTTCCATAGCATTCAGCACTTCTATACTTGCCTGATTTGTTCATCTTTACATTTTGGACAGGCTGTGAGCTCGAAATGCTCCCATCACTGTTGGCTTGTCTTCCATAAGGGCAAACAACAATCGGTCAACTTCTAGCCTCAATTCTTCGTTGTACAGGTGGGAATAGCTTCCAAGAAAATTACAAGAAAACCATTTCTAACACAGATAGTTAATCATATATGCAGAAAGTGTTTAACACAATCATTAATATGAACAAACAAAAAATGTATTTGATGTGAGTATATAAATGTTTGTATTAAATACATGTTAGGTAATGTCTTACCTTTTCCCCTTCATGATCATATTAACATGCAATCAAGTGCTTACCATAAATTATATTTTTTGCTTATATTATATGTGAAATATTTCTTCATTATATTGCAAGCCAACACTGATATTATCCCTTTTTAACCTTACATTTAAGGAACAAAAATATTATTATCAAATATACAAATAAATAAAATGAATGATTTCAACTTTAACTTGGTTTCAATGTTTATAAGAAAAAGGGTCCTAGTGAATCATTCCAGTAATACATGTTAATCCATTTTAATTGTGAATGGTAACTCTTAATTGTTCAGGAACATTCATTAGGTAAGTTATCCTTGATAGCCTAGAAATTTCTACTTTAAACACAGAGTAAGAGGATCATTTCATAACAAATTGACGATGTTTCACAGTGTAAATGTGAAGTGATAGGTGTAGTCTGTTTTAGGAACATTCAAATGAGGTTATTCTCTTCTACCATTGGATGTCCATTCACTGTTTCAAGAGTTATATCTAGGGCAAAGTGGTGAGAAAATATCACCGTTTGGAGTTTTGAATTGATTTTGAAATGAATACTCGAGGAGTACAAGGTCAATCAAGGATCTGACATTTTTAGTGTAGAAGAAGAAAGCATATGTGGGGAAGAGCCATCTTCACTCATCTGTATATGATTAAAGATATATGAATATATTTTTTATAGAATTAACTATGTCACATTGAAATCACCCATTAAAATGATTGAAAATGGGTTTCAGATCATGACCAAATTGTTGTCAGTGATTACTTTCATGATTAGATTGTGGTTATTTTTAATATAGAGGTAGATTAGATTGATTTGAAAGTGTTTATATTTTAAGTTTAACGCTAATAGAGGACTTTCTTGTAATTGTTAAAATAGATATCACTCCTTCTGTTGTCATTGAGATTGAATATTTGAAGAAGCCTACATTTTGTAGAATCTGATAGCTTTTAGAACATGAATTTAGATGTAATTTGTTTTCTGCCATGCATACCACATTTGATTGGCATTTGACTATCCAATTCTGATTAGAAAATACCCTGTCAATCGCGTTCATACCTCTATCATTAACTACATAAAAATATAGCTTCATTTAGTTTGTATGTGGTGATTTGTCCTGATTGATCCCACCATTACCCATCAGCTGATATTCACTCTTTATTTCCAACTGGACTATTTTGTTCCAGCACTTAGTTGATCTGGTGATCTTGTAGAATTTTAAAACGTTTTTGTTTTCTGTAGTAAAGAATATATTGTTTATATTTTTTAGCATTAAAAACAGAAATAACAATGACACTTTTTACATTTTTGCTCAAAAGAAAATATCTTGTATCTGTGCCTGAAACATAAGCACCATAATCTTGTAAGTAGATAATCATGGATAATTTTACATTAGAATGATTGTTCTGAATATCATTTCTGTTCTGTTGGTTATATATATATATATATATATATATATATATATATATATATATATATATATATATATATATATATATATATATATATATATATATATATATATATATTTTCAACATTAAATTATTTAAATTTGTTCCTCTATATTTCAGAGAAAATATATTTCCCAAATAAGGCTTTTTGTACTGAAAAAACATGTACTAATAAGTCCTATAAGTAACCAGGTTACACTTTGTATATCTCTATACATATTTATCACAGCGTAAATGTATATTATTAAAGCTCATAAAAACTTTGTTCATTGAGACGTTTACATAAATATGTTTATTTCAATTATTGCTTGTCTATATCCCTTGTTCTGGGTAACACACACTAGGTAAATGATATGTAATCCTAGATAAAATTTGCTCTCTATAATTTCAAAACTATAGGTGAAGTAATTAGTGTCTTCTACATAAATAATGAAATATGGATAATCATATGCAATCCTGGTTATTATTTTTTGATACGCTGAAACTCACATAGTATAAAGAAGGCTAAAAAATCCACTTCTTGAGTAAATCTCTAATCATTAGATTGTATAATATATACATCAAAAATGTATATACCGACTTTTAGTAATGAAGAAGACTCAAAGTAACTATTTTAGTTTCTGACTTAATAATACAAAATTGTAACTATTACAATTATTGTTTGTTTTTTTGTTTTTTTACTTTTACATCAAAGATAGTTTCTTAATCGAGAATTATCCTTATTATCATGAATACTGTAACCTACTATTAAATTGAACTCTTTTTTAATAACAAAAATGTGTTCTTTGAGTTATATTAAAAAGTCATTTATTTATTTATTTTTTGAAAAATCGGGAAAAATAAAATAAAATATTTATAGCAAGTAGAGCTATTACATTATAATTAGTTTTAAATAATATAATTTCAAAATATCAAGAACTATTATTATTCAATATTTAATTCATTTATCTTTAAATATATATGATGGATACTGAATTAAGATAAAAAAAAACTGATAGTTTATCATTAATCTCATTACATGGATAAATAAATTGTCATACAATATTTTATTCCATTACTTAAATTCAAGCTCACTAAAAACACACATTATCTTGATGATAAGTAATTTAGAATCTTTTGTATAATTTTACTGAAGTATGAACACACACACATAAACACATACACGCATGTATATATAAACAGAATAAATATACCGGTAAATATTTGTAATATACAGTTTTCCAAATCTGCATAAGTATTTTCACTTTCGGTTATTTCCTTAACCAAAAGTACTTCTGCGGATGAAATGATTGTATATAGTAGTTATTTATTATTATATTTATCATTTTTATTGTTATTACAATAGTATTTAATTAATGGACATTTTATTTGTATTATATATATAATAAAAGTCATATTTTAAATTTATTGTATTGGATAATTAATTATTTATATATATATATTCTTAGGCACGGATATTACCACAAATATCAAGACAGGTAATTATATATGTAATGTGTGTGTGTTTCTTTCAGATTATTATGTATATGCAATGTATGTGTTAATGTTAGTGTTATGCAACATTTCAACTTCTTCCTATTAAAACACATCTTTCAGTAATGTTAAAGAAATGACAAAAAAAAACAAAAACAATACATTGTGTATTATAATTTAAACATGACTTCAATAACGTATTCATATTTACTTAATCTTACAAATTGAACTGTTTTTATCTGAATAAATATAGGCATTGGGGTTGCGTACAAATTAGAAGCCAAATTTAAATTTAATGATCATTTTTACCAAATATGATTTATGAAAATTATTCCAACACAAGGTTTTTAAAAAAAAACAAATTCTAGAAATACACCTCAAAATATTAATTGGAAGAATCATAATAATAAATTAACTTTTGAAGTTAAGTACGTTTAATTCAGAAGTTAGATTTACAAAATGATCACTATTATTAATGTGGGAAGGTCAGATGAGAATTCGATAACCATTATACAGAATTATGCAACAACATTTTTTTTTTTTTCAGATATAAATCTACAATCAAATGACAATTTAAAAAAAAACATAAAAACTTTTCAACATCCTCGCTGAAATTATATATTTCATGATCGTATTAAAATATTACTATGATTAAATGTATTCTACATTGTGAATAAATGGTTGAATTTTAAGTTATAGTTGAGGAATTTAATATTATATTTTTCTTCTCTCTTCAGACATTGAACAATTGCATTTTATTTTTTTTTATTTTACAGAATACATCATTTTGACTAACAATTGATTATAAATAACAGATAATAAGATATATTCTTCCAGGAATTCTGTAATTTAGTCATAAGATATATTTTTCCAGAATTCTGTAACATAAAGTTTCACAAGTGTTTATGTTGAAATTTTTTCCTTAGGTTCTTAAAAATAAATGTATAGTGGTTATGCATTAGAAGTTAAATACTCCCAAAGGGTTGATATTATTATAATATTTAATTATAAATTTATTAAACGCACATTTATTACTATAATATTTAATATACATTTACATTATCACAAATTACTGAGGTCTGAGTTTGTTGTTTTATATAATGGTTGTTAGTTAACAAAAAAAATCATGTTTTTTTTTTGTAGGGAAATATATTCAATACTTATGAGATATCGTCATGTTGTAATCACAGAAGTCTATAAAATATAATTTAATGTTTAATTTCAATTTTATTACACTTTTGTGTTAGGACTCGTTTAATTATATATATATATATATGTTAAAACGAAGATTTGCACGGGTTAAATATATAAAATACATATTTTGCGGGTTCATCCGTGTTAAAAACTTTTAATACTACTACACTGACGTTTCGACTTGGTCTGTGGATGGCTTGTGTGACCAAGTCGAAACGTCAGTGTATTAGTATTAAAAGTTTTTAACACGGATGAACCCGCAAAATATGTATTTTTATATATATATATATTGTGCCCTTTTGTATGGGTCTCCATAAATTGTTGTATCAATCTGTTTAAAAAATTTTAAATTTAAGATATATTTAGCTATATGATGTTAATTTTGTTAATAACAATCTTTCAAAAAGTGTAATTTAAGTAATTTATGAGTGTTTGATAGGTGAAAATTGTGCTGATGTTTGAGAGAGACATTTCAATAAAGATGATAATAGTATGTGGTAGGGAAAACTGGCCATAATTAATACTGCATTAAAAAATTTAATAAATAAATGTTTAAAGCTAAAAGTTTTTAAAAAGACAAGTTAAAATTAAATGCATATATTTATTGTTGATAAAGATTAATATTTAATAGATGTATATAAATATTGTAATAATTAGTAGTACATAATAGAAGATTAATATTTGATTTTAATAATATCGAATTATTATCTTAAAAGTTGTTATAATATATTGTTTATTTTAAAAATATTTATTTTTAAAAATGAAATTGTTAGTTTATTTTTAGATTATTACAAGCATTTGTAACTGTGTTGTAAAACAGATGTTAGTTAGACACATACACACATGCTTGTGAGTTTTTTTTTAGTAAAGTTGCCAAAACTATTTTAAAATTCTGTTATAAAAAATTATAAGTATTATATTGGCTATCACGAGATAAAAATAAAGATAATTAATGTAAAGCATTAAATCTGATTTTTAAAATACTGCTTAAAAACATAACGAATAAAAATAGACTTAGTTTGTTTATAAAAATAATCTTATAAAAGTTAAAAGTGAAATAAAGTAAGAAAGTATATTTTAAAAAAATGTTTAATGGATTTAAATAAATGATAAAGATTAATTTAAGAATTTAATAATGTAATAAATAATAAATATTAAATAAGTCATTATTTATTTTTAATTCTGTATTGTTGGTAAAATATGTAAATAAGCTAGCAAGTTGATTGTTTAATTTACCAATCAAGTGGGGAGGTGATTCCGGTATAAAACCAAGGTTCAATTGTTCGGAGGGGATTATGATTGTAATTTTTAAAAGTAAAGTGTGCTATTAGAGATAGCTAAGTAAAATTATAGACGCTCTCGTAGTCATTTTAAAAATTATAAGAGAGTGGTTTTAAATAATTTATAAAAAGTTTTACCGTCAAATATGCAGTGCTAGTTTAATTATAATTTCCTATTGATCGTCTCTATCGAAGCTCAATTTACTATCAAATAGTCATGAAGACATCGTATAAGGATAAAATGTATTGGAGACTTTATACTAAAAATATAACAAATGCTGGATTAACTAGGAGAATTACTAGATGGATAAAAGTAATATGTAGGACATTATATAAATTTAAAAGTTAATTGTAATTAATTTTTATAAAGACAAATATTTTAAAGAAAGAGTAATACTTCTTTATGAAGAAAGTATTTGTAAATTATAAATTTAGGTATATATCTTAGTAAAGATATGGAAATTAACAGTAATTGTATAAATACTTGCCTGGTGAAGTCTTTGTGGTTCAAAAGACCAAATTTTAATAGTTTTAAAAGGCAAATAAAGTGGAAGTTTAATTGGCCAAGAAATACCTATAAGTAAAATTATTATATTATTAAAATCTGAACGCTGGTCGTACAGAAGAATTAAAAAAATTAATCTTACCTAAATTATTTTGTTAAGGAATGCGCAAATAAAATATACGTGGATATCCAAGTCAATTTAGAATAATTAAATAAAAATTTATAAACTATTGACTAATTCTAAAGATAATAACTTTTAAATAATTTTTCCTTTAAAGAAATGAATCCGGATCCTATAAACTATTTTGATTTTATTTTGTTTATGGTGGAACTGACTTTTATTTTATTTTTTTTTAAAAAAGAACATTTTCATTTTTCATATAAAACTTTTAAAACACGTGATGTACCGGAAAAGGAAGTAATGTGTTGTGAAAGTTTGTACCTAGGAAAAAGAACAATTATGGGTGAAAGAAGACACCGTTGGATTTTATGTAATATGTTTTATTTATTAACTAACATAAATATTTAATTAATTATTGATTTGTTAAAGATAGGAAAGGTACATTTACATTTAAAAAAATAACTAAATATTAATATAACATTTCATTGCATAAAGTTTATTTTTTTATAATTATACAACACGTAATATTTTAAAGAATAATTGTTGAGTGTAAATGTGAAATTATTTTTGTAAAACTATAATCCTGGAGGACATCGTATGGCGGACTGTACATTAGAGTATCATTTATGGTAAAAATTATATAATAATAATAATTTGATGTATTTTGATATGTTTTTCTTTAGATCAACCAAATATTGTTTGATTGTTGAATGAATGTATAAATATTTAAATAATATACACGCATAAGATTAGTAATAACAGTTTTATTTTAATATGCATACTTTGAATTTATAATGTAAATTTAATACAACGTAATATGAGAAATCTAGAAACAATTATATGATTCTTTCGTGGATAAATTTTAATGTTTCTGTTATAATATTAGGAATGAGATTTATTATATTAGTATAAGTTATTATTTTCTTTTCAAGTTAATAAGAGATATAAAAATCTATATTTTATTTTTATTTTATTAGATAATTAAGTTAATTTTACATAGAAGTTTATATTTTGATTGATGGTTTATCGGATATAGATGATGAGGTATAAAAGAGTTTGGATAGTCATTATTTTAAAAAATTGGTCATCTGTTTTTCTGAAGTTGAATAAGGTTAAAATGATATTTGTAAATAGAAGTTTACTAGGAAGGAATAGGAATAACAAGTTAAGAAGAGTAATAGTTTAAAGAGAAAAGAATCATAGAATTATATTTAATATAATACTTTATAAAATTGGTAATTGTTAAATAATTTTAAAAGATTATTTTAAAAGAACATATACGTATTGCATATTTTGGTAAGACATGTAGTATGAAATTACATTAGAATGAAATAAATAATTATAATCAATAATTATTATTATATTACAAAATTATATCAGTTTATACATTATTTGACATTGGAGTAATGCTAATAGTAAATGCAATGCATATTAGTACATTATAATATAAATAGCAGAAATACTTAGGTGAAGTAGCATTTTAATTGTTAACGTTTGTTTATTTACATATGCTACATTTTAGGATATTTTACCTAAAACTTTCTTGTATTAATTGATGACAAAATGATATTTATAAAATTTAAGTTCATCAACTTAATTAAATGTTGTTGATAAAACTTTTAAAGAATGTATAAATTATTTATTTATGATTATGGAAATAGTAACAGTGTAAAAAAACTTGTATTATTATTTTTTTTTCTTATTTTTTATATTTTCTTTGGTTTCCATTTTTTTAATGTAAATAGTGTAAATAAATTATTGGTTAAAGTTGATGTAAATAAATTTGTTAAGTTGTTTTAAAATGTGTCGAATTCATTATTTTACACCACAGCATTTGACAACAGATAATTTGAATAAACATAATATTTGCACAATATGAATTTATTCTTATTATTATTTTAGAAAAGAAATACAATATTTTCTTAATATAATTTATAGAAATTAATTGACATTAACATATAATATTATGATGGTCAGAAAGTAATTATAATGCACAATATAAGAGTATAATATTATTTATTGCCACAGATTGTTAAATTATAAGAATTTAGTATATTTTAAAATTAAGATGCTATATGGAAATGAAAGACATGTATAGGATTTACTTATTTTCTTAATGATTAATAGTATAATAAAAATAGATAAGATTAAGTTATACAATAAAGATTATTCTTGTTAGTTAGTGTTATTGGAGTAAGTTAGGTGTATTTAGGTTTGATATTAAATCCCTTATCATTCCTATCTGCACGAATTATTATTACTTTAAGATAATTAGAAGAACCTGAGATTATTTAATTATATTTCCTTAACAAAAGATTGAGAGTTATTTATCTATTATTATGAAAGATAGTTAATTTATAAAAGACATAAGAGTGCTGTAGATGTAGTAATAAAATAATAAAGATGTAATTAGTATTCTTATGCCATTGAGATAATGTCTTGGGAAGACATTAGCTCAATGTAAATTCAATTACCAATTGTAACTTCACTTCACAGTCTCATGATTTTAGTAAATATTTATTTAATTAGTAGATGATATTGAACTATATTAAATTTTAATAAGTTATAATAAATTTGATAAGATATAGTATTATAAAAATATATTAAAGATAGTTATACATATTTTAGATAAGCATAACGATTTAATTGAGCTAGTCATATTTTAAATTATATCATATATCGAGAAGTGAGGGTACAATATATATATATATATATATATATATATATATATATATATTTATATTTGACTATAGCATAAATATAAATATTTATAGAGAGAGAGAGAGATATATAGAGAGAGAGAGAGAGAGAGAGAGAGAGAATCATCCCAGTGCATAACGTTATACTGAAATAAATATACAAATCGTTAAGAAATTCATTACCACCCTCTGTGAACTATTATATAAAAACTTTAGAGTTCATATTTCAAATTGGCCAGCTCAAAATGAAACCACTTTGAACTGTCTGCTGTAATATGTTAAATATTAAAATAATAACAATCTCAAATAAAGAACCTAATATTTTAGCTACAACAAACTTAACTTATTGCTACAAACAAACACATTTTTCTATTATTATATAAAGACAAACTAGACATTAATAATTTTAATCTTTAAGCCACCTAACTCAAATGTATAGAAAATAACCACAGTGCATAATGCTATACTGAAATAAATATAAACATATTAAACATTAAATCACTACACACGGTGAAGAAATCCAATACCACCCTCTATGAACTAATATTGTAACCCCCACCCTACTTAACACCGATCCTACACATTATGTGAGCAAATGCCCATGGTGCCTATTCTATTGATGAATAGGATAAATTAACACTTTATTTGATTTAGAATTAATACTGAGACTTTTCTACTTGCGCCTAACTTATAGCTCAACTTAGTGGAAGGTTATAGGAAGTCAATAACATATAGAATATAAATAAATGGAGGAAAAAATACTACAAACCATTAAAAAAATATATGTCTCATTTATAAAGCAATCAAATGATGGGTGTTAGCAGAGTTTCATTTGTTCAAACTAATAAAATATAATTTGATTTGATCTCTTCGATCCTCTAAATATACTCTATATTAGCTCAATATAACTTTAACAGAAAAAAAACGTAATACTAAATAACTCCACTATTTAGCACAACTTAATCAAAATAGTTAAATTAATGTTAATTTGGGAATATTAATTCAGATCTCAGGGAATGTGTAATACAGATTAATTAAAGAAACTTTATTATCTTGTAGTAGCATTTATCAAAAATAAAAAAAAAGCTTGTTTAGAGCTATTAGCATGCTCTTAATTTTACATATATATATATATATATGTAAATATATATGTAAAATTATCTTTATATATATATATATATATATATATATATATATATATATATATAATGTTTTACGGGAATAGCAATTAGATAATGAAGGAAATAGGGTATCTTTTAATCTCACATCATTGTCTAAATAATAAACTAATTATGCAACCTTTTTATAAGTGTACCAAATGGCAAAGTATTTCATATAATGTCTGGATCAAGAGAACAATATTATCAGATTTCAGTATGTTTATTATCAAATTTATAAAGCAATGTATTTATTTAGCAATATATATATGAAATGTGGAAACTAAATATGAATTTATATAGCAATGTATTTATTTAGCAATATATATATGAAATGTGGAAACTAAATATGAATGCATATAAGAACAACTCGAGACAAAGTTTTGAATAAATAACAAAGCATTTATTTACACTCGAAATCCTAATAGATATAGTTAATTCACAGTGGGACTGTTTGTCCTAATTTCTAAATTCACAAATATGATTGGTAACCTGGGTTTGAAATCACTTTTATTACATATTTTGTCATTTATTGATTAGAAATTTATGAACATAAGTTACCAAAACATAATGCCCTAATATTCTGACTTCGAAGATATTTAAGCTATCTAACACATTTTTATTAGCGAACAACACTGAATAAATAAATATCATATTATGCGTACAAACTTATATGTTAGAGAGGTCACACTATCAATTATAGGAATAAAATAAATTACTAACTTTGGCTGTCAAAAGAGTAATTTTAAATAGTTCCATAAAATAATTCTTTTAAATATCTATCTTTTTTTTCATACATTCAAATTAAAAATAATCATTCTGATGATTTGATGATTTAAAGCATGATAGATTTTACAATATATATTTCCTGTTAATAATATTATACTTGCATATCAGCAAGATTATTTGCATTATGTGTGTGTCACATCTTGTGCCATAATTTAAGACAAAATCAATATTATGTATTGTCAATTTACTTATTAATTATTAAATAAGTGTTTTACTCCAGATAATGTCATAGACCAACCAACAAATATAACAATATTTCTACTTTAATATTCAATAAAGAATTTAATCTGACTATTTGTCTAACCACCAACTAAATTACACATAGCTATGACTTTATGATAACACAATAAATCAACATTAAAAAAAATAAGCACATGAGGAATAAATAAGCTCTTTGGCTAATAAATATAACGACAAATATTGGCTTCCCCATCTAACTAAAAGATACACAATTGGTGTGGAATTTTGTCTCACAACCAGAATGAAGGGGAAAACAATATTTAACTTCATAAAATATCATTTTATTATGCATACGTAGACAATCTAGGAGTCTACTTCATTCATGGCAAATACGTAGATATAATAAGGGAGAGAGTCCTCAATCCCAATAAACATAGAACATATCAAGAATAACTTTTTTTCTCATAGATATTTAATACCTTTCATTCTATATGTTGGAAAATAAATATACATATGGTAGGTCACTGATTCCTTCAATTCTTTTAGTATACGACATCATCCCAAATTAACAGACAAAAACAGTTATAAAAGTTAATATTTATTATTTAGACACACATACATATAAACAAGAGCATGAAAAGTATTTCAATTTATATAATATGCAAATATGGTAAAGTAAATGGTAAAATGAACATAAAATTTTTAGTTATAACAGACTATCAGCTATTTTAAAGTTTTAATGACAATAATTATTAACAAGCATTTACCATTTCTGACACAAAACGTATATATATATATAATATAAGAAATTCTATTTAAAATAATAATCATTTACCGGCGTATTTGCAATTTGCAATACACTCAACTCGAGACGGTCTAGGAGTCAAGGAAATAGCAAAAATTAAATCATCAAAAACATAAATAATGAATCTGTCTATCTGTCTATTGTATATCAATAGCAACAAACAACAAAAAATAACTTTTGTTTTAACTTAAAAAAAAATTCACATATAAAGTTTATTTTTTAAACATAAAGTTTCCTGAATGTTGTGATTCCAAACAAAGAGAATTCCATATGAGTACAGTTAGTAAACATAAAACATAAAAACAAATTTCTATATGATGAATATTTATAATCTAAATTTAATTCAGCAATCTCCAATATTCTTAGCAACAGCTAATAGAGTTCATTAATATAGCATGTGCAGTAATAATTTTTATATAATGATGGAGATATAGATAGGTAGTTTCAGCTATGTCTCTTTTATATTTATCATTTAACTAATTCTGGAAATAATTTAATTTAACAATAATTTAAGCAGGTTTCCAAAAGTAAACATTAGCTTTATAATTATCACAGGTATAATTATTTTTGGTTCTTACTATTTAATTATTCACATAAATCTACAATTCCTTAAGCAATAATATTTTTTTATTCTACAGTAAGTCCATATAACAAGGAGAACAAGAAATGTGTAATATTAATATCCTTCTACTTGATTTAAACATGTCATATTAAATAAATACTACTAATTAATCAATTATTTATAAACCACACATTCACTTTGTTAATAAATTTATTTATAAGTATGAATAACAAGCATAATTATTATCACAGAGTAATTCAAATATATATCATAGAAATTTTATACTTGCATCCTTCCATTTTAACTTGACTTTTACACAACTAGAGAAAAAAATTAAATGGAGAGTCAAAGATAGGTTTCCTTAATCAGTCCTGCATAAATTTCTTTAAGGTATTATAAAGTTTTCACAATTTTATTAAAAGATTATAAACTCACCACCATCACTTTCTTCTTAATAATAATAACAACAGATATAAGCAAACAAAGTAGATTAAATTTATTAGCATAAAAATACATTTTAATGATGATAGAATCCATTTAACATTTAACTGAGTGGAAAGAAATGAAGAAAAATATTTTTTTTTTTATAATTTAGACTGACATCTTCCCTTAAAGATGTCTGGTATCTAAAATACCATAATTTCTTTTATAAAATAATATTTTTTTAAAATTTTTCACTTTGGAGTTTAAACTGACTTGATATCTGGAAGAGACAGAAGAAATGGCAAAAGCAGAATGAACAAAGCAATGGATGAAACAACAATAAATGACTGAATTTCTATTACTGACTATCAGTTAAAATATATCCCCTCCATCAATCAAGACATCATCCTTATCCTCCAAAGGTTAGCTGCACCTTTTGCATTCTGTAAATAAGAAAAAAAAATCAAGAAATATTTTCTTGAAGAAAAAAATCATTTTGATTTTCTAAATTAAATCATACTAATAAAAAAATAGAAAAAAATAACTTTTTACCATTTTGAAACAAATGAAAATTATTTAACTATTAAATAAAATATTTGATAGCACATTTTAATTTATTAAATAATCTACTAATCCAGATATCAATTAATCACTCAAAAATGTACTTGCAAAGTTGTTTAAAATGTTTACTGTAATTTAAATGTTTTATTGTAGAATGTAATTTTTTATATTGTAAATAAATATGAAAATGAAATTAAAAGATGATACAGACATGCAGATACAGTAAAACTGGAACTTCCTAATCACCCAACCATCAGCTGAACTGAAGAAAGTGTGATAAAATAGATTACATTTTTGGTAATGGTAACAATAGCTTTTTAAAGTTTTTTTTTACTTTTCTGCAATGACAAACAAATTCAAAATTCTAATTTTCTAATTAATTATTTCTTTTGAATTTTTGTTTTTATAATCCTGAAGAATCTTATCTAGGAATGCACAGATCCATCTGCCATATTTAATATATGTATGTCATTGATCTATTGGGTTTGTGGCTAAACAGATTTTTCTACTATGGTCTGTGTATATTTCTTGGGCAGGAAAAGCTAGTATTCTCTATTTCTTAATAATTTTTTAATGATCATTTTGCCCTAAGGTCCTGTTTGTGATTTTATTTTTAAGATTAAAAGGTTTTTTTATTCTCTTTATTTAAGATTAAAATCTTTGCTTCGATTCTAAAAAAAAAAAAATAAACACTTATTTTATTTCAATATTTAAATAAAACTAATTAATAAATTAATAATTCTTTATTTATGAATTTTGAATGTCTGTGCTTATAATTCAGTATTATTTACAAAAAAAAATTAAGTACTAAAATTTAAATGTAAAGCGTATCTATCTATCTATCTATCTATATATATATATATATATATATATATATATATATACAAACCATCATACAAATACAAATATCCAGTAACACCCTCTGTTTAAAGATCTATATCTCAATAATAGCAAACCTTAAAATGATACCATTTAAAATGATACCATTTAAAATGGTATCATTTTAAGGTTTGCTATTATTGAGATATAGATCTTTAAACAGAGGGCGTTACTGGATATTTGTAATTGTATGATGGTTTGTATATTTTCTACAATTATTTCAGTTAGTGTTAACAGTAACTTTCTTTTCATATATATATATATATATATATATATATATATATATATATATATATATATATATATATATATATATATATATATATATATATATATATATATATATATATATATTGTAACCTCTGTCTTCTTCCTCTATATCACTTATTAGATTGATAAATGCCCAGGCGCCAATTCTATATAAGAGAGAATAAAATTTATAACTGTAAATTACTTTTTAAACTTATTTAAAAAGATTATCATACTGTAATTATTCTATGGCTTAGCTCAGTTGAGGTTATAGGATATGGTATTCATATAGGATGCAAATAAGAATAATAGAACATTTATGGATAATAATTCTGTAAAACTAATTTAATCATATGCCACACATTTATTCAATTATAAAACCATTGCTAAATGGTCAATCATCATATTTATTACAGGATAGACAATGATGAGTATCGAGTACCTTTATATCCATATCACTATCTATTCTAAGAAAAGTAAAATATAATATTGGCACTGTAATATTGGGATCTCTCAACTGCAGACAGATTAAATAAATTTGACTTATACTGGAAAATCTAGATATTCTATAATTAAGTTACGTTAACCATATACATATATGTGTGTGTGGAAATGGAGAATTGAACATATAATAAAACAATTCATATGGGTATTAATTCAATAAAATATTTATTGAAAATAAAGACAAAATAACAAAAACAAAATATATTATTATCCGAACATCTTGCTATTATCTCTACCACTTCCCTTCTTACTTAGATAAAATACACTTCTCTCTAACATCTCATTTATACTGAAAGAAATGAATTGTTAAAAAAATGAAATGAATATGATATTAATATGATATGTTATAAAGATTTTGATATTCATTTGCAAACACTAACTTTAATATTAATTTTTCTTTTTTTTACTATTCCTTATTACCTATATTTTCGAATATATGTGCCTGTAAACATTATAAATATAATGCATTTATCAACCATAATATTTATAGTTTATTTATGAAATAATTGAAATAAAACAAAAGTATAATTTTGGAAACAATAATAATAATAATATTTATAACAGTACACACACATTCGAATATAAAATGTATGTTTAGAATGATTTTTAAATCCTGTAAGACAATATATTGTCTTACAATAATAATAACCAGTTACATTAGCATTAAAAAAATATATAAAAATTACATTTCTATTATACAAAAAAATATATACTTATCGATATTTAATCATTAAATGATTAACTTGAAAGTCATTATTTGAAATGTCAATGATATATATGATATATATGCTTCTTCTATTAATAATAAATGAATCACAAACAAAATGTTAATCCTGAAGGTTAAAAAAAATAACTTGATATAACTGCGAAAGTTTTTAATATTGAAAATCTTGTAATAAATATATTAGCATGCACTGGAATTATTTTATTAATCACGTGAGATAAAATCTCCAATTAAGTGAAACAATTATATTAAAGTTTTATGGTTTTACCTTTTTAATTTTAAATTTGATATATATTTTTTTTATTCCCTTTGTTAACAATTTCTCCATGACAGTATGCAGTTACTAAAGACGATCACTAACTGGAATTCAGTAATATATTTCATTATTTATTTCAGTCATATATATGTGAATAATAAATTCTTTAGTTTATAATTCTTTTACTAAGAAAACAAATTATATTGAATAAATTCTTTTTTTTTTTAAATTTCACTTTGTGTAATATTAAGAATAGTCTATTAAAAATTGAAAATATATCAAGCGTTTGCAATAGTATTGAATATGTTTTCTCACAATTATTTTCATTTCTAATATTTTCCATAATTCAACTATTATCAATTTGTAGCAAAATGTTAAGTGACTTATAATAGATATTCTTATGTGGTATTCAGGCATTTTAATAGTGAACTCAAATCGTTAGCTGGGAAAGTCAAAGCTGAAACCTTACAGGGTTTTATTTTTTCATGTTCATCCTTTTGCCTCTTAAGTAGTCTGTACAAAACTTTTTCTGTCAACACACACTCACGCCCTCTTTTTTTATATTATTGATCACTTGGCAAAACTTCAGAACTAACTTGATTTATAAACTGACAACAATAGAGTATTAAAATAAAAATATCAAATATTAAATATTAATGTACAAATACAGAGATAATTTTTACATTTCCAAATGTAATATTAGAAACAATACATAACAGTAAATAATATATATATATATATATAAGAAAACCATTTTACTAAATTATATATGAGTATATCTGTTTTGTTTAGCATATAAATTTTACTATTACAACCTAGACATTATAAGTAATTGTATGAAAAAAAAATGGACAAAGTATGAAATGATGTAAATGAACATCCATCCATTCACATACAGAAGATAAATCTTGGATTGGAGTAGACAATAATCTAGAAGACCAATGAAAAATACTTGCTATAACCTTCCTATTAATTCTACTCTTATACCAACATTTTCTGATGTTTTGCGGTCTTCCTATTCACTACTAAATCATCATCATCATCATCATCAACCATTATCAATCCACTGTAGGATGAAGGTCTCTCCAAGTTTCATCCATCTTCTCCAATCTTTAGCTTCTCTTCTCCACAACACTCCTGCACATTTTCTTATTTCATCCATCCATCTCACATGTGGTCTATTTCTGGGTCTTTTACAATCTCTTGGAATCCAGTTCAAAATTTCAATTGTCCATCTATTATCATCTCTTCTAGCAATATGTCCAGCCCAACTCCATTTCAATCTTTTAATTTTTTCAATAAGGTCAGTAACACCTGTTTGTTGTCTTACCCATACATTGCGTTTTTGATCTCTTCTTGTTACTCCCAACATACATCTCTCCATACTCCTTTGAGTGGTCTGAAGTCTCTGTATTGCTCTTCTATTAAGTGTTCAAGTCTCAGATCCATAAGTAAGAACTGGTAAAACACATTTGTTAAAAACCATTCTTTTCAAACACATAGGCATATTTCCTTTTAGTATCAAATTATTTCTACCAAAAGCACTCCAACCAAGTTTAATTCTATGATTAATTTCCTCCATTATGTTTCCATCTGTATTAATAATCTGACCAAGGTATTTGTAACTGTTAACTTCTTCTAATTATTCATAATCAATCTTTATTTTCATATTTTGAGCAAATCGATTAAACATTACTTTAGTCTTTTTAACATTTATCTTTAGTCCTACTTTTCTACTTTCATCTGCTAACTCCTGCAACATTTCCTGCAGCTATGAAGCATTATTTGCAAAAACAACTACATCATCTGTGAAATCTAAATGACTTAAATACTCTCCATTTACTATCACTCCTTTAGTTTCCCATTTTAATCCACAAAATACTTCTTGCAGCACTGCTGTAAAGAGTTTTGGAGATATGGAGTCACCTTGTCTTACACCTTTCTCAATGTTGATTTTTCCAGTATCATTATGTAATCTAATTGTTGCTGTTGCATTTTTATAAATATTCTTTAAAATATGACAATATCATGGATCTATACCTTGATGATCCAATGCTTTAATCATGGAAGAAATGTGTATAGAATCAAATGCCTTTTCATAATCTACAAATCCAAAACATAATGACAACTCATATTCATTTGTCTTTTCTATGACTTGTCTCAATACCTGGATATGATCTATTGTACTAAAACCACTTTTAAATCCAGCTTGTTCTCTTGGTTGGTGGAAATCCAAAGTTCTCTGTAGACGAGTTGTAATTATCTTGGTAAAAAATTTATATAAAACTGATAAAAGGCTGATAGGTCTGTAATTTCTAATATCTTCTTTATCACCTTTTTTAAATATTAACATTATTACTGCATTCTTCCAATCTTCCGGTACATCTTTATCATTTAGACATTTGGTACATAACTTTGCTAAAATTATTTCTATTTCTTCACCTGCTTCTTTTAATATTTCAATTATAATTCCATCATTCCCTGGAGCCTTTCCTTTCTTCATACACTTAATTGCATGCATGTCTCACTTCTTAAATTTAAAATTCTGGGCAATTCAGAAGATGTAATAGATATAGGAAGTACTTGTTTTTCATTACTATATAATTCTTGATAAAAATCTTCTACCAATTTTATGATGTCATCTCTCTTTTTAGTAATAATTCCATCTTTTTTTCTTATTGCAGATATAAATTTTCTACCAATACCAAAATATTGTTTAACATTTTTGAGACTTTTATTTTCTTCTACAGCTTTTCTTGCTATTTCACAGTTATACTTTCTTATATCATTTTCAACTCTTTTCCGTACCATTTTACAAAATTCGAGATATTCGATTCTTTTTGATACATCATTTTTGTATATCTTCATATTCCTTCTTTTCTTCATAAATTCTCTAGTCTCAGTAGAAATTTTATTAGTCAATTGCTGCTTTTTTCTACCAGCTATGTTTGTTGCAGTTTTTAAAAGTGTATCAGTTATTTTCATATTAATTTCATTCAAATCTGAATCATGTTCAAAATCTCCTAACATTTGAAACCTATTTGTAAGTTCTAATTTAAATTCATTAGAATGTTTCTGAAGATTAGGAATATCAACTGTAAATATTGTTTTTCTTAATAATTTTGTCTTTCTAGTTTTACATTAACACGTAACTTATACCTTACTAATCGATGATCACTTCCTGTGTTAAATTTATTAAGAACATTACAATCTTGAAATATGTATTTTCTGTTAGTCAATATATAATCCAATTCTGCTGTACCTTCATTTGGATGCTTCCATGTCCATTTCCTTTTAACATTTTTCTCAAAAAATGAATTCATAATATAAAGTTTTTCTTTTTCTGCAAACTCCACAAGTCTATGTCCTCTCTAATTTCTATTACCATAACAAAAATTACCTACAGCAATTTCATCTTTCATTTGTCTACCAATTCTAGCATTAAAGTCTCCCATAACAATTTTAAAATGTTGTTTACTCTGATCAAAAGCCTTTTGTACATCCATATAAAAATCTTCTACTACTTCATCACTATGAGAACTTGTTGGGGCATAAACCTGAATTATCTTCATTTGGTATCTGCTATTAAGTTGTATAACTAATCTTGCCACTCTGTCCGATACACCATCAATCTCCACAATATTGTTCTCCCACTTTTTATTTATAATGAATTCTACTCCACTTGTATTTCCAATATGTGTGCCTTTATAATAGAGTATATCTCCACTTTTTAAATCAATTGTTTCTTCTCCTTTTCTTCTAACTTCACAAAGTCCAATAATGTCCCATTTAATATAAGACAGTTCTTCTTCTAATTCTTGCAATCTTCCTTCACTTGAAAGTGATCTGCAGTTGTAAGTACCTAAATAAAAAGTCGTCATTCAAATGGCAGCCTGGGTCCGCAATCAGGAGATTCTTAGCACCCTCCGCCTTCGGCCACCAACCGCTGCCTTGGTTGGTGACTTTACAGCCTCCTGGGAATAAGGGCCATGCTTTATTTTTGTCTGTCATAATTGTATATATGTATTGGGAAAATATTTATCATTTACACAAACATTCCTTCTGCCTTATCAGTCACTGAGAAGAAAGACCATGGTGTTTCTTGATCTTAAACTCAGAGGTAAAAAGCCAATAAACTCACCACGCTGGCTAATGCAGGTTGGTGAGTAGCCCATCCATGTTCGTATACTATATGAATAATCACTTAGTAATAACAGCTGCAACGACAAGAATGTATGGAGTGGACATTAGGAATTTGCCCTGCTCAGTTCCTTTAAGGCCTTCAAGAGGAATCAAAGGGTCTCCTTTCAGTTAATAGCAAACTCCTTTCTGCAGCCTACTAAATATATAACTTTAAATCCTATCATTTGGTACATCCAACTAAAGTTTAATTTTTTTTTAAAATCTATTTTAAAAAAGCAAAACTCATCTCAATTCATTTTTCTCAGATAACTATTTTTAGCCATTGTTAACACAAATGTGAACTTCCCACATTCCTTCATAGTGTCAACCTGGAAGGTCACAATCCTTACCCCTTATGAAAGAAAAATGAATTGGATAACAACAATCACTATTAATAGCACATCAAATTTTACTCTCAGATTATTCCACAATTAGACAATTATTTTGGTTGAATAAACATAAAACAATAAAAAACATTTAATGCTTTTACAAACACATGTTTATATTACATTTTAGAAACATTAAATAAGCAAGAAAAAAATAACTATATTCTATATTGAACAATATGTATAACTGATTAATCATGTCTTGCAGGACATGGAATCAAACTGCAAGCATTATAGGTAACTTTAAACCTTGCTCGATTATTCTTTATTTTATTTTTTCTGACATGTTTATCTCTAAGAGACATTATCTCAATCTTCTTTAGTCTAATTTTTATTTTTCTATGCTCTATCCTTTTATTTCTGGATGTGTCTAAACCCATGACATTGGTCAACTCTACATTTTCTTTCTTTAGTTTGATTTTAGCTTTTCCAATTTCATTTTTATCATCTACACCTTTACTAAGATAACTTGTCTTAACCTTCTCTTTACTCATCTCTTTGAATTTTACTTTAATTTTCTTCATATGTTTATTGTTTTAATCACCTCTCTCATAAAATCTACTTTAGTTTTCTTCTTACTTTTACTTTTAAGCTTTACTTTGGCTTTGCCTAAATCTTTTTCCAGATTAGTAACTTTTTTAAGAAAATTTAAATCAAACTTCTCTGTATTCTTAATTTTACATTTTATTTTCACTTTACCAACTTCTCTAGCATATGACTAACACTTTCCATTAAATATTCCACACTACATATTACATGTTTAGTATCTCTGTAAAATATTTTTTTGAAAATATTCGCATTCACCTTATGTTCTAAATAATTGGGAACACACTTTAAAATTATGTTTTCATTTTTATTTTTAATCAGTAATCTTTAACAATTCATTCTCCAAAATTTCTAGATATTTTATGTCTAAAGAAATTATTTCTGTCTTCATTGATTTACTAATTTCTTTCTCTTTATGAAGATTCTTCTTGAAATCTCTAAGCATGTCTATAACTTCATTCTTATCTAATTCTGAATTTTGATTAACCATTTCTCTAAGTTCTTTGTATACATTTATTTCATTACTGGATAAACTAACATTGTTATTAATCTGCATAACTTGGTCATTAATATTCTCTTGCATTTCTAGCTTCATTTTGGGTATTTCTAACCTAGCTTCTAGCTTTGTTTGTAGTTTCACTTCTAATTTTATCTCTGACATTTCTGACTGTATTTCAATCATCCTCTCCTCTGATTTATTTTGTCTCAATTTTATTTCTATTGCTATCTCTGATTCCTGACTTTTTATTTTCTCCTCCACAACTTGCATCTGCCTAACTATATTAGCTTTTATTTCTACCATTTCTAACTTCATTTCTGAAACTTCCAATTTTATTTCTGCCATCCTGTCCTCTGTCTTACCTTGATTCAATTTTATTTTTTTTAGTTCTGACTTCAATTCTACAAACATCTCTTCTGACTTTTCTCTATCTTCTACTCATCCAGACTTTATTTCTTCTTTTAATTCTGATTTTAATTCTACTAACAACTCTTCTGACTTTTCTCTATCTTCTACTTCTCCAGACTTTATTTCTGCTTGAGCAGACTTTAGTTCCCTTAATTCTGATTTCAATTCTTCAAAAAACGATTTGGCCCACATCAGCATCTCATCATCTGTGCTTTTAAAGTTAGCATCTCTCATCTTACTAGACTCTCCATATGACATATCTATAGCTTCATTTCCTGGTTCAAGGTCAGGGGACATCACAACAATGTTTGGAGATGGTGTCTCTTGAGCCCCTCCCAAACAACATATAAGTTAAACTCTTCCATCATATAATATTTAAAAAATTATTAATACTACTTATAGAAAATAAGGTTTACCAGCTCCAATCTCCACCAAACCAACAATTCAAATTCATCATCATTACCTAAAACCACATAAAATTTCCACAATTTTATTTCCCATATAATGTTCGATTTTCCATACACACATAAATAAGAAGACATTAAGTTTTAACTAAATAACATTAATCTAAACATAGCTGAAATTATTAATTAAATTTTACATTATCCACTATAGTTATATTACAAACTACACCAATTCAAATTACTCATAAAACACCAAAATAATTAAAACATGTTCATTTATCTTTATGCTGTATTGGGTGCATTCAAATATAATAACCAGCATTTATAACCCCCCAAAAAATGAATTTTATAACCAAAATAAAATTATTGATGACATGCATTTACCATGACAACTGATATACAATTTTTAATTAAATATGGAAGACACTAACTTTTGCATAAGAATATAGAAAAAAACCTTTTAAGAATGAGTTATATATTCAAGTTATATACTCATCCATTCTTCTAAAGATCCGACAGATACTGACAGCCAAAACAATAATTAGCAGTCACAATTTTGAGATAGATAGAAGAATTTCATCACTGCTCTTAAAACAGTCAATGCTCCATGATCACCCTGATGATCGTCCCACTTTAGTCACTCTAAGCTACTACAACTCATAATATTTTACTACACACAATATCACCCTACCCTGCTTGCATCCAAGTCTTAGGGGCTATTACTTATAAAATATTGTCTTGCTCATCTTTGGGAGTCTTAGAGACAAATATTCCATATATATTAGAAAGAACTATGCCTTGCTCTCTCTGGAGTTTTAGAGGCAAAATCATGGCAGGACTACTGTTAACTGCTTCATGATAACTAACAACTGATATCATAATTTGGGTTGGAGCAGTGAATGAGAACAATCAGTCACCAGTACATGAATACACCATATCCTTAAGACAATAACAAAAACTCTCCATCCATCACCAAAACTTGCAATACAACCAATAAAACTCCAAAAATCAAGCATTCTATTTAACCTTCAAAATTATAGACTTTCTATAAAAGAAATGTTCCAAATATGAACAACATTACTACTTTATAATTTAATGCCATCAATAATTTTATGCTTATCTGGCAGCAATGATATATTTCATTGACAATCAAAATATCAAAAAAAAAAAAAAAAAACCAATGCTATCAACTTTAACATTTACTATAAGTTATGATGTTTATATAGCCCTAAAATTGAAACTAAGCTCTTTCATGGCTGTATTTATTTATTTCACATAAAAAATGTTTTTTTTTAAACTATACATCTGACATTCATATATCTACTACACATCTTTTAGGTATTGGCTTATTTCGACCCCTAATTGGCTTATTTCAAACCTTAGTTAATGCTCCATTTACCCCTAGTTACATTTTGTCAAACATTTCTATTAATCTTCCAGATTAATATAAAAAAATCCTTGAATAAGAAAACTGCCAACTTGATTCTATTTTGGAACCAATTTAGCAATAACTGTATATTTAAAACAGAAATAAAGTAATTCTAATGGCACTGGACTACTTCTCATCTCAGGTATATGCCAATATATTTCAACGGATTTGAAATTCATTTGAATAGAATGCTTTTAATAATTAACAAGGGAAATATATGGTGGAACTAGCGAGTATATGCCGAGGAGGGGTGTAGTTTATGAGTATGTAACTTTAAAAGATGGTGAAAGGTCGAGGCATTGGATAGCCATTTTGCCTTTTATTTGGGATGTCTCTAGCCCACTCACAGCTCAAGCCTAGCTCGCACCCAGGAGCTTCGTAACTGTGGGGAAATACGTGAAATAATTCCCATGTGCCATTTTAGCACAGGATTGGGAACCGCGGAGTAAAACATGGGGGGAATAGATTTGAATGATGATGACCTATGCCAACAGGAGGATTCCAGCACCCATGCATATTTACTAGCAACACAGCTTAAACTTTAAAAAATTAGTAAAACAAAGGGCAATTCATTAAGGAACAGAAATAGCTCACTCTCGACTTTCATATTTCATGGCCAGCAGACTCTCAATAAACTTAAGATACATAAATATTCATTTAACAAAATTATTATTAAGCAAATTACTTTAAAACATATATAAGAGGTACTTTTAAATATATAAATGATGGGAGGGGAGAAATGCGTGTTTGCGGTTGATAAACTAAGATGGCAACCACGCATTATTTAACTTCCGTACATAACTCACATTAGTCTAAAGAAATTAATTATACATTTCATCATAACACATTGAAATTAGACATTTATAAATATAATAGAAAATCAACCCAAGCACAAGTTCAGCATGCATTAAAAAAATGTTTGAATAAATACATTTATAGAATATACAAAATTGTTAGCTATAACTCGAAGTTTTCCGAGATCTCAGGTTGATTTTAATTACCTTATTCTGTTACCTCTGTCCATGGCATTTCCAAACTTGTAGCAAAGTTCTTAAGTAAAGTTATGATTTTCTTTAATTGATGGTTCCTCAGCAGCAGTTAGTAGATTTTAGGAGCAGCATTTCTTTGGGCTGGTTCAGTTGGAATTGATGATACCATGACAGGACATCAGATTTTGAATGATGGATGGCTGAGGCACAGGGCTCCCAAGGGAAAACAGCGATTTCCCCATTACCCCGACATTCTGTAGTTAAACTATTTTAAAACTGGATTTACTGTCACGATCAGGTAGGTTAATTAATAACTCTGTCTAAATTCTTAATTACAATCAATTAACCCTATTTTAATGCTCTCCTTGATTACAATCTAATCCTGTGGTGATGAAATCCATTCTTTAATTATTACACATTTGAAAACATGGACTGCATTTTCTAATTAAAATCTGTTCGTAAACACTGTTTTATCTTATCAAATCTACTAGTAAAACTGGCACCAATATGACTAAAATTAGCTACTATTGTTCTTTCCCCACCCTCACTGACTTAAAGAACATGGCATGTTTTTGAATAACATTTTATAACAGTTTATATTTATCAAACACTATTTCTGAATTTAATTTCCAGAAATATTTCTCAGTGATATTGTTTCTTCAAGGCAAATAATTATAATGAAATAACATCACAAATAAATCGATTCAAAAACAACTTTTGAATAAAATATTTTGATAAATTTTAAATATTATTGCAGTATGTGTGTAGATGAGAATATGTGACCTACTTTATTGCACAAGCATATATACGTAATATATACTCGACGGTTTGAAAATACAACCGTTTAAAAACAATTTTAATTATGATTAAACCCCAGGCACACCATTATATATATAAATTTAGGCGGGATTTCGGCAAACATACCCAGTACACAAACAATACGATGAAATTAGGGTTTTAAATAAGGCATGAGGGTAGGAAACAGGAAGGCAAGGTGAAACTAAGATTGGTAAGGCATATCTTACTGTTTCAATATATATAAATTACATTTCTAGTATACAAAAAAAAAAATGTCAATGATATATATATATGATGTATACGCTGCTTCTATTAATAATAAATGAATCACAAACAAAAAGTTAATCCTGACAGTTAAAAAAAATAACTTGATATAACTGTGAAAGTTTCCGATATTGAAAATCTTGTAATAAATATATTAGCATCCACTGGAATTATTTTATTGATCACCCAAAATAAAATCTCCAATTAGGTGAAACAATTATATTAAAGTTTTATGGTTTTATCCTTTTAATTTTAAATTTGATATATTTTCTTTATTCCCATTTTTAACAATTTCTCCATGACAGTATGCAGTTACTATAGACAATCACTAACTGGAATTTAGTAATATATTTCATTATTTATTTCAGTCATATATATGTGAATAATAAATTCTTTAGTTTATATTTGTTGTACTAAGAAAACAAATTATATTGAATAAATTCTTTTTTTTTAAATTTCACTTTATGTAAAATTAAGAATAGGCTTTTAAAAATTGAAAATATATCAAACGTTTTGCAATAGTATTGAATATGTTTTCTCACAATTATTTTCATTTCTAATATTTTCCATAATTCAATTATGGAAATTTACACCAAAATGTTAAGTGACTTATAATAGATATTCTTATGTGGTATTCAGGCATTTTAATAGTCAACTCAAATCGCTAGCTGGGAAAGTCAAAGCTGAAACCTTACAGGGTTTTATTTTTTCATGTTCATCCTTTTGCCTCTTAAGTAGTTGTACAAAACTTTTCTGTCAACACACACTCACACCCTTTATTATTATTATTATTGATCACTTGGCAACACTCCAGAACTAGCTTACTTTATAAACTGACAACAATAGAGTATTAAAGTAAAAATATAAATATCAAATATTAAATATTAATTTACAAATACAGAGATAATTTTTACAATTCCAAATGTAATATTACAAACAATACATAACCAGTAAATAAAAAAAATAAAATATAAATAAAAAAATCATTTTAATCAATTAAATATGAGTATATCTGTTTTGTTTTGCATATAAATTTTACTATTACAACCTAGACATTATAAGTAATTGTATGAAAAAAATTGGACAAAGTATGAAATGATGTAAATGAACATCCATTCACATACACAAGCTAAATCTTGGATTGGAGTAGACAATAATCTAGAACACCAATGAACAACACCTGCTATAACCCTCCTATTATTTCTACTCTTATACCAACATTCCCTGATGTTTTCCTGTTTTCCTCTTCACTACTAAATATATAACTTTAAATCCTATCATTTGGTACATCCAACTAAAGTTTAATTTTTTTAAAATCTATTTTCAAATAGCGAATTTCATCTCAATTCATTTTTCTAAGATAACTATCTTTAGCCATTGTTAACACAAATGTGAACTTCCCACATTTATTCCTGGTATCCAACCTAGAAGGTCACTATATATATATATATATATATATATATATATATATATATATATATAGATATATATATATATATATATATATATATATATATATATATATTTTGGGGGTTCATCTGTGTTAAAAAATTTTAAATATTAATATTCTGATGTTTCGACTTGGTCACACAAGTCATCCACTGGGTGACAACAGGTAGAAAGATGGTTGTAGAGGCTCTACAATCACTGATTTGAATAAACATTAAAGTTCCACCCATAGCAAAACTGTTACATTTTAAGAATGGTTTTTAAAGAAATCTTTTCAAATAGGAGGAAGTTTGCATGTATCATCTCACTTATTGATACAATCTGGCCTTTTAAGTATATCGATGGCTTCTCTAATTTTGCACTGGTAGAGATTATCATACCTGGTTGTGATTGTGGTACTAGAAAAATCAATTTTATGACCTTAATTTATAGTATGGAGTGAGAGTGCTGATGACGAAGAGGGTTGTTTAATTGCATTAGCATCCTCATCTCTCATAACACTGATGTGATGATTACTCATACCTATGTAAGAAGCTTTACAATTTTTACATGAGATTTGGTAAACACCTTTGGATTTGTTAACATGGTTGAACCTGCAAAATATGTATTTTATATTTGCAACCTGTGAAGATCCTCATTTCAATATATATATATATATATATATATATATATATATATATTTTATGATAGACTAGGCCAATATATATATATATATATATATATATATATTGGCCTAGTCTATTCTAAAATAAAATTTTGGTGTATAATTTTAAATTTTACAAATCCAATAATATTTTCTTATTAAAAGAAGACAATAATGAAATATTAGATCATAGGGTTTGAACTCGAATTTAGCTAATGGAAATTTATAAATGATCTTAACTCAAGATACACATAGATAATAAACTATAGAGTCGTTTATATGCAGATGGATTAACAATTAATATCATTTAGTATTTAAAACTGGTGAAGTTTAAATTGTGTTTTGTAAACACAATGTATTATAAAGATGAATAATTATTGTTTGTGCGCATTTGATTTTAAAAATAGAGATTATTTATCTTCAAATCTTGCTATATTTAAAAGTAAATAAATAAGATTTAATTTTACGTTTGTCATCTGATCCTTCATGTCAGTCACTAAAGGCATGATTTCTAATCAAAAACACATTAATATAACGTTTTCGGGCTTGTGATTCTTTATTAATATTGATTTTTTTTGTTTGTTTGTTTACAAAGTTTACTTTTTTTCGTTTCTGAATTATTTTTCCCAAATAATATTTTTGATGATGGTATAATAATAGTTGTTTTTTTTTGGATTGTTGAAATTTAAGAGAGAACTGGTCTTTTTGGTGTGTGTTCAAATAGTAATTTGTGTTTTTTTTTAAATAGTATTACTGTTTTTGTAAAATTGGATTGCGAAATTTAAGAGAGAACAGGTTTTTTTTTGGTGTGTGTTCAAATAGTAATTTGTTTTTTTTTTTTTTTAAATAGTATTACTGTTTTTGTAAAATTCGATTGCCGAAATTTAAGAGAGAACGGGTTTTTTTTTTGATGGATCTTTAAATAATAATTGACATTACTTTGATATGTTTCCATTTAATTGCTGACAACAATTATCTGGAGAAGTGTTGTTTTTTTTTTTTTCGTGTGTGTGTGTGTGTGTATGTTTAAGTATAAATTAAAAACGTTACTTTTATCGGTTTACATTTGATTAACGACCGATATGACTTCCTTTCATTTATAAATTATGATTTTTGTTTCTACTAATAAATATTTTTGACAACGAGACAATAATAGTTGTTGTTTGTTTAATTTTTATTGACAAAAGGTTGTTTTTGAGTGTAGTTTCAAATAGTAATTTGGGTTACATTTAAATAATAAGTTACTGTCTTACTTTGATTGGTTTACATTTGTTTGACACTAATTATTGGGAGGGGTGTTTTTTGTGTGTACGGTTGTAGACAACAGTTATTGGGTGAAGGGGTGGGTTAACCATTTAAACAATAGTAGTTTTAAGTTACAGTCTTACTTTGATTGGTTTACATTTGATTGCTGATACTAATTATTGGGAGGGGTGTTTTTTGTATGTACAATTGTAGACAACAATTATTGGGGAAAGGGGTGTAATCATTTAAAGAATAGTAGTTTACGTTACTTTTAGTGGTGGTGTACATTTGATTGCTGACAATAATTAGTGAGAGGGGTGGGTGTTTTTGGATGACGATTAAATACTAATTTACCTTCCTTTTTTATTTGGAAAAAGGGTTTTTTTTGTGTGTGTATGTTTAAATCAAAATTGAAGTTACTTTTATTTATTACATTTGATTGACAACCGATTGACTTTTTTTTCATTTTTAAATTATTGTTTTGGTTTCCCAAAAACCTAATATTTTTGACAATGGGACAATAATAGTTCTTAATTTGATTATTACTGACAAGAAAGGATGTTTTTTGGAGTACGTTTAAATAGTAATTTGGGTTGTGTTTAAGTAGTAATACTATTTTTAAAAATTTAAGTGACAAAATTAAAGAAACAACGGGGTTTTTTTTTTTATGGATCTTTAAATAATAATTTTCATTATTTTAATTTATTTACATTTGATTGACAACAATTAGTGGGAGGGGTGTTTTTGTGTATTTTTAAATAATAATTTACATTCTTTGGTTAACAACAATTATTGTGTGTATGTTATGTTACTTTATTTATCAATTTGGTTAATAATATTTACTGGTAGACATTTCAATATCATTAATGACATGCTGTATGGTCAACTCATCATGGCTCCGGTAATGCAGCAAATGTAAAGACTTGACAAACAGCATTTGAAATCCCTCAAACCAGCTGCCTTTTCAAAGTGCACATTTCTTTCAGCAAGAACGAGACTTACAAATGAAAAACCAAAGATCTTTATGGACCTCAAGACTAATACATTCACCACACAAACATCTTTTTTTCTTTCAGCAAGATGTTTTTCTGCTGTAGAAATGTTACAGCACTGACGGCTTCCATGTCTGGCAATTCCCATCTTTTCTGTTTTCGAATTTGCCGTATTTTTTGTCTCGGAAAATTTCTCTCTGAAACGTGACTCAAAGTGTGATTTTTTAAAATATTACCCTAACCCACCATATTGAAAATTTAGGAGGAATATAAATTTATGAGGAACAATCACAATACTGTTAAAATTGTTAAAATGTAACAGTATATCAATTCGTCTTAAAAAAAAAAGGTACCACTGAAAATTTAAATAATTTTGACACGATCAAATTAATAGACCCTCGTACAATATTGTTACATCAAATACATAATACAGCATTATGATATAGTGCATGGCACAAACAACTATGGTATTTTTCTCTGCTTTTAGCATCGGAAAAAGCCACACCATTAGCCACTAAGCCGAGTTAACATTCTTTCTAGATTTTATCATAGAAAGAAGACTTAATTCCGAGTTAACAGTCTACTTTTTAGCATAGAAAAAAGACTTAACTCCGAGTTAACAATCTTTCTAGGATTTATTTTAGAAGGAATGCTTAAAGACTTGGGTGCGGCCATGGAAACGGCATATTTCTAGAAATTTAGCTAGAAATCCCACCTCTAGTGGCTGACACAAAGGATCAGATGACAACCAATTTTACAAAATACTGATTTAAAATTAAAACAGTAAATTCTATCTTTATTTAAATTCTAAAAATATTATATTTTAATATTTTTTTTAAAAAACTAAAAATCGGTCATTTTAAATTAATAAACCAAAAACTTTCAAAATAAATGATTGTTTCATAGAAAAAAGTGGGAAAATATTAGCCGATAAAAGAGTTTCAAGCAATTTTCAGGAATATGAAATTGAAGAGAAGAAAGAAAAGGCTTATTGATCGTAAAGAATAAGTAACTAAGTTTTTTTTTCTTTCTGAGAATTTTTTTTTTTTTTTAAAAATTGGATTAAAAATTCCTAAAATCGTATTATTGGCAAGCAGAAAAAGTAATGAATTGTAGCTGTATTGATATATTGGATAATTATCGTCTTTATATTTAAACTAATGGAGTAAATTAATTGTTTTCTACTGGGCAGATCAATAATCAATAATTCCCAATAATCTCTTGAAAATTAATAAATATTGAAGACATCATCGGAGATGAATGATCAACATATATACTTACTGAAAAGTAGAGATAACTGTGTTGTGGGAAAATGAATGGCAGTAATAAACCATAGGAAATAAATAAATGTCAATATTCAGTAAGGATAAATAAAAGAACTGTAAATCTTGGGGGAAAAGTTAAGTATATATATTTAAGAATCCATAGAACTAAATCGGTAATAACTGAAAAGTGTTCATTATTATTCCAGATATATATATATATATATATATATATATATATATATATATATATATATATATATATATATATATATATATATATATATATATATATATATATATATATATATATATATATATATATATACTATACATATATAGATATATATATAATCCTAATTACAATAAATTATAGACACATATATTTTAATTGAAATCCTAAGAGTGCCATATACTAGAGATAGAAATATATGTCATCTAGAATAAATAAAGCAAGCCCTAAATAATTTTTTTCACATTACTAAACAAAGAAAAATAAGGAAGGATTATTGTTGCAATAACTTAAATATCTCACGAATCTTAGGATAAGTAGAATGTACAAAGAGAAAAGAAAAATAAAACTTATAATAAGTTTATGTGGAATAACCAGAATGCTAAGAAAACTTAAAGTTGTTATTATACTTTTAGCTGAGAGTTTAAAAGAGAAGTTTCTAATGTTGGTATTTATATTTTTAATCTATGATTTGCTAGTATAATGGGGGGGGGGACTAAATCATTTAATAAGGAATTGATTCAAGTGTTGTTATATTAATAGTTATTTAATAATTAGGTTGATATTAAAGATTATTAATCATTTAAATAAACAAATATGTACAATATTTTAATATAAATGGGTATTTAAAATGATATATATGTAATCCAGAGAGCAGGTTGTATTTACATGTGCGAATAGATAAACTAAAAACAATGATTTTGTTCTTATGTAAAAGTATTGATTTTGTTTGCTTACCAACCTCCAGAATTATGACCCTATGTTCTCACTTATTTTTTGTATTGTTACTTAATCATAAAGTACTACTATTATGTAGAGGTTGAACTAATGGACCATGAATGGGAAAAAAATGATTGTTTAATAAACTGAATGTGTGATATGTAGTTCACATTCATAGGGATAAATATCTCAACATATATTGGAAAATTGTTAGTTTTGTTTAATAATAATACTTCTAAGATTAATTTTCTGTTGTAATTGTTATAATAATATATGCATATCATTTTATTATAAGTTATTTTAAATTAGATGTTAATGGTAATGTTTATTGTAATCATTTGTAATGAATATTATAAAAATTATTGTTTTAAAAGTTTTATCAAATTCTAATTGCTGCATTTCTTTTCTGGGCTCATTTTCATCACATCACACAACTCAAAATGTATAGTCGAAATTAAAATGAAAAATCAATTCAGTTTAGAGCAAATCTAACAGTTTAATAAGCATAAATCTCTTAATAAAGATTTTTTTTTACTTGTTACATACTGCCTTGATCCCATATGTCATTGATGACATTGCCAATTATGAAAGTATATTTATTAATATGAAATTAAATGATACATTAGTTATTAATGAAAGTATTAGTGTTAATTACAGTTTAGTAAATAATGATATTTAATAATATGTATTAAAGAGCATAAATATAAATCTTAAATACAGATTTAAATTATGAGGTTTTCTTATTTTGTGCAGTATCCATGGAAATATGTAAAATCCCTCTTGATATTCCGTAGGTAGTATGAAGAATTAATAAATCAATGATTTTCCTGAGATCTCCTTATTTTCTAGTTATTTTTGTGATTATTGCCAATCTTAATTATCAAAATTAATAGGAATCACAGTTTATCTGTAATTATTTAACAGATTAATTTAATGAGTGATTGAATTAAAACATAATAAATATAAAATAATATATTAGATATTATTGTTAGTCATGAGAGTATGCAGATACTTAATAAGGAAGAGTATCTAGGTATTTTTATGCCATTGAACAAATATTTTGTATTTGTTTAATGTTAAAAGGATGTGATCTGTTTATAGGTAAACGAGTTAGAAATATTTACTCATGTCAAAGTAACCTGGGATAAATACTAATCTTATCTAAAATCAATTGTTATAGTTAAAAAAAATGGTTGGGATATAGTAAGTCTGTTATTAGTACCTAACCAGAGTCCAAGTAGGGCCTGATATAAGGGGCTTTGAAACTCTGCTTAGGGTCGTACCACCTATAGACAGGCCACAATATATATATATATATATCCCGTTACATATCACCGAACTTATTAAAAAAAACTGATAAATAAAGACTTTAGTTAGGGTTTGTACTAATTGATAATAGTAATGTGTTAAAGTTCTTTTTTTTTTGTGGCCGTAATTTTTTACACAATATTTCAACTATAACATTATTTTAATACAAAATATATATACTCATTTCAGAAAAAAATTACTGGCTTAATTTTCAAGGTAATCATGGTTTATTAAAAATCAGTTCATTTTGGGAATGGGGAGTCTTACCGTATCTACCGCACAGGTTGCCACCAGGCTATTGGAACCTGGAAAATTTATATAGTAGGCAGATATGCAAGTTAAAAATCCAAACTTTTATTTATTAAGACCATCAGACTTGCTACTAGCTCATAGAGTAGCAGAGGTTTAAAACATATTTATAAAAATATATTTGAATAATGATTAAAAAAAATAAGCTAGATCATTGTCAGTACTAAAAACAAAAAAGGTTTTATTCACGTATATATATATAGGTGACAACACACAAACTTGAAAAATAATTACTATAAAAAATATGTTTTATGCTTCATCATCATTATATTATTATTATTATTATTATTATTATTATTATTATTATTATTATTATTATTATTATTATTATTATTATTATTATTATTATTATTATTATCATCATCATCATCATCATCATCATCATTATTATTATTATTATTATTATTATTATTATTATTATTATTATTATTATTATTATTATTATTATTTAATTTTTAATCTTAGAATGTTGAGGATAGATAGGCCACCAAAATGACACATTTAAAATATTTTTAAAACATTTACCTCCAGACTAAAAGTTTGCAGCCACATCAATGCATACTTCCCAGTATATATCTACACCCAATGCAATGTGAACATGTTAGCATAAAACCACCTGATAGGAATGTGCATCTGACAGCATAATATTATTTGAAGATAATGACCTTTCTCCAATACAGGAATGTACATATATCTGGCAAAGGAAATATGCATATAAAATAATAAAGAGCAAACTCTATGTATGGATGGGGGAGTGGTCTATCTTGCCAACTTATAGTCCGTATCCATAGAGCTAAAAGACATTAATGTCATGCAAAGTACTCCACATCCATTTCAATGATATGGCTACCTTTTGGGGTCATGCATTCAGTCGGGCACATTGCCCAGCATGCTAGAACACTTCACATTACATCTATAATCCTTCATATATCCCTCCACCAGCATTGACATGTCTACAAAACAAATAATCCGAAATCAAAATCACTTTAAACTAGCATATACTTAAATGAGTCTAAACATCCATCTACATTCAACTTAAATTTAAGTCAATTTAATAATTTACTTTATTAAAAAAATATTTAGTTTCGGGTATTTAACTTATTTTAAAATTACACAATTTATTCAACTTATTTTTACATCAAATAATAGATTTGACTTATTTTTTTTAAAATCTAATAATGCACAAGTGATGATGTGTATTTGCGTTTATCTTTAAATTTATGTTCGCAATCGCAAATCCCTACCCTATTACAAACAGATCTCATACTAAACATAGATAAAAAATATAATATATATTTTAAAAAGATTAGTTTAAATTTTAGATAAGACTTTAAAATTGCTAAGTTTATAAAAAATAAAGTTTAGGTTTGATCAGGAGAGAAAGTCTATAGTTCATATTTAAAGGAAAATAAAGTTTGAAGAATTTAAATTAAAGAGAGGTTATATTTCATTTTTATCATTTATATTTTATACTTTTCTTTCTCTGGGTTTGTTCCTTCATGGTGAAGATCTGAATTTATGCAAGGGCTATTTCCTGTGAACGATGATGATTTATTAAGACTTATGATGCTTTCCAGTCGTTCAATCCTGGGATCTGTAGAGATGGAGGCTGCTTTCGGCCGATTGAACAGAAGGAAGCACAAAGAAACAGATTACATTTTTGGCAATGGTGACAATAGCTTTTTAAATTTTTTCTACTTTTTAGCAATGACAAATGAATCCAAAATTATAATTTTCTAATTAATTATTTCTTTTGAATTTTTCCTTTCATAATCCTGAATTGTCTTATCTAGGAATGCACAGATCCAGCTGACATATTTCATATATGTATTTCTTTGATCCATTGGGTTTGTGGCTAAGTAGATTTTTCCACTTGGTCTGTGTATATCTCTTGGGTGGGAAAAGCAAGTCTTTTGTTTCTATATCTCGACTCTTATCTATTTCATAGTAATCTATTTAATGGTCATTTTGCCCTAAGGAACTGTTTGTAATTTTATTTTTAAAATTAATAGGTTTTTTTATTCTATTTATTTAAGATTAGAAACTTTGCTTTGATTCTAAAAAAAAAATTGAAACTAATTTTATTTCAATATTTAAATGAAACTTATTAATAAATTAATAATTCATTATTTGTGCATTTTGAATGTCTGCACTTTTAATTCAGTATTAGATATTTACAAAAATAAATTAAGTAATAAAATTTAAATGGAATGCATATATATTGTACATATACATATAGTATTCAATTATTTAAAAAAAAAAAAAAAAATTTTTTTTATTCTTTTATACATACAGAGATTTATATATATAGACTTATTATTATGAATAAGCAGTTCTTCTTTTTGTGATTTATTATATAATATTTTTTATTATTATTAAATAATATGTGTTAAATTTATTTAACTTTCATTTTGATAAAATAGAGTAAATCAGAAAGGTGTGAAATAAGGCAATCAAGATTGTTAGATTAAAAAAAAAAAAGGAAAAATTGTACACGTGTGAAACAATGAATAGATCTGTACAAACACAAAGATGCTTTTACACTTATTTCTGATTGCTATAGATGGCCAGCTTTGTTTGTTATCTGTATCTTAAAATTATTTTACAAAAGAGGTGCTTTGATGTAGATGATAGCGATCAATTTTAAGTCAAACTTGTGAAGCTTTGATTTTTTTTAGATAAAGATTTCCAGATGTTTTTCGCGATATAAACGATTAAAACAATTTTTTTTGGGCAGTCAGTCTGAAATTTTTTAAAGAGGCAGTTAATCATAAATTTTTTTTAAGAGTCAGTAATAAATTTCTTTAGAGAGATGATCAGTTAAATTATTATTATTATTTTGAGACTCAACTCAGTCGGTCCTTCCTTGTTATAATTCTTAAGCAGAAATGTAAGCTCGAATCTTTTTTTTTTAAAAAAAAGAGAGTGAACGCTTTAATTCTTTTTTCTCACTCTTTGAAAGTTGAAAAAAAAAAGAGCAAATGAAATGTGCGTTTATATAAAGCAATTTTCAAGCAATATTAAAGAATAGGAGAGAAATGGAACAAGATTGAATTTATTATAAGCTAGTAATAATTATAAAAATGATATTAACATATTTGGTTTTGCAAAATACAATGCCTTTGCATTGCTAAACCATTTTTTCTGCTTCCTGATTAATACAGAAGAGTCAAAATCGCTGATCTGTCTATGAAATCATGTATCCAGTAATAACCAACAAAATTATAGATTTTGAAGCCAACCACGCAAGCTATATGGAATGCTTTGTTCTTAGTTCATGTCTTATTAAAAGCTCACTGCCTTCAAACCAATGGAGAAGGGGAAATAGGAGGAAAAGAAAATTTAAAACAGCTATGTAGAACCAAGTTTGAAGCCATAAATCAAATTTTTGTTGATTTACCTCAATCATCTAAAGTGTCAACAGCAATTATTTTTTTAAAGAAGAGAAACAAGCAAATCCACCGGTACCTACTTATTCAAAGTACTTATAATAACTTTTTTTTCTTTTAAATGGTAGAAGGAAGCCAATCAACAGTGAATAATAAGGAAATTGAAGAAACAAGCAAAGTCAATTGATTCAGCATTATCTTAAAAGTATCTGCAATAACTTTCTTTTTTTTTTTTTTGGTGAGCAAAGAAAAGCAGTCTAAAATTCAAATTCAGGACATTAATAAGAAGTAAAAAGTAGACGGGTAAATATGAACTTTCTTTAACCGATTTTATTCTTTTACTTATTAAAAGTAAACCTTAATTTACTGGTCAAAGCAATTTTCTTTTTTGATACAGAAACATTAAAGACTTGTTTATCTATAGTTATTTGCAATATCTCACAACATAGCACAAACATAATTTAAATCTTTAAACTTAAATTTTTCATTATTTTTTTTTTTATTATATATTGTAATGTTGAAATGTTTTTTTTTTTTAATTGTTCTTCAGATGTTAATGATAATGAGCAACCTATAGATATATGCATTTATAATGTTTTTTTATTTTTATTTTATCTTGTTGCATATTAAAAGTTAATATATGTATTTTATTTTCTTTCGCTATAAGGTTGCAAAAGAGAAAAGATATTTTTATATATGTGATTTTTGGGTATACATTTTAAACATATATGTTAACATTACCGAATGCGTGAATGTGTAACTGCTTACCCAAACACATCAAAGAATAGGTTATATATGATTAGTTTAAAATAGTAAATTAAAAAGTAGGGCATTACATTTGAATGGAAATGAAATAACATATACAAGTTACACCTGAAATTTATTTTATGATATGATAAGTAAGAAAAGTCTTAAATAAGCATTTATAGAATATGTATTTTTTTTAATATTGAGTTAAAACAGCTTATTTTGAGATATCAAGAAAAGTGACAAACCTATATATTAAGTTTATTTGCTTATACTTATATCAATTTTATATTAATAAACCATTTATTTAATTGTCGATTTAATTTTAAAGAAGGAAAGAAAGAGTAGTAGTGTTAATAAAATATAATTATATATCTTAATTGGTTTCCGAGTTATTATTAAGAATATTGTGTTTTTTGTTTTTTTTGTCTTAATTCTATCATTTTAAATCAGCATCATTGCTCGCAGTTATTAAGTATTACTATTCGTATATATTGAGCAATCACTTGCAAATATTAAGCGTCCGCAAAATAATAGGTAAACTAGAATGTTGATATTTAAGTATTTAAGGATTATGCTTGAGAATAACCAAATTTTGATAATTATAGTTCAACATAGAAAGCTAAAATTGTGTTGTGTCCATGAATTTAGATCATCCTCATCAAAGAAGGATATCATGTTATTAGTTAAAAATGTTTCAAATAATACTATATAAAAGTTATGATCGCCATCAATCATCATTAATAAATTATAATCATTAAATTTAATGTTTAGCGTAATGAATATGTTTTAGTAAATAGGGGTTTATAGAAAATTGAATATTATGCAAAGAGATTCATGATGATCAATCATCACCATTAGTATTATTAAATCCCAGTATGAAATAGGATAATTTTAATAGATGCCTATAAGTTTATAAAGATGAATTTATTGTTGTGAGTTTATTAATAAGCCATGGCTGGTATCATCATCACTATTATAATCATTATTATGACATCACTATTATAATCATTATTATGATATCACTATTATTATCATTATTATGATATTATTATCATCATCATCATTATTACCTTTATTGTGATAAATAATCTAGTTAAATGGCCATCAATATCAATAATGGTCTTCACATGCTTGTTTGGAAGCCATTAATAGGATTATACATGTCTGTTCATCAATATACGCTAATGAGCTAGCAATGTCTATAAGAATCTTTGATCTATGGTATAAACTTTGGTAATATTGGGATCTTGTAATTTTATCAATATAGATAAAATGTAAGAATGTCATTTTGTTCAATAGTCATCCAAGTCATGTGTAATAAATATGTACTGAATGAGTTTGAACTCAAGTACACTATAAATAGATACTTATCTAGATTGAAAACAATCTAGTGGCGCTCATGGGAAAACACATGTACTTAGCTAAACTGAATAAAGAGTGATATCATCCCTTTCCAACTTCATAATATTAGTTTTATAAAATATATTTTTTATAAGTTGTCATGAATAGCACCAGTGTGTGCATATGACCATGAATGGTCTTATATATTTGGAAAGAAGGATAGGAAGGATTCTTTGTTAGAAGAACCTAGTATTGGAGATAAGCATAAGGCACTCCAGGAATCTCACAGTGGGTACTTTTATTCAGTTGCTATGTTTAATATTATTTTTATTAGATGACAATGTCCAGTATGTTTTACTGTTTAAATGACTGCCCCAATATATAAATAAATACCAAGAATCTTTAATGCTGATATTTTCTTTGTCTATGCTATGATGAATTGAAATAGCTACAAATTATAATTACAAATACATATCTTTTATATTAATTTAATAATTACAAATACATATTTATATTAATTGATAAATATTGTTACAAATGGCAATTGATTTATTTAAATTGTTACAATATATATATATATATATTGTAATATATTTTGATAATGATGATCGGTTACATATATATATATATATATATATATATATATATATTGTAACCATCATCATTACTCAAGCCTAATACCTTGATGTTAGAAAACTACCATAATCAGACCCACTTTACAATAACCTAATAGACTGAAGGGACGATGCCTACCATATTGGTGCCAAGAACTGTAATATAATTCTTTGTAACCAATAGCTTTAATCATTGGGCAGCCAAGAACTGTACCCATCAATCTTCTAACTGAATGCCCCAATCATTGTAATGCCAAGAACTATAACCAAAAGCATACCATGCCATCTATATTGTGGACCAAAGACTATAACCAGAATCTGGAGAAAATTACAACAAACAAAATAATGATATAATATAAAATTATTATAATCTAATCTGGTCGCATCCAGGATATACTGCGAAGAACTATTGTAGTAGTATATGAAAATACATTTGACAAATTATAAGTATGTAATTTTATTATCCTTCAAACCTTGATTTGCGATTTTTCATTGTGTGAGACCTTATGGCCGACCATGGACAAGATAATATAATTTGTGAAACTACTAAAGATTATAAATTTTAAAATTACATATATGATTTTTAATACAAATGCTAGTTTAGGTAAGAGCTTTGCGATAATAAATAAACATGGAATACTTGGGTTCTTTTCTATAATTTAATAAATATCAATGAGACTCTTGTTATACTGATGAATGACAATTAAAACATTAAGTCAATACATTTAATCATGTCATTATCTGGTAAATCTGTTTATAAGTTTATAAAATCAATCAATTTTGTATAACGTACTCGAATCAACTACGCAAAGCTAAAATGATGGAAAAGGTAAATGGAATTTTATTGTATCTTACACATCATAAACTACCAAAGACAAAAAGCATTCAAATGTTTTTCTCAAAATATTAATAAACTCTTATATCATGTTGACAACAGTATGTACTTCAATGTATGCTCTCTTTAAGATATAGGATTTTTGATTTTATTAATGACAAATAGCAACGGCACAGTAAGTTTAATTATAAATCAATATTTATTTACAATTTTATGACTAACAAGTAATTGATGTTTAATGTAATAACTAACTAAATAAATAAATAAATAAAATAAATAAATAAATTATCATTCCATTGGCTTCCTTCAATAACATATCATAGGCACAGATTTATAAAGCCTAATCATACATTATATTACAATTTGATATAATTGATGTCTTGAGGAAATTATACTAAAATTCAACATCAAATCATGAAATATCCAATGTGTCAGTTCCAGAACCAATAAACCTATACCATATACCTATAATAATATAATAAATAATATTTGCAGGAATTAGCTAATATACAAAGCTAAAGCACAGTAAAAATTCAAACTTCAGATCAAATATTAATTAACAAACAGTTAATCTTCATGAAGATAATTTAAATAAGATGCCCTGTTACACTTTATGATTCAACTTATAAGTTATACTTAAAATGGAAGAAAATTATTTTAGCACAATAATACAAAATATTTTGCCCAAACTTACATTTATGAAGTAAAATGATATTCCTGTGGATGCATTCATCTACACATAAGAATCATACACCACTGAGGCTCCTGTGGGTTTATACACCGCCATAAAGCAACAAATATAATTACACAATTCCGCGCGGATTCACCAGCAGTGCAGGAATAAGTGTAAATATACAGAAAGTGGCAAATAATTAATCTGTGGATTAACCACCAACGCAGATTAATGCCATTTAACATGGTAAAGCAATATTAATATTTACTTCATATTTAAAGTGCAAAAATTATCCTCCTCAGTTATTTTGACAATTCAGAAAAACACTAGCATTTCAGTAAATGTGGGTTCATACATAATGAAAAGTGTTTTAATAATAAGAGCAACTAATATACCCAATTATCTTGCTTAAAATATAAACATAGTAACAATGTAATATAGGTGACATGAGAATAAGAATAGAACTCTGGAAAGACTCATAAGACACTTCATGAGAGGTTGACACATATAAATTCTTTAGTAATTCTTAAGCTTTTTCGCAAGCGCTATCCCTTGAATAAATATTTTATTCAATCCCATTAATTAATTTAAACTTAGTAAAAATATATCTCATGAACTTCACATATAAGTTCATATAACGATAAAATTAAAATTAATTCATTCTTACTTAAATAAAGAAATTAAATTATACAGCATTTTATAATAATAAATATCATCCGTGAAATCAATGTAAAAAAAATGTCTTGAGCAATAAATACACAAATTAATAATTATAAATTATAGCCGAATTCAGTAGACATGATTATATCCATTTGTTTTAGCTATGATGAGCACTTTAAATTAATGATCTTACGTGCCTCCATGAATATAAGACAATTACAAAAGCATGATATGTAGAGTTTAAATGAAAATGTTCTTCATAAGTTATTAAATTTTACATTTCTATATAAAACTGTTCAAGTTTATGACATCCAGGCTAATATTTATTTATCCACGTTTAAATTTAGGAATACTAATTAGAGCAAATAATTTAGTAATTCCAAATTAACGATAAAATCAAAGTAGTTTTAGTTAATTATTTGAAGACTGTTACCATTATTCAAACAGTAAACAAATTAAATAGCAAATATATTACTGGCATTATACATTTAGATAACGTAATCAATGCTTAGCGTTTCAATAAATTTTAACATTTAAATTTTATTTTAACTTCTTCTTTTTTAAAAATAAAGTTTTCATATTCGAAAAACTTCTGCAATTAAAACATTTATTTAGTGTTGCCAATTTGTATAATAATAAAATATTCCAAGCATTCTTACCTTCTGCAATTAATTCTACTTTTAAATTTGAAAGCTCCGACATATTTTTAAATGTACATTTTAGAAAATTATTAGCGATTTGATCCACTTGGCTTGCTGACTTGAACTGATCTTTTAAACCTAGCAATCCATTTTATGTTTAGATTTGTAGGAAATTTTTTGGTAAATCCGTTTACTTATTAATTATTTTTAAAAATAAGCTTAACATACTTTGCATGCATTTTATTTTTACCCCCTTTTTTTTTTTTCACCAGACAAGAATGCTAGCGTAATCGCGGGTTTTTTTTATTTTACACTGAAACGCATACGTGGTTACTATATTTTTATCTAATAATTAAAAATTAGTTAAACAAATGGTTTTTTAATTCAATGAAAATAATTTCTAAGACTATTTTAAATAAATAAGCATTAATATTATTTTCAATCACATTTTACTAAACTTAATATGTAATGTCAATTTCCAAAAAGCTAAACATATTTTGATACAAATCAGTGGATGGAAATAAGCAATTTAAATACATTAAAATAACACAGACAATAAGTAAGGCAAAATATTACTTATTCTCTTTAATAAATTATCTTGAATGCAAGAAAATAATCTGTTCAAAATGCAAACCAAGCCAATCAAATCACCAAGAAGACAGAGAAATTTTTATACCAGTTATATCAATCTTTATATTTTATACTAAAATAAGGTTACAATATATATATATACACGCAAATTTATAAATAAATATTTAAAAATACAGTATTTAAAAGCTTATAAAAATATATGTATAACCGTCACTTTTTTAATAAGCTTTTAAATACTGTGTTTTTAAATATTTATTTATAAATTTGCGTATATTATTTTGAAGAAATACAGACATCGATTTATTATATATATATATATATATATATATATATATATATATATATATATATATATATATATATATATATATATATATATATATATATATATATATCCCAGAAAACAATTGTCTATAATTTTAAAATATTCCATAACAAAAAAATATTTAAATTTTCACACCAACTTGCTACAGAAATGCTTCCATATATCCTTTGGCTTGTTGGTCATTAATCCATTGACACCATTGACTAGAGTTCTAGCTCCATAATTTAATAATGAATCCTAATTAAGATTCTGAATAGTCTATGATTAGGAAATTGAACTTGGTTTATTCTCACATACTGAAGAATTAAATATTAATTATCTTTATGCTTTAAACTTTATAAATAATAATACTTTAAATTTTTACAATTTACTATTAGGTTTTACGATATTATGTGCCTATAGTAATATAAGTGCAATAATTATTAAAATAATACTAATTATTATAAATAATCATAATGATGATACAATACAACACCTATTTATACCTCTTTCTTTAAAAGATTTGATTGGATAAATAGATACAGACAAATAAACTAATTTACATATTTCTTGAATTTGATAATTTTAAAATTGAAAATACAATAATGAGACATCTCTTAAATAAAAAAAATATATAATATAATATTTAATATCTAATTTATTTATAACTCTATTCAATCAAATAAAATATTTTAAAATAATACAATTTATTAATTCTTTACCAATTTATTAAATTATAAGAATATATTTAATTTAATGTATGTAAATAAATCAATTATTTTATATAGCGCGATGTTTATAAACTAATTTTAGTCTACATTTATTATTTTAAAACTTCTCTCAAAATTAACATAAATATTGTCCTATACTTATTTTATAATGCTCAAATGTTCCCATTTTATTAATATTTTTAGAAAGTAATTAAAACTGTCATTAAATTCATGCAAGAATTATACACATAATACCAATCACGTCATAGGCATTTCCCACATAAATGTAGCAATTTTGAAACTTACTATCTGAAATAGATTTAAATAAATATTTAATTAAATAAACAATACATAATATGAAATATTAAATATAGTAATGAAATTTAAAACAGTAATTTTAATATTTTTGTATGACAATAATTTAAAATTTAAACATTTGGTACACCATAAAATATTAAGAACTTTAATAAATAATTATTAAAAAGTTTTAACTTATTTTAAAAATAGATTTATTAATTTGCTCAACTATATTTATACCTATATTGCAAACAACTAATTTTAAAATATTTATTTAATAGCATATTAAACACATTTTCAAGTGTAGCTAATATTAAACTATTTTGCTTATGAAATATTAAATTATTCTGCTCTTACTATATAATGTTGATAGTTAAAAGAGTTTAAAATATTTTATGACTACTTATGGACTCATTTAAAAAACTTCTTCAAGTCCCTTTAAATAATCACAGTTACAATTATAATTCTTACAACTTTCTTAATTTAATTTTTTTAAAGAAATTGATCTTCTTCAGCAAATCTAGCCTTAAAACGGTTTACAAACAATTACAAACAATCTTTAAATCAGCAGAAGTACTTTCGGTAACTTTCTAACCTGCCTCAACTGCCATTAAATTCAAAAACTAAAAATGGAAGCAAACGTCATAATTCAAATTCCATGAAACTCGTATTTTATGTTAGAAGCTTGTCGATTTATTAAATGCATTTTATTTCTGTTTATAAAAATTGCCTCTTTAATTTTTCTTTTACTATGGTTTCTCTCTTCATTAAAATACAAGATTCATGGAATTTGAATTGATGACGTTTGCTTCCACTTTTAGTTTTTGAATTTAATGGCAGTTGAGGCAGGTTAGAAAGTAACCTAAAGTACTTCTGCGTATTTAAAGATTGTTTGTAATTGTTTGTAAACCGTTAAAAATATTATTTCAATTATAATTACAATATTGTTTTTTAATTAATGGATATTTTATTTATTATATATATATATATATATATATATATATTGCCTAAACATAGGGACTTTGCATATATTTCAGGGGTCAAAACATGTTAATCCATCTAACATGAGCTGGAACTCAATGAAATGTACTTCAAATATAGTCAAAGCCTGAGACCAACTTAGATTCGAACTCATTTCACAAGCCTCAGATCAAACATCTAATGAATAACATAGTAATGATGGCACATGAAAATTAAATCTTAGGTCCAGCCCACTAGAAGTGTGAAACAGACAATTAGACATATTTAACAAAAGAACGCACATATATGTTGGAATATATAGAAGTGGACAGAAGATAATTCGACTACATAAGTGGCTTGAATAGTAAAATATTTTAATAAAACATTTAATAAAACAGTAAATTAATTATATATTTATTTGAATGTGCATGACAAGATGTTATACCCAGAGGTAGAGAGTTACTTACAATTGATCATGCTATTAAGATTCATATGCTCTTATTAATAAATGACATGTGCTGTGTAAATAGGTGTATTTGGTGGGTGAGATCAAAATTCCAATCACTTGATTACAAAACAAACTTACAACATGAATTAACGGTTTACTGGCAGTTTTCAAAGTGATGATTAATGTACAAATTTTGGGAGCATTGTAGGAATCATTATACATATTACATAACTATTTTCACACTATTTCGGTTGTCAAAATAAAAAAATATATATTTTAAAAATGGTTTTCTTATTAAGAATAATATTTGTGAATATTTAATAAAACAACATATATTTAAATCATGTTTATTTGCTTAGTGAACAAAATATTTTTAACCATTCTTGAAATTATGATTTAAAAAGAAATCTCACCTTTCTAACATATGTATACTCTTAAGTAAAGAGGATAAATTGCAATGGTGGGATTGTGAAGGTAAAAATGCTTTTAATATGTTTTTTTAATTTCATTTATGATTACTATCTAGTAGGATTTTTTTCATTTCCTTCACCTATTGTTTTGGAGATGCAACTGTTAGATAATTTGTCCAAAATATATATCAAATCTATTTTCAAATTAAAAAAAGATTTGATAAAATGTTAATTACATAAGTGGAAATTCTTAATTTGATTTCATTGTTTACTTTTAGTACAGTTTAATTAGACATTCTTTCCCAAAATTAGACAATGATAAATTTCCACCCTTTTAATTATTTTTGGACAATTATCAGTTGCATACACCATCTTTGATTTTTTAAGAAAAATACAGTTTTTTAAATAAAGAATTTAAACAAAAAGTATTAATTTTACAAACTTAAAGAAAAAAAATTGTATAATTAATAACATATTAGTAATTTCTCCAGTTATATACATATATTTGAGATGCACCTAATATATTTTGATTTTAATACAAAGAATCAATAATAAATAATAGTAAAAAATATTAAAAGCTAAATTTTATAACATTTTAGATGTACATCTCAAACATATACATAAAATAGATATACATGAATATAAGAGTGGTATGGAACATATTGTTTATACATGGGTTTTATATATATATATAGTACCAATATCGTTGTTGGTACATATAATAATTTTGTCTAAAATTATTGAAATAAAAATCTTTCATTAAAAGGAAAATAGTATGTAAAAGTTTAAGAGTTTTTTTTTTTTATTGCAGTTTGTTTTCAAAAAACGTACAATTAAAAGGCAAAGAGTTTTTTTAAATAAAATTTACAATTAATTAATTAAAAATGGAGGGGGATTGCTTTAGAAATGTCAAATTAAAATAAGTTGATTTTCAAATAAGTAATGAATTCTTTCTATTATTGTTGTTAGTTTAAAGAAAATATTGTTTATAAAAGTTATAAATGATTGATTAGAAAAAAAAAAGAAAAGAAAGAAAAAGGTTTAAACTAAAAGTTTAAAAATATAAATCTCTTTTTATTTAAATTTAAAAAAAAAGGCATCTCAAAAACTAAATACTGAATTGATCTTAAATTATATATGTGCATAAATGAATTAATATGAGTTTGTTAGTAAAATATATATGTGCAATTGTAAATACAATAAACGTATGCATAGTAAATATTAAAAAATGATATAGAAAATTATTATTAAAAAACACAGTGATGGCTATTAAGTTATACAAAAACAACAAAAATAAGTGTGGTCGCTACTAAATGAAAACACCCAATTAAAAGCTTATCAGAGGAATGTGATTAATAGCAAAGAAGAATTTTGACAACAGTATAACTGGAGGATATCAAAATGACAACAGGCCTTACATATAAATAGTCCAGGTTTTATTTTATTGGACAGTTGTGATTGAGCATTTGAGATTACCATTCAGTGGAGAAAACATTTGAAATAACAATTTAGATAGCAGTTGAGTCAATTAATCAGTCTTCACGCCATCAATCAATTAGTGTACCAGATGAATGCAGTGCTAACCATCAGAATTATATGACTTTCTTTAGCCTGAGTCCAGTGAACCTGCCTGGAAAAGGATCATGTTTGCCTAATTACTGGAAATCATCTGTCAATATTTAACTGTCTCAAAAAATAGTACCACTGAAGCATCAAATATCCACAAGAAATTTCAAATGTAACCAGTTAGAAATATTTCTTTAGAAGCAGCTTCAGCAAGAAATATCCACATTCTAAAATCCTAGGTAATAATATTTTTCTTATTCTCATTTCTAAAGTAGCCATCACAATTGTTGATGCTTTCAAGAGTCAAGTGATATGAACTCTACAGCATACATAGACAAACTATTGATGTGAGTGTTTTAAATGTCAAATATTAGTTAATGCTTTGTTATATGATATTCTAGTCTATTAATTAAGAATGTGCATGATCATTATATAAAATACCAGTGTTATGTTAGTTAAGACTTACAAAAGTATTTCAAATTAGTATAATAAATGTTAATTAAAATAAATTGTCTTTTAAACTTAAAGCTTAATTTGGCAGTCAATTCTTTTGCCACTAGTTAAGGAAGAAGATGTTATTGAATTAAAAATAGGCTGAGCTAGTTAAGGGATTTTTGAGCACTGTATTATGTAACTACTGTCCGAACATGTTGGTTTTCAGAAACTAACTGGCACCTGGGGTTTACTTTGAAACAAACAAAGTGTTTGGATAGTAGAGGTTTGAATCTATCAGTAGAGGTGGGCCATGATCTGGAAATGTGATCATATTGTTGACAGCCCTGCTATCAATAATATTCTTCACTCTGCTCAAACAGACCAATTTGTTCACATAATATTTATAATATAATATTATAAATTTATTATAGTTAAGGTTTAAACCCAGATAAACCCAGCAAGGAAGGTATGTGGGATCTCTATGGTTTGAACTGGGTACAATATATTATAATTTAAATAATAAATTTAACGAATTACAAACTATTACAAACAAACCTTAAATCTGCAGAAGTTCTTTCAGTTAATTTCTTAAACCTGTCTCAACTGCCATTAAATTTAAAAAAAAAAGCAGAAGCAAATGTCATCAATTCAAGTCCCATGAAGCTCATATTTTAATGTTAGCAGCTTGAAAATTTATTAAATGCATTTTATTCTGGTTTATAAAAATTGCCTCTTTAATTTTTCTTTCACTATGGTTTTATCTCTTCATGAAGAATTTTCGCATTTTCAAAATCAAATTTAAATTTATATTTACATGTTTTTTCATGATCAAAGAAAACTGAATAAGACATTAAATCACCATTATTTTTTTTTACTTTTTACACTCTAATATAACAATTCATGCTCACTCAATCTCTTCTTAATACTGCACCTAGATTCACCTATATATGATAGCATACAATCACAAAAAATTGATATATGACATTACTTTTCTGCTTGATAGGTATGACATCCTTAGAATTATTGACTAATATATTAATATTGTTTTGAACATAGAATGAAACATTAATCACATTATTATGTTTAAGGTTTAATATATATATATATATATATATATATATATATATATTAAACATAAAAAAAAAAAAAAAAAAAAAAAAAAATATAAAAAAAAACAGTCAGAGTGAAGGTCTTAACGAATCTGCTGTACAGGGCGCCACCAGGCTAAATGAACCTGGAAAATTTATATAGTAGGCAGATACATGCTGTTAAGATCTAACTTTTACATATATATATATATATATATATATATATATATATATATATATATATATATATATATATATATATATATATATATATATATATATATATATATAATATACTCTGATCATCAGCCCATGCCACTAGCACAGAGAAATGCAGCGATTTATAAAATATGAATTCTTATCTAAAAATATTTTCAATATTAAAAAAAAGAAAAGAAGCCACTGCCAGTAATAACACACACAAACATTTATTAAACATATATAAATTTAAAATTATTTTAGTATATTTACTTTAATTTTTTTTATAAAACATTAAAACTTTAACTTAGATTTTAATTCACAATTTAACTTTTTTATTTTATTTTAGAAGTTTGCACAGATGAGTTTAATATTTTATTAGTGTCGAGTGTGAATAGACTACATAGATTGCATTTAAAAAGAAAATATTCTATCCCTTATTTAACCTTAGGCTAAAAGTTTACATTGTATCCAACACCAATCTATCTGATACATCGATGTATTCAATGCAGCATAAATATGACAACACAATGCCATACTGTCAGGAATGCACATCTGAACAACATGGTTATAGAGAAAAAATTGTCTCTCATCCAGTACAGGAATGTTACATCTGTCTGGTGAGAAGAACAATAATAAAAAAACTCCTGAGGAAGGGATTGGAGTCCTTTTTAAAATCTTACTATCCCATTCAAAAGGGTAAATGAGTGATCTAAGGAGCAGGGAATATGTCTGCTTCCAATCGTTAGTACAAAATGGGCCTTATTTTGCCCAAGTGTGGTGTATCATGTGATTCTGCATGTTGTGAACCTTCATACTACATTTACTTATTATAGCAATATATTCAATCGATTAACTCAATTTAACTACGAAACAAATAAACCAAGATTTACCCTCCCTTAAACTAACATAACTTATGAATCTATGCAGCCATTCATGCGCGAATTAAATTTAACATTTATTAAGAGTTGTTTAACAAAAAAAAAATCTTAATAAATACTTAAAAGAATGAAACAAATAACTAAATGGAAATGACTTTAAAAATACATCAAATAAAATTAGTTATTAATAATAATTTACATTGGTCAGAAATGATTATATTTCTATTAAATACTGAAAAGGTTTTGGAATTAAAGTTCTTACTGTTTTCAAAATGTTCTTTACTTATATAGTTCATATTGTTTTAGAAAAGTTCATCCTTTACAGTCACTTGCAATTTGTGATCCAGCATTAATTCCCCCAATGCCCTTTAGTCTGCAATATACAGAATTATTGTTCATTTTCCTTTTTTTTTAGCAAAACTGAAGGGATTGAAGCGTGCATCTTTTCAATCCCTTCTCCTTCAACTCTTTCCACATTAACACATATAGCACACCTCTGCTTTTACATACCTTCCTTTATTTCTTATTTTCAAACTTTTCCTTTTATTGTAAACTTCCGGATCCAGTGGACATTATGTCATGACGATAATGGTCTTTTCATTGAGGTCCATTTTCCTGAGGTATTTCTTTTATTGGCTATTAGTTTTTATTTTTTTCTCTCCTATCAGATCTTTACTTATACATTTTAGAATGCCCAAGGGCTAGTTTACTTTTACTAATTAAAATAATCATTTCCATTTCCTATTCTAGATGGAGAGTAGTCCATTGAGGGCTATTTTCTGAGAACCATCCTATTCTGGAGACCACTTCAGCAGCTGCAAATATGGGAAATGTAAATTATTAATGACCCCTACATTTTGAAGATTTGCAATACATTTATCAATATACTTACTAATACACCATCAGCAATAGCAATCCAAAAACCTCTTCTCCCTTCAAAGTTTTTTTTTTTATAAAACCTTATCAGTAGTATTTTTTTAATTTATATCTTATCTCACTATATGCCCAAGGGCCTGTTTGCAATTATCTCAAAATAGAAAATCATTTCCATTCTAAGAATAAAAATAACTAATTAACACCATGTTTTAAAAAATTCTTTTATATTAAAAAGAATATTGTATTTTCATTTTAACTTTAAATTATATAATTAGTTTGCCATCTGTGCATTATACACACACACACACACACACACACACACACACACACATATATATATATATATATATGTAATAATTTGATTTTGAATTAATATATATATATATATATATATATATTAATTCAAAATCAAATTATTAAATTCCCCATTTTTTATACATATATTTCTACTTGAGGATGATTTTATTTTATATTTTTACTTCTATTTGAAAGACATGTAGCGGCACATACTTATTCCGTTACATATCACTGAACTTTGTCAAAAACTAAACAATTTAAAAATAGATCTTACTTGGCATTAGTAGAAAACATTATTCATAAAATTTTTTTAGTAATTACTCACACATATAAAAACTATTCTCACCAACATTTTACATCAGTTGAGCATCTCCCATTAGACAGTTTCCAACTTATTTTTTGTTGTTGTTATTATTATTAATCAGTCTTTCCTAAAATTACTTTTTTAATATTATATTTCATAAGTTTTCTTTCTTAAATGTATGCATGCATATGTGCACAATATACATTCTGGAAGTACTTTTACATCTACATTATAATCTATAGCTTTAAAATATAAACCAAATTTCATTTAAAAAAATCTTTTTTTTAAATTCTCAGGGTACTCATGGTTAAAGTGTATCAATCCACATTGGGTGGTCAATTATAATGGTTGAAAAACCTCCCTAATCTAATCTGCCATACCAGGGCACCACCAGGCCATTTGAACCTGGAAAGTTTATATGGTAGGCAGATACATGTGGGAGAGACTATGTTTTATTAAACTGAAAGCACCAGTTGTTAGATCAGGGAGAAGCTGAGCTTAAAATATCATACTGTATATTCAACTTTCTAAAGCTTACTTTTAAATATTAATAAAATATATAAAATAAGTTATTTCCAAAAATAATTCAACAAAACATTTTATTATAATACACACACACATTAAAAAGATTCTGAAAATTAAAACAACCAAATATATTTGATTTGGATTATATGCACAGGTGAAAGCATTTAATAGATTTAAATACAATTTTAATATTTTATTAAGTATAAACATGCTACATAGTTTACACAATAACCAACCCAATCTTTTTTAATATTAGGCCAAAAGTCTTGCATCTAAACCAACACTAGCTTACTAATATACCAATGCAACCAATACAAAATGAGATTATTAGCATAGCACAATTATGCTAACAGAAATTTTACATCTGTAGTATGATATCATTAGAAAAGTAATGAATCATGGTGAGAAGGAATGAGCATCTTCCCCATGAGACAAGAATGATATTCTACAAAAAGCTCTGTAAATTGTGATGGCGGTCTTTGCTGGCTTTCTATTGCAGTCAGATCATAAGAATCTCAATGGCATAGAAAATATGTCTATGACCATTGACAATGCGATGACTTCTCTTTTGGGTCATACATTCAAGTGGGTATTATGGCCTATATGCTAATATGGTACAAGGGAATGATTATCCAATGCACCTACTCAAGTTACATTGACATAAAACATCCATACATCTATCCACCAGCACCGATCCACCTATGAAAGAATTAGTCCAAAATTAACACACTTTAAACTAACAATCTTATGATCTATGCAGCCATTCATGCTCACTTTAAATAATTAATTTCAAAGAAATTATAAGAATGGAAATGATATTAATCATATTTAGAAAAAAAAAATATATAGATAATTTGAAATTTAGTCAGATAAGAGATTGCTTTTAAAAGTTAAATTATACTTAAAACACTGGAAAAAGTTTGCATTATATGATTAATATTCTTACTTCATTTAAATGAAAAGTTTATACTTCCAATGCTATAGATAAAGTCCGTCTTTGTATTCCTTGATGCATGGTAGAATTCAAAGTAATTTCCATTTTCTATTATTCTAGATGGAGAGAATTTCCTTGCTGGCTATTTTCTGGGAACCATCCTATTCTGGAGACTACTTCATCTGCTACAAATATGGCAAATGTAAATTATTGCTGACCTCTAAATTTTGGAGATCTGCAATATACTTATCAATATACTTAATAATATACCATCAGCAAGAGCAATCCAAAAATCTCTTCTCCCTTCAATTTTTTTTTTGTAAAACCTTATCAGTAGTATTTTTTTTAATTTATCTCTTATCTGACTATATGTCCAATGGCCTGTTTGCAATTACATCAAAATAAAAAATCATTTCCATTCTAAGAATTAAAATAACTAATTAACAGCATTTTTAAAAAATTCTTTTATATTAAAAAAAATCTTGTTTTTTAGATTTTAACTTTAAATTATATAATTAGTTTGCCATCTGTGCATTTTATATATATATATATATATATATATATATATATATATATATATATATATATATATATATATATATATATATATATATATATATATATATATATATATATATACACAAATCAAAATATTAAATTCACTCTTTTTTATATACATAAATTTCTACTCAAGGATGATTTTATATATATTTTTTTTTACTTCTATATGAAAGAAATGTAATGGCATATACTTATTTCGTTACAATATATATATATTCAAATCAAAATATTAAATTCACTCTTTTTTATATACATAAATTTCTACTCAAGGATGATTTTATATATTTTTTTTTACTTCTATATGAAAGAAATGTAATGGCATATACTTATTTCGTTACAGTATATATATATATACATATATATAATCAGATGTATATATATATATATATATATATATATATATATATATATATATATATATATATATATATATATATATATATATATATATATATATATATGTAATCAGATGCTGGATGATATATATATATATATCAATTACACTGCAAAAATATGTTGTAAGAAAGTGTTGGATAATAAGAATGATAATAAAAATAATCAAAACTCTAAGTATGTTAATATAGTAATTTGATAAACTTACCAAATAAAAAAATAGACTATTCCCAATTTATAAAAATGTTATATGTAAATGAAATGTTAACATGGTGATCAGATATAATGAATTCCATACCACTGAGTATTGTATTCATATAAATACTCCTTTTTAGTTTATTTATTCAGTTATATATATATATATATATATATATATATATATATATATATATATATATATATATATATATATATATATATATATATAAAAAAATCAAATATTATAGATCCAGGAAAGCATGAAACAAAAGGTAAATATTAATATATTTAGACTATGTATGAAGTAAAATATAGTGTGTATGTTAAGTATAATAATAAAAGTTTGTGTGTACATTTTTAAGCAACTGACAATGCTAAATTTTCACCTCTTTCCACTAATCACTACATAAATATAAGCAAAATATAGAAGAAGAGTTGAAGGAAAATATCACTTTGTATTTGGAAATTTTATATATTTGCTTATATATGTGCCTTTAAAATATATTAAACACACAACCAGACTTATTATATCTAAGATATAACAATTATAATTAATCAAGAACATAACATTAATAATAATAATAATAATAATAATAATAATAATAATAATAATAATAATAATAATAATAATAATAATAATAATAATAATAATAATAATAATAATAATAATAATAATAATAATAATAATAATAATAATAATAATAATAATAATAATAATAATAATAATAATAATAATAATAATAAATTTTAAAAGAACGAAATTTTACCTTGTGTGATAATAGGTTTTCTAGATCATCACAATGGGTAAGAGAGTCTATCTAAGATCCTTGAGCCTATATACCCACATGCAATTTAACTTAATGTTAAATGGTTAAAATATGTGTTAAACGATATACATATACTCACATCATCTTTACCATCTTTCGTTTCCATTATTCGCAGGGTTCAAACTCAGAAATAATCTGCAATGTCATTTAGTTCATGGTATTCCAATATCTGTTCAAATACGGTTGCGAATAAATGTGCGTACATGTATGGAGATAGATGTCGATACAGTAAATTATGTGTAACTGTGTGTATATATATATGCGAGAAGATATGACCAATTGAAATTTGAATATACAAAAATATACATAGAATTTTTAATTTAAACACTTATATACATTTAGCAAATATATTTACAATAATAGCATTTTAATAATAAAATTTATATCTAAATTTAAAATATCCAATTTAACGTTTATGGTTACTCTTTCATCGCAGTTTATTTCAATTGTTACTTCATACCATTACCCCCTATAAGGAATAGCCATTTGGTGTCCATGTTAACATAAATGAAATGTATTTTGTTGCTTATACTTATGACAATCCATCCAGCTCAATGGTACTATTGCTATTCAAAACAAATAGATATGACGTTACCATGTTGATTTACATTTTAATTTTTTTAAAGACACTTTCACCGGTTTCTTTTCTTTTGGGGGATTTACATTTTTATACATATAAAAACACTGAATTTCTTTGAAAATCCATTTACTTTAAAAAAAAAAATACGTTATTACCTAAATTGCAGTTTTTAATTACATTATATATTTCATCGTCTAGTGGTGAAATGTGCATAGGTGGTAACTGCAGATTTTGCCGAACTGAAGCTTCAGCTAATAAATACACTACTCTCATCAAGTCAACCTTAGGATTTTTAAAACGATAGGCAATCTCAGATATTTGTTTTATCTTATAGCTGTTCTTTATGAAACAGCATTATTTAATACAATGGAATAATTACATTTTAAAATTACATTATACATTTCAGCACATCATGCTTCACCACAGACACTTTAGTAGTCTCATAGCTGGTCTCGCAAATGTGATTTTTCCCATGAATTCTCTGAAATGGCACTGGGACCTACCCTTTTGAAATTAAATTCATCTTCAAAGATGTGTAGGAAAGTGCAGTGATGGGCTTACAATAATTACTATGTAACAGTATGTCAGATAGTGTGCAAGATCATTACTTTGATTGCACATTAAAAGAGTTATGGCCAGTGGAATTATATACACCCTCACATCATATGGTAATGATATGTGAAGTGTATGCTATATGTACAGTGTCCTGAAGCACATTAGTGGACCATGTACAATGCAGTGTAGGCATGAAATGGCTAATATGAACACAACTGTTCTATAGGTCATATGTTTGGCCGCATAAATGGCATATTTATGTGCTTTTGGATGAAAACAGTGCCATTGATCAGAATGGATTGTCATAAGTATGAATACCTTTATTTTATATGTATGATTGTCTAAATCATCTTTCCAAGCTATTTTTTATAATAAATTATAATATGTTTTATTTTCATTAACTTTATAGATGAAGTACATATCCATCATATTTATGATATGGGATCATCGTCTTATTTAATATAATTATAATAAAAACAGGAAAGACCATATAAAATAGAAACAATTAATCATGTATACTGAAAATGCATAAAAACTATATTAGAATTAACAAACAAACAATTACACTGGGCAAATGTTGGGAGTGATTGTGTATTAGGTAAAATCTCACCTGTCCCGTGATGGCTATAGGATTTGTAAGCAAGCAAGTTCACATTGTAACCCGTGGTTTATTTTAATTTACAATAATGATAAATATTTATCTATTATGTTACTTATTAACAATTACTGACCCTCTTTTATTTATATTAAAGGAAGGATATGATTGTATACATTTACATAAATTATCTAATTGTTTCTACAATAAAGGCTTTTTCATACCTGCACTTCTATATGTAATATATAGGGGTTTGAAGTCAGACCTTCACATGACCTTTATCCATCCATACTATCTCATACTATTAATACACTTGATCACACACACATGTTGAAAAGATAAATAATCACCAATATATTCATTTTGTGCTAAACCAGCACTTATCATAAAATATCTAATTAAATCAAAATATATGACATCAACCTATACGAAACATGTCCTAGTGAATAATTATAATAATCCTCATTAATCTATTCCACTTAAGGATGATAAAGTTTGAGTGTTCTACAACTTCCATTATGTATCTTATAATTTTCTTCCTTAGAACTTCTGATTTGGTCCATGTGTGGTTTAACCCATTTATTAATAATAAATGCGCTGCTTTACAACATAGATGTTACATGTTAGGTCAACTTTCCATATGCGATTTTGCAATCAGCAATGTATGTTTGTCTGTATTGTTATTTATATATTTTTACTGTAATATATTAAAAGAATTAAGAACAATATTTTCTTTTACTATTAGATGTCCTTAATTATACACAATTTGATCTATTATTTAGAATTAGAAACACTCTGTGAATTTGAATAATTTGAATTTAATTTTGGAGATTTCCCTTTCTAATTCCTCAGTTGGCTAGTTTTGAATCCATATGTTTTTATTCCTTTCTTGAATATCCAAATAGTTATTTCTATTACTATTTAACCTCAATGAAGGATAGTATTTGTATTCCAACTCCAAGTTGAATTCACTGTTTAAATTTAGAACGGTTGTTAAGTTGATGAGAAATTTTTATCTTTATTCAGAGAAGCTCATTGGTTTTTATATGTTTCTCCTATTAAAGTGAGAATGTTCTATTAAATGTAAGTTGTTTTTTTTTTAATTTAATAGATAAATATTTTATTTATATTTATAACTAGAATCTAGATCATGATATTTCATATTAAAGTAACATGAGCTTACAATAACGTGTGTGTGTGTGTGTATGTTTACTATATGGGCGATGTCAATGACAATATTTTTTTTATTTCTTACCTTTAAAATAATCTTTTATTTCTTTCTTACATTTAGCCTGTCTGTTCACATATCCTCATTGTTGTAGTGTATCTGTATTACATCACATTTAACAAGAGAATTCGGTACATGGTTATTATTCTTGCAAGCAGGAAAAGATAGGATGACTTTTCGCAAATGCAATAAAGACATAATCTTGCGATCATTAAATAAACCCAGGATATTTTTTATCACATCGAAAAACGTGTTTTTCAACATAGACAAAATGTGTTTTAAAAATGTATCAGTCAAACCTATTATATAAAAGTGTTTTGGAGATTGCTGATTCTAAAGTTTACATTTTAAAGTTACTTGTTATTATGAAATTGTTTTATCATTTTTAATTTCAACTTCGTTATTTACTTCTGCGATTTGATTTGTTTTTTTTTTTTCAATTTCAACTTTATTATTGACTTCTGCCTTTTTTTGAATTTTTGTCGAAATACCAACTCGTCAAAATGCTGCAATTTACAGTTGATGTGATGTGATGTGATGCAATGTGACTTTTTCTTATACGAGTCAGGAATCTTTTGGCAACTATGCCCAGATAAACATGTTGGCCACTTTATCTTCCCTTATCATTCCCATCCTAAGTTTTCCCATAATCTGCTCCACACCATTTCAACAACATAAGCTTTGTCAACTCCATGGCCTTTATATCTAAATCCCCTTTATATTTTTCCAAACCAAGCATAAAAACCAATAACCCACTTTCTGTATAATCACTTTGTTCATATTTATTCTTCCATAATTTCATTATTTGTACCCTTTCTGCTTCCAAGTATTTACATTGAATTAACAGATACCTAATATTTTCTATGCATTCCTTACACAACTTGCAGCCTAAATCACCCGTATTTTTCCATTTACATGTATATCCCCTTGAAGCTAAAGATCCCATTTGAGCCTTAAACAATAAACTATTTTCCTTGTTATTATCATAAATTAACTCACACTGAATGTTCTGTTTACTTCTATATATATTTACACTCTTTTTATTATCCATACTTGTTATCCATCTCTACAACTCACTGTTATTTATTAATGCATCTATTCCTTTATCCCATTCCTTACCTTTATAAAACTCAACAATCCTCCTAACACAATCATCCCACATTTTGTATAAATATGCTGATATAATTTTTTTATCCAAATCTTCTGCATACCACATTACATTTCTCAGCCATCTTACTGCCTGCCCTTTACTCATAATCCAATTAAATACTATTTTGTCTATTGTTTTATTATCCATAAACTGCAATATACCGAACATTTTCAGTGTGATGTTGATGTGATGTATTTGGCTTCTCTTTAAATGAAGTCAAGAATATCTCAGCAATTATGCCCAGATAAACCTGTTAGCCATTTTATTCTCCATTCCCCACTCTTAAGCCTTTCCATATTCTGCCCCATCCCATTTTCACAACATAATCTTTGTCAACTCTATGGCCTTTATATCTAAATCCCCCTTATCTCTTCGCAAACCCAACATAAAAACTAATAACTCACTTTCTATATAGTCACTTTGTTTATGCCTATTCTCCCAAAAAAAAATATATATATATATAACTCTCTTTTCCCCCCACAAATTTATACCCCCCCCCCCTTTTTTTATTTAATTTTTTTTTTCCCCCCCCCCTTCCCCCCAAAACCCCCCACAATTCTCATAACACAATCATCCCAACTTTTATACAAGTATACTGATATAAATTCTTTATCCAAATCTTCTGCATACCACATTACCTTTCTCACCCTTCTTGTTAAACTGCCCTTTACTCATAACTCAATTGAACACTATTTTTGCTATTATTTTACTATCCATAAACTGCAACCTACCAAACATTTTCATTTTACTTTTTGCACCTCTCATATAAAAATTTGACCATCCCATTTCTTCTTGAATTGCCTCCTTTGTTGTCCACACCTCTGCATCTAATGCATGTTTTCCTATTCCCCTTTGTACTTTCTCTAAATAATCTAAAACCCTTTTACTAACACATAATGCATCATTACCTTATGTTAACCCTGCTACTGCAACTCCCTTCCATACTATTCTACCTACATCATATTTATTATATGAAAATACTGTTAGTTTCTTTACCACCCTTTCTTTTCTTTGCTTCATTTACCAATTTTTTCTCCCATTCATCCAAACAATTTTTCTGATTACATAAGATGATTCCCAAATACCTATATCTATCCACCACACTTAACTTTATATCCCCATAAAAATTCTACATCTTCTCTTTCCCCAGTATTAACCATCATTATATTTGATTTTTCTTCACAAAATTTAAACCACATCTTTTTACCCACCCTTGCACATGTCCTCAACATAATTTCCATATCTTCTCTTCTTTCTGCACGCAAAAAGATGTCATCCACAAAAAAAGACCCGACAAAGTATGTACTCCCTTGCCACCTATTAACAGTATCTCTACCCCTCTTCCTAGTCTTTCTATTGCTTTCTCCATTTTACTCAAAAACAACAAAAACAAAATAGGTGACATAAGGTATCCTTGCCTTAATCCCAGCCCATTTTTTAACTTTAACTGATTCTATATTCCCTAACTGGTAAGTATAATAATTATTTTCATATAATGTCTTAATAATATTTACTAAAGCTTCATCCATTCCCAAATTGGCTAACCTTACCCATAATCTATTTCTATTTACTGTATCGTATACTTTCTTTATATCTATAAAACTCATATATAATGATCTACCTGAATTCCTACTCATCTCCATAAGTTGTGTAACTACAAACAAATTATTCCTATATGCCTATATGACCTAAAACCTCCTTGCATTTCCCCCACTACATTATTCTTTTCCATCCATTTTACAATTATTCCAGCTACCATATATGAGAAAACTTTATATAAAACTGATGTTATCACTATCGGTCTATAATTATTTAACTTTCTATGATCCTTACCCTTTCCTTTAAATAACAATCTTATTCTTGTATTACTCCAACTAACCAGAAAAACTGTCTTCTGTACTATTTTATTAAAACATGATAATAACTTTGCTTTTGCTCTATGCCCTAAATTCATTACCATCTCTGCTGCCCATACATCTAAACCTCTCGCCTTTCCACTTTTCAATCTCTTCCCTGCCTCATTCAATTCATTTTTGTGAACCTAATATTCCCATTACTAACTGCTTTCATTTTTTCTATCACTACTTCCCTCACATCTAACATATTTTCTATATCCATTACATATCTATTTAAGATTCTCTCTACTTTTTCTCTAGAGTTACACTCTATTCCCTCATCATTTATTAATACTATATATATTTCCACTACATTTCTCCTTTTAATGTAATTCCAATTTTTTTTACTCTCATCTCTTCCACTTTTATTAATATCCTCTAACAATTTACTATTTAACTTCATCCATTCTCTATAATTATCCACTTTAGTCAACTTTTTGTTTTCTAAGTAATTTCCCCATTTAGCATTAATAGCATTTTCACTTTCTGTGTTCTTAATAGCACACTTATATTCTCTGCATGCTTCTTTTCTCAATTTTACACTTTTACTAACTCTCATTTTTTATTACTTTTTTTTTTCTTCTGCACATTCTCAACTAAACCTTGTTTGCCACTTTTTCTATTTCACCCCACCAATCCTTCTACTCATCCCCATCCAACTGCTCTATGGTTTCTTCAACTTTTATTTTATATTCTTCCAACTGATTCTTATCATTCACTCTCCATCCACATCTTTCACTATTATTTCTACCTTTATTTCTATCCTCCATCACATTAATAACCATTTCTATTACAAGAAAATTATGATCACTATTAGTTACTCTCTCTTCATTATCAAACACCTTAATTTTCCATGCTTTATTCATTCCTTCTTTCTCTACCAATACATAATCTACTGTGTGAAATATTTTATTCCTAGACCATGTGTATTGCCCCTCATATATATTTGATAAATTCCCAATGCTCAAATTTACTCTTTGACAAAATTCCTTCAAAAACTGACCATTCTTTTTATCTACATCATCAATTTCTTCAATATGTCCATTCATATCCCCAATAACCATTATTCTCTTTTCCTTTTGTTTAAAAATTTGTACATCCTTAACTAGGCATTCATATATATTACAGTTCCACTCTATTACAGTTTGACTATCTCCAGTAACTATATACACTACAGCCACCATCCATTCTTGTCTACCCAACCTTATTTCTAACCACAAATGCTCTTGACATTTAACAATATTTAAATATTTCCTTGATATAACACCTATACCACCACTCCTTTTTCTTTTATTTTCTGTTTACACCCTGCCACACCACCTCTTCCAAAGTAGGTTATTCTTCTTCTATTAGATGAGTTTCCACTACTGCTAATACATCCAGCTCTTCATTTTCAATTGCTTTATTTAATTCTAGCCACTTTTCTGGTCTCCTACCACCTTGCATATTCAAAAACCCAATTTTAATATTATTTTTTTCCTTTTCTAACTATTTTTTTATTCTTTTGATTCTTTCTTCTCCATTACGTTTATAACAAACTTTCTTACCATTAATCTTACAAAACCATTACCCTCCACATCAACACTTATATCTAAAGCAACCATATTTTGCTTATTTCTTATATCCCCTCCATTCGTCTTGTTTTAATAATATTACAATTTAAAAGACCACCCCCCTTTAAAAGTTTCCAGAATTATATTATTTAAATATCAAACTCCCTAAAACTTCTCTTCCTTGTTTTCCTAAGTGCAATCCATCTTTACTATATAACACCCTCTTTCCAATAAACCAATCCCATACATCCACAAACACAACTTTATTTCTCTCACACAATTTATTCACTCACTCATTTATAGAACATGCTCTTATTTTTAAAATATATATACTGCCATCTATCGGGCATCACTGAATGCTTACTGCCAAGATTGTTAGGCTAGATAACACTGAAAGATTGCATAATCATGGATATCTAAGACATGTATAAAATTTGAAAAAAATCTGTTTGCCAGAAATCTCTTGAAAGTCAGTTACAAGATGTGATCCAAATAATCATTATTTTTTAATTAAATTAAACACATAAAAAGAAATAAAGGAATCGGTATCTGTAAACTCAAGATACTCCCTATATTATCTTAGCCCATAGAAAATCACTAAACAGTACAAGGATATTAACTAGATCATGTATCTAAACACATTTCTATACTGCATTTCAGATTTAAGCTTCAATCATGAGTATTCATTAAAGGTGAGTAATTCAACAAACATAGTGATGTATAGCAAAACTCATTTTAAAGTAAAAACAGAAAATATAAAAAATCTTGATGTAAAAAGAAGTATGCCACTTAGTAATTAAAATAAATATCAAGCAGAGAATACTGTAACAGTGATAAAACAATAAAAATAAAACAATAATCAAAAAATATTCACATTTCTCCACTTTAGTGCCATCTCGCATAAGTCTGAATGTTTATTCACTACTAAATGCTGAGATATTCTTGACTTCGTTTTAGGAGAAGCCATAATACATCCCATCATATCATCATTAGGATACCCTATGTCACCAATTTTGTTTGTGATGTATTTGCGTGAAATGGAAAAAGCAATAGAAAGATTAGGAAGAGGGATAGAGATACCGTTAATAGGTAGTAAGTGAGTATATATTTTGTCAGGTCTTTTTTTGAAGATGATATACTATGTGTGCAGAAAGAAGAGAAGATATGGGAGTTATATTGAGGACATGTGTAAAGCTTAGTAAAGAGATGGAGATTAAATTTAGGAAAGAATAATCAAATATAATGATGGTTAATACTAGGGAAAGAGAAGATGTAGAATTTTTATTGGGAGATATTAAGTTAAGCGTGGTGAATAGATATAGTTATTTGGAAATTATTTTAAGTAATCAGAAAAATTAGTTGGATAAATGGGATAAAAAATTGATAAATGAAGCAAAGAAAGAGATTGATAAAGAAATTAACAGTGTTTTCATATAATAAATATGATGTAGTTAGAATTATATGGAAAGGAGTTGCAGTAGCAGGGTTAACATATGGTAATGATGCATTATATGTTAGTAAAGAAGTAATAAATTACTTAGTAAAAGTTCAAAGGGAAGTAGGAAGACATGCATTGGATGCAGATGTATTGACAGCAAGGGAGGCAATTCAAGGAGAAATGGTTTGGTCAAGTTTGTATATGAGAGATGCAAAAAGTAAAATGAAAATGTTTGGTAGATTGCAGTTTATGAATAATAAAATAATAGATAAAATAGTATTTAATTGGGTTATGAGTAAAAGGCAGGTAACAATATGGGTGAGAAAGGTAATGTGGTATGCAAAAGATTTGGATAAAGAATTTATATCAGTATATTTGTACAAAATATGGGATGATTGTATTAAGAGGATTGTTGAAGGTTGTAGTAGTAATGAATGGGATAAAAATAGATTTATTAACAAAGAATAGGAATTTAGAAAGATGGAGAAATAGTATGGAGAGTAAAAAGAGTTTAAATATATATAGAAATAAACAGAATATTAGGTGTGAGTTAATATATGATAATAGTAAGGAAAGTAGTTTATTATTTAAGGCTCGAACGGGATCGTTAGCTTCAAGAGAATATACATGTAAATGGAAAGAAATGGGTTATTTATTTTGTAAATTACGGAAGGAAGGAATATAAAATATTAGGCATTTGTTAATTGAATGTAAATGCTTGAAAACTGAAACGGTACATATAATGAAGTTATGGAAGAATTAATATGAAAAAAGTGATTATTCAAAAAGTGAATTATTGGTTTTTATGCTGGGTTTGGGAAAAAGATAAAAGAGATTTAGATAGAAAGGTTATAGAGTTGACAAAGATTATGTTGTGGAAATGGGATGGAGCAGAATAAGAGAAAATTTAGAGTGGGGAATGGAAAATAAAGTGGCTAACAGGTTTATCAGTCCATAATTGCTGAGATATTCTTGACTTCCTTTAAGGAGAAGCCACAATACATCACATCACATTAGTGATTACTCAAGCTTAGATTATATGGCATTGCAGTTCCTATCCTTAGAATTATTGATTACTCAAGCTTACACTAGATGAAACTGGAATGGAAAGCTAGTTTTGTTCTCTAATAGGTTTAGAGTTGATATTTTGTTGGTTTGGTACAATACAAAAATAAACATTAGAAAACAATCTCAGTGATTAATTGTTAAAATAAAATTCTTGAACCCATTGCTTACTAAAGAATTGCAGGAATAATTAAAACTAAAACAATCTAGTAGATGATAAATTAATGTAGGATTATTAAATATTTATATATTTCCCCTATAGCTAATTCTGTCACCTTGTGACTTAAGCAAAAGTTATGTTAAACAGAAGTCTTGTGATGTTTTGTTGATCTTTAATTATTAATTGCATTACAAAATAAAATAAGAATATATGCAATAAATTTAATGTAAGAAAGCAAAAAATACTTACTAAGATAATTATATTTTTATCACATGATAGAATCAACCTCTAAGAACATTCTAAATATATGTATTAAAACTCATCATTGATTTTTTTTTGGTTTCCCCATTTTTTTTTATCATATACATTTACAAGTGGTTTATTTAAACTAGCCTCTCATCTCATCAATCATGTGTTTGCAATAATTATGATAATTAATGCTGATGTGTTTGTGAGCTACAGCTAATCATGATGATCATAATTTCTAACTCAAGATCTTATTCAGAATCTTCCCCATTGCACACAGAAATTTACAAGATGAGTTTAACTTTTTTTTCTTGTCAAATATTTCTAATAAAGATTTAAAAAAATTATCAAATGTGTCTTATAGTTGAACCAATCTTTGCCCAAAAAAAATCACTTATATGCAGTGTAATAAAGTACAGTTTTTATTTGCAACAATATTTCTGAAAATTATTAAGAGAAAAATACTTGCATACAAGTAATTTATTATCTTTATGTTGTACATTGAATGTTTTTTTTTTTTAGAAAATGCATGTGTTATGCCACCTAGTAGCTCTAGGAATATAATGTTAGTTTCAGGTTTCCTATATTAGGTGGAATTAAAAAAGAATAACGAAGCTTCACTGTAATAATTTGAAGCTAAACTGAGGGTAAACTAATTACCTTTAAGGGTTGTTATCAAAATGAAGAAAACCTTTAGTTTCATAACAACAACAAGGGTTTAACTGACATCATTGTGAAGACAAGATGGCAGAGAACATATCAAATCAAGTGCAAAATAAAGGGGGGAAATGGGAGTCAAGAAAACATAAGTAAAAATAAACAACTGACAGAAGAAGAGAATCCAGTTAACAAAGAAAACACTTCACGTGACTTGGACTATATGTCACCCAAAATATCACAAGGGAATAAGAAAGTGAATGTCGTTAAAGACTTCAAAGAGTTTAATAAAATATTATTGAAGCTATTCAAAATATTAATGTTTATTTGGTGCAACAACAAAGTTTAAAACACATTTAATCTCATAGCTATTTTAAGATCCATATTTCTATAATATACCATAGTAATTCACACATCATCATATTATTCCTTTCCGAATGATGCAAATTTATTTTTATTATTCAAGCCATACGCTATCATTTGGGTTTAATTTCCACTATTTCCAGCTTTTATTTATTTTAGATGTTAATAATACTGTTTTAAATTTATTTATATAAGATTACTGCACAATTTATTCCAATATAAAAAATATTTTATAAAATCAGATGCTCATTATATTTTCTTTAGCAGTACTTTAAAGAACATTTTATTTAGACTTTTTTTTCATACTTATTAAAAAAAATTGTTTTGACTATTCTTTCCCAATTTCATTTTATACTGATTCTCTCTCTAGAACTCAAAGTTTTACTTGAAAAATCTTGATTGTAGTAAATACAAATTATTCTTTTAACTTTACTGTCTTTTATCAAATACAAAACAAAGATAAAATTGTCAATGATGATGATGATTATTATTATTATTATTATTATTATTATTATTATTATTATTATTATTATTATTATTATTATTATAAACTTTTGTACTTTTCCTAGTGTTCTGAAATGTGCTAAAATGATTCCAATCTTCAAAAATGGTGATCGAGATTGTGTTTCTAATTATAGACCGATTTCTGTTTTGCATACCATTGCATGAATTTTTGAGAGATGTGTTTATAATAAAATTATTTCAAATGTGGGTAAAATAATTTCTTCTTCTCAGCATGGTTTTAGTCCTAATAGGTCAATTGATAGTAATCTAGTGACAATTTATGATCATATAGCTCATGCAATTGAGGATCGTCAAAGACTAGATGTTATTTACTTTGATTTGTCAAAAGCCTTTGATAAAGTTTATCACAGTGTTTTACTTCATAAATTACATAAAATAGGTTTCTCTGCTAAACTTGTATATTGGTTTCAATCATTTCTGTGTAGTCGTAGAGCATATATTAAATTCAATAATAAAGTTTCATTTAAATTTGAATGCAATTTAGGTGTTCTGCAGGGTAGTATTTTAGCACCCACGATGTTTAATGTTTACATTAATGATCTTAAGGATTGCTTCAAATATTATTTTCTGTTAAGCTATGCTGATGACTGTAAGATTTTTAGAAGAATTATATCAGTTAACGATTGTGTTCTCCTTCAGAAGGATATTGCTACCTTTAGTGCTTGGTGTGAGATAAATAATATGACAGTTAATTTTAATAAATGCTCTTTTGTTTCTTTTTTTTTCATATGTCATAGCACCGGCCAGGGCGTGAACCCACAACCATCTGCAACCAACTTCTTGCTTGCAAGGCGGCCACAGTGACCTTTCACTTTTCTTATTCCAAAAAATCTGAAGTTTTACAATTTTGTTATTATATCAATTCTTATAAAATTATTTCATTTAAATGTCAAAAAGATCTTTGAATTATGTTTTCTTGTAATGGATCTTTTATTCCTCATATTGAAATGATTGTTGGTAAGGCTTTTAATGTTATGAGGGCCATTCTTAAAAATGGTTATCAGTTCAGTAATGATACTAAACGGAAATTGTTTTTTTTTTCATTAGTTCTTCCTATTATTGAATGTGGTTCAATAATTTGGGACCCTAGTTCTTGGCAAGGATATAATTTGTTGCAGCCTATTTCTAAGAAGTTTTTCAAATATGTTTCTTGGGAGGGTAAAATGATTAATCTTTCATCTAGATGAAAGTATAGGGATTTGAATATTTTTATAAAATTGTTAATAAACAAGTTATTTTATCAGATATACATTCAACTATTTCAATTAGGTCTTTGAGTTATTATACTAGGTTCTATTTCGGTATATCAGATTCAAACATGTTCTAATATTCTTAAATTTTCTCCTTTATTTAGGTTACCCTCTTTATATAATCAGATTGGGAGTAACCAAAATCTGTGTGACATTGATTATAAGAAATTTTGTAATAGTATTAAACTTAAATGTTATGTTTGATTTTTTTTTTAATTTTACTTTATTATATATACATTTATATTTTCATTTTATGTTATATGTTTTATTTTCACTTTTATTATATGTGCATGTTGTATTTAGTTTTATGCTGTTGTTTAGCACTTAAATAAATGAATTGAATTATTATTATTATTATTATTATTATTATTATTATTATTATTATTATTATTATTATTATTATTATTATTATTATTATTATTATTATTATTATTATTATTATTATTATTATTATTATTATTATTATTATTATTATTATTAGTAGTAGTAGTAGTAGTAGTAGTAGTAGTAGTAGTAGTAGTAGTAGTAGTAGTAGTAGTAGTAGTAGTAGTAGCAGCAGCAGCAGCAGCAGCAGCAGCAGTAGCAGTAGCAGTAGCAGTAGCAGTAGCAGTAGCAGTAGCAGTAGTAGTAGTAGTAGTCAAGATGGCCACCATGCCTCACAAGCACGTTTTGGCTACAAAATAATCTTAAAATTTTCATTGAAATTTTACTTTTTGAGTCTACTGGCTTTTGCTACTGTTGCCATTATAGATTATTACAGTGGAAAAGAACAATTAGGTAAGTATAATCTACTTCCTTTTTTAAAATATGAAAGATTTTAATTTATCTGAAATATAATTATGGAGTCGAAAGACTCGTTGGTTCTAAGAGAAATGGCAAACGTAAATGAGCCTACAAATAATTCGATTATTTCTCATAATAATATAAGTTCTAATAGTAATTCATCATTTTAAACTGAGGATGTTCAAATAACAATGAATCACCAAGTTAAATCAGGAAACACAATTCAAACTAGCAATCAAATGAAACCACAAGCTAAACTAATGCAACCAAAGACAATGTTCGGCTCTATTAACATTCAAACAAGCATGCAATAGTCTATCGAAAACATGGATAGTTTCCCAGAATTGCCTGAAACAACTAATACTATTAATGCTAATAACCTTATGCATGAGTCATTTAATAATCAACACTTACTCAAACAAGATCTGAAGAAAAATCAAATAAAAGAAAATAATACGTACACTAGAGCAGTTAAATCTCATTCCGAAAATATTTCCAGTAACGTGCAGAATTCAACTGAATACTTAACAGAATTATTAGGCCTAGAAAATGATAGTGAAGATGAACAAAGTAATGTAAATATAAATTCAAATCATTTCCAATTAATTACTTCGGAATTATATGCTCATTACACAAATAATTTCAACCAAACCATACCTCAAAATCTCTTTAGATCGTTCCAAAAATTTCATAGTGAGAAAACATTAATAATGTCAGATACAAACAAGGAATGCGATTTATTTAAATTTCCCATGGATGAATTTTATCAACTTTTGACCGAAAAAAAATTATGGACATTTATTTATAAAATATTACATCATCCTAATAACAGATATTTATGTATAGAATTTCATAATAGAACACAAAGTGATATTTTCAAAAATAATATTAAATTTCTAAACTCGAAAATCCTTTGCTCTGCCAGGAAAAATCCAAAACTGCTACGTTTATTTTAATGAAATTGACTTGCAATTAATTCTTTCAAACTACGGGAAAATAACTAACTAAATATCTGGTTGATAAAAATGCAGTTATGCCAGTATTATCAAATATTGCGACGTTTAACATAATACTTAAAAAATAATATTACACCTATTGATATACCAACTGTACACAAAACAGATATCTCTCCGGTAATCATCACTTTCAGAGGTTTACCATCCCAGTGCTTTCATTGCAAACAACGATCGCATTTGATACAAGAATGCCCTAGCAACGTATGTCAAAAATGCGGATTACAATGCTAGAAAACACATCGCTGCTGAAGCCAATTAAATGCAACAAAATATAACGAAAATATCAACTTCAAAATAACACCAACTTTAAGTCAAACAAACGATAAAAAAAATCTTCAAATGGAGATACCACAAACCTGGGATTTATCAATCTTGATTATCTCTGACAAAACTGGATAAACCAGTACAAAAATCATCCCCTATCATTCCCAATACTCAACACACCAATAACTTACCAATAACTAGTAACTCAGAACTTGATGATGAGAATATTTGCCCATCCTCATCATATTCACTTGGGGACATTTCCGCAGAAGATTCCATTTCGTTTCAATTAGTAACAAAAAATAAAAAAAATGCAAAAATAAAAAAAAGAATTGGTGTAACTGAATTGACTCAAGATAGTAATACTCAATCTACCACTATAAAATCTGAATCACCAGTAAATCATGTTGCAAACAAGGAATCTACTCCGCTTAAAAAAATGAAATCTAATAACTCTGACCTTCAAACAACAGGAACTCCAAAGAACACACACCTGGCTAGACAATTATGTTCAGATGCTTTTACTCCTACACCATAACAGCAGATGTATTTTTCTGGAGTTGATATCCACAAAAAAATAAATTTAAAAAAAGTTGCTGAACACTCATAAGATAATCCCAATGCAAATAATCCTAGTCACATTAAATCAAACTAAACTTAGTGGCATATCATGAATGAAGAACTATATCCAACCTTTTTATTTTGTTTTTATTTTGTCCAATTTTGGTTCCTTGCTTATTTCACTTACCCAGCTTAAATACATATATTGCACTAAAATTGTTATACACACACTACATGACAAACAATCACACATGGTTACATATTATAGCCATAAACAAAATAAACATAATCTCTATAATAAAGAAACACATATATTTATATATTATAAACTCACTAATACAATCATACTTTTATTATTAAACATACTATATCTATTCTCATTATACACTATTCAAAACTATTTCCTTCTTTTCACATCGTATCCCACTGTTATATTAGATAAACTGTTCCAGTCTTCATATTTCCATACTCACTGCATAAAATCATACTTTCCACTACCAAGATCAACTAGAAACAATATGCATATACAATAAATTACCATAATCATTATACGATTTAGAAATATTAATGCTAGTATCAATTACTGAAGTTAATGTCAGAGGGATAAACTCATTCATAGAATGTTTGCTATTACCAGCTGGATTCGGTAATTCACACCTCATATTCTTTTTTTACAGAAACAAAATGCTCAGTAAGTTTCCCTTTTAAACCTGAGCAGCATCTTGCCAAGTTTGGATATACCTGATTTTCCACATCAAACTATTCAGCTGCTGGAATAGGAGTACTCATCAATAGAAACTCTCCATTCCAATCATTCAATATCTTATATATTGACCAATACATGATTATCATCACTCTCCATAATGCAGCATTCACAATAAATATAAAAATATAATACCATTATATTTATATAATCAACCAATACTCATTCACCAGCTTATTACCATAATTAATTTAACATTAGCAACTAATCCACACCCCATAATTATCTTAGGTAAATTTAATATGTCATACCAAGACTTTACAATGAAATATCTTCATAAAATCAACAAAATTCTAATGAGCTTGGAAGTTTTTTTTCATCAAATGCAGTATTATTTTACACTAAAAATCATTCATCATTAATAGATCTACTTTTTTACTCTCCTGAATTGCACTTTATAATTAAGCTCTTCCTAAATTCAGTAGCTTTTTCTGACCATCATGTCCTTAACATCATATTAAATTTAGATATACAACTACACTCAACATTCTCACTAAACAATACCACCTGCTTACTATTAAAAACAAATGCTTCCGAAGCCATAATATCTAATACATACATTTGTTTTAAAAAAAATTGACATACTTTCATTCCAACCAACAGAAGCGTAGTTTTCTTTCATTAATATTCTAGCTTCTAACATTAAACATTATACTGCAAAAATCCTTCTCCTCCTGCACTTTGCAAAATATTATATGTATTGCATATGAAGCTAAAAAGCACACCTACCAACTCAAATTCAATAAATATCATAATGCTGCTAAAGCAGGAGTTCAAACAGACACAACTTGCACTAGCTAATTATCTCTCTATTAAAAAAGCCAAAATCTTTTTAAAAACACCCATGACTGGTCAAGGGCATATATCAAATGGGCATTAGGCTATAACTAATAGAATCATACCTTCATTTATATTAATGGATGATAAAATGTTTACCAGAGTAAATATGCTTCCACCTATTAAACAATATTTTAAAACTAAATTCCAAAGGCTACCGATGCCAATTCTGTCTCCACTTTGTTATGGTATATCACAAACTAATCTTAATATAACTAAAAAAAGACATTACAAATAAATCAAAAACAACTTCAAACAACTCACATCCAGGGACACATGCCATCCCGAAATTCTTGCTAGAACACCTTAGCCACTTTACTATTTCTATAATATACAATACGCTACATTACTTGTCAAATCAAATCCATATTATAAAACTATTCTATTCTGTCTTACTAGTGTTCTTTCTAAAAAAACCTTTACTACCCTCACTTCTCAATAATCTTAGACATTAAAAACCTTTACTACCCTCACCTCTCAATAATCTTAGACCTATATCTATGTCCTCCTCATCATTAAAATAATATAATATATTATTAAAGATAAATACCGACCTCTTATATTACCTACTCTATCTAAACTCCAATTTGCTAAAAAAGGCTCATCCATCCCCGAGAGTCATGTCTTATTTAGGGCATTAACTGATGACATTTGCCACCGCAGAAGAGCTGCACCTATTGCAGTACAATTAGATATTGAAGCAGCCTTTGATTCTGTGCCTATTGAGAAACTCTTAGAAGAGCTTAGTAGTCATGGAATCCCAACTCCAATTTGTATATTTTAGCTAACCTCTTTATAAATACAAACATACACATCACCTTAAATAAGTCAATTATTTTATATAGTATACAATGTTTTTTACAAACTGTAATATTTTAAAAAGCATTAAACTGTTGCACATGCACTTTGGAATTTAACTATAAAATGAATGAATACAAACACTTCAAACACATGATAAAGTACATCTTTCCAAAGACTTTATCATGAGTTTGTATTCATTCATTTTGTAGTTAAAATCTAAAGCGCATGTGCAACAGTTTAATGCTGTTTAAAATATCACCTTAAATAGAAAAATGTCATCAGAATTCACTCCACATAATTCATTTCCTCAAAGTTCATTCTTAGTGCCCTCCTATTCATCACATACATTAATCCCCTCTTACTTCAAATTGAAGCTGAACCACCGGTAATAGACACAACTTTTCTAAACCATACAATTAAACATATTTCATTCATGGATGACATAATTGTCTTTCTTCCTTCACAAAAATTGTTGCCTAAACTACATTATATATTGGAAAAATACACAAAAGATTATACTCTAAAATTCAATATGATTAAATGGCCACATGGCCCATACTTACTGGCACACCAATAAAAACAAAAGTTGATACCCGCCCTCATAACATCCTGGGAATACCCTTCCATCAATCAGTAAATATAATGAGAATAAATATACAAAATCTACTAATCATTTCTATACAAAAAAAATATAAATTCTCTAACTAAAGCTTATCTTTCAATACACAGCAAGATATCTCTAATTAACATGTAAATCTATCCAAAAACTAATTTATATTCCACCACCATTAAATTCACTACCTCATTCATCAAAAAATCAATTCTCTACATACTACATTGATCTGGAACCAGAAGACAATTTTTATTAGCATTAATAAACTCCAAAAGCACTCAAAATTTAATGGATTATCTTTGCATTCAATAGATACCTTTTATTAAAAACAATCCTATAATACACTATTTAAAATCTGCACTACTTTTCAGATTTTTTCTTGTTTTTATTCCAATATTTTCTGCTGACACACATCTGCCTATCAAGGCAGATTAGTAACCTAATTCAACACATATTTCAATACAAGTTACCTGATAATATGTTTACAGCAAAAATAAAGTACTGGGAACCATATCAAAGTATGACTAACCTAGATCTACTGCAAATACCAGATAGTACACTTAAATTAACAAACAAATCTCTAATACAAAAGATTAAATTTTGGTATTTAGAACCTAAATACCTAGACTTCCTCATCAAAATTAACATGGATGATTTACCATCAAGTATGTTTCTTTTCAATAAGAGGAAATATACTAACATTCAACCTATCTGTCCCTTATGTGGTAGGGATGATGAAACAATGCAACAATTTTTATACCATTGTGATGCCTTACATATATATATATATATATATATATATATATATATATATATATATATATATATATATATATATATATATATATATATATATATATATATATATATATATATATATATATAGACAACTGATATCCACACTCATTCATAATTCTAAAGCAATATGTGACATATTAATAGAAAATATTCAAAAGGGAATCTTTCCAAATATAAGGCTTTCCATCTTTATCATTTTTACCCTCTGGTTCTTAAAGTGTCTCTTTATCTTTAACCCAACATCACGAAAATTTAAATCTCTTTTTGAAAATAAAATGCTAAAAATTAAAACTAAAGATCATTATTGGCCCTGGTGGATATAGTCAATGCCACCTGGAGCCTCATAAAATTATCTGCACAACCATAGCTCCTAAACTAAATCAGCAATGGACTCTCATAAAAAAAACTATCATGACCATCAGTAGATAGCTTACTCATTAATTTTCACACCCCGATTTTTATGTTCTCTTTTCTTTATGTCTCATGTAACATTTGTTTGCTTTTTTTAAAATTATGTAAAATTTTTAACAAGTAATCAAAATATAGACCTAATAAAAATCATTTTAAACCTAGTAGTAGTAGTAGTAGTAGTAGTAGTAGTAGTAGTAGTAGTAGTAGTAGTAGTAGTAGTAGTAGTAGTAGTAGTAGTAGTAGTGGTAGTGGTAGTGGTAGTGGTAGTGGTAGTAGTAGTAGTAGTAGTAGTAGTAGTAGTAGTAGCAGTAGCAGTGGTAGTAGCAGTAGCAGTAGTAGTAGTAGTAGTAGTAGTAGTAGTAGTAGTAGTAGTAGTAGTAGTAGTAGTAGTAGTAGTAGTAGTAGTAGTAGTAGTCTTTCAGCCTTTTCTCCTTTTGTAATTTGTTTATTTCAGTAGTAAGAATTAAATATTTGAAATAGTATTAAATATTACTAGGGTTTGTAATAAAATTAAGACATTCAAATATTAAAACTGACTTATTCCATATGAGATTAAGATTGATAACTGTTTGTAGTACAATGATCCATACAAATTTACCGATTAAATTATTTACTAAAAGACAAGTGATAATAAAAGTTTGTACCTAAGATCTTCTAGGATATGTAAATTAAGCTTCCGAAGTACATGCATGAATTTTAGAGTTGTTTGTTGATTCCCTGCAGATTGGTAAACCTTTGGCACCATTTGACTTAATAAAGGAGACAGTGTGTCCATTTATTAAAAACCTTCCTTTTCACACATAGGCATATTTCCTTTTAGTATCAAGTTATTCCGACCAAAAACCCTCCAAACAAGTTTAATTCTATGAGTAATTTCATCCATTATGTTTTCATCCGTATAAATAATCTGACCAAGGTATTTGTAACTGTTAACTTCTTCTAACTTATCATAATCAATCTTTATTTTCATATTTTGAAAAAATCTATTAATCATTACTTTAGTCTTATTAACATTTATCTTTAGTCCTACTTTCCTACTTTCATCTGATAACTCTTGCAACATTTCCTGCAGCTCTGAAGCATTATTTGCGAAAAACAACTACATCATCTGCAAAATCTAAATGAATAAAATAATCTCCATTTACTTTCACTCCTTTAGCTTCCCATTTTAATCCATAAAATCCTTCTTGCAGCACTGCTATAAAATGTTTAGGAGATATGGAGTCACCCTGTCTTACACTCTTTTCAATGTTGACTTTCCTACTATCATTATGTAATCTAATTGTTGCTGACGCATTTTTGTAAATTTTCTTTAAAATATGACAATATCCTAGATCTATACCTTGATGATCCAATGCTTTAATCACTGAAGAAATGTTTATAGAATCAAATGCCTTTTCATAATCTGCAAATCATAATCATAATGGCAACTCATATTCATTTGTCCTTTCTATAACTTCTCTCAATACCTGGATATGATCTACTGTACTAAAACCACTTTTAAATCCAACCTGTTCTCTTGGATGGTGGAAGTCCAGTGTTTTCTGTAAACGAGTTGTAATTATCTTAGTAAAATTTTTGTATAAAACTGATAAAAGACTGATAGGTCTGTAATTTCCAATATCTTCTTTATCACCTTTTTTAAATATTAATATTAATACTGCATTCTTCCAATCACCTGGTACATCTTTATCATTTAGACATTTGATATATAACTTTACTAAAACATTTTCTAATTCTTCACCTGCTTCTTTTAATATATCAATTATAATTCCATTATTACCTGGAGCCATCGCTTTCTTCATAAATTTAATTGAATGTCTCACTTCCACCTTCAAAATTCTGGGCAATTCTGAAGATATAATAGGTATATGAGACACTTGTTCTTTACTACTATGTAATTCTTGATAGAAGTTTTCTACACATTTCATAATGGCATCTCTCTTTTAAGTAATAATGCCATCTTTTTTTGTTATTGCGGATATAAATTTCCTACCAATACCAAAACGTTGTTTTACACTCTTTAGACTTTTGTTCTCTTCTACAGTATTCCTTGCTAGTTCACAATTGTACTTTCTTATATCATTTTCAACTCTTTTCCGCACCATTTTACAAAATTCAAGATATTTAATCTTTTTAATGCATCATTGTTGTATATCCTAATATTCCTTCTTTTCTTCATAAATTCTCTAGTCTCAGTAGAAATTTTACTGGTCAATTGCTGCTTTTTTATACCAGCTACCTTCAATGCAGTTTTTAAAAGTGTATCAGTTATTTTTCTATTAATATCATTCATATCTGAATCATGTTCAAAATCTACTAATAGTTGAAACCGATTTATAAGTTCTAATTTAAATTCATTAGAATGTTTCTGAAGATTAGAAATATTCACTGTAAATATCGTTTTTCTTAATATTTTTTGTCTCTCTAGTTTTGCATTAACATGTATCTTAATCTTAATAATCGATGATCACTTCCTGTGTTAAATTTATTAAGAACATTACAATCTTAAAATATGTATTTTCTGTTTGACAAAATATAATCCAATTCCGCTGTACCTTCATTTGGTTGCTTCCATGTCCATTTCCTTTTAACATTTTTCTCAAAAAAAATAATTCATAGTATAAAGTATTTCTTTTTCTGCAAAGTCCACAAGTCTTTGACCTCTCTCATTTCTATTACCATAACCAATATTACCTACATCATTTTCATGTTTCATTTGTTTACCAATTCTATCATTAAAGTCTTCCATAACAATTTCGAAATGTTATTTACTCTGATCAAAAACCTTCTGTACATCCATATAAAAATATTCTATAACTTCATCACTATGAGAACTTGTTGGGGCATAAACGTGAATTATCTGCATTTGGTATCTGCTATTAAGTTGTAAAACAAATCTTGCAACTCTATGGAATACACCATCAATTTCCACAATGTTATTCTTCCATTTTTTATTTATAATGAATCCTATTCCACTTGTATTTCCAATATTTATGCCTTTATAATAGAGTATAGGTCCACTTTTTATATCAATTGTTTATTCACCTTTTCTTCTAACTTCTCAAAGTCCAATAATATCCCATGTCCTATAAGACAGTTCTGCTTCTAACTCTTGCAATCTTCCTTCACTTGAAAGTGATCTGCAGTGTAAGCACCTAAATAAAAAGTCGTATATATATATATATATATATATGTGTGTGTGTGCGTGTGTGTGTGTTGTAAATAATTGTAACTGGATTCTGATATATATGTATATCGCTTTACACTGAATCAACATGTTCTCGGAAGCTGTTGGATAATAATAATGTTATCAATTCTATCAGTTACTCCTTTTTTGTATGGCAAAATATAAATTCTAGATTTATAAACTAAGATATAGCTTACTCCCAGGGAAAAAATTCTTCTTTTTATCCAAAATTATATGGTTTACCAAAAATTCACAAGCCAGATATTCAATTGAGACCGATTGTAAGTGCAGTTGGTTCACCTACACAGACACTAGCTCGTTTTTTGACTTCTTTTTTACAGCTGCATTTATCAACGATGTCATCATATGTTAACGATGCTAATCATTTTCTTGAGCTTATCCGGGATATTAAATTTACTAAGAATGATATTTTGGTAAGTTTTGACATTGTTTCACTTTTTACTAGTGTACCTGTAAATGAAGCGATTCAAGTTTTAAAAAATATTCAGTTGCCTAATTTTGCTGTGGGTTTGATTGAACATTGCTTATCGAATACATTTTTTTGTTTTTAATGGGCAGATGTATAAACAAACATCAGGTCTATCTATGGGTTCACCAATTTTTCCCGCATTAGCTTCTATTTTTATGGAGGATTTGGAAAATAAAATTTTGACTTTAGCAGTAAAAAAACCATATCTATGGCTGAGGTATGTTGATGATATTTTTGTTATTTGGCCTCATGGTAAGCATGCTCTTGATGACTTTTTTTAATTTTTTTAAACTCTTTTCACAACAAAATTAAATTTACCATGGAAATAGAAAATAATAATCAATTACCTTTTTTTAGATGTTTTGATTGAAAGAAGAGAAGATGGTTCTTTATCCCATGGTATTTATAAAAAACCACCATACACTGGGAGATATCTGCATTTTCCTCTCATCACCATCCTGCACAACTATTTTCAGTGGCAAAGACATTATTGAATAAAACAAAGAGACTTTCTGATGATAGCTATTCTCACCGGGACCTTTTTGCTACTAATAAAATGCTTCTTCATAAGGGTTTTAATTACAACAATATTAATAAATCTTATACATATCAAAAGAAAAAAGATTTTGATAATTTTGCCATATATAAAAGGAGTAACTGATAGAATTGGCAACATTTTAAAAAATAATAATATTCACACAATTTACACTACTTATAAAAAAATTAGTGAAATATGTTCACTTCCTAAAGATAAAATTGCTTTGGAGTGTCATGGTGTATATGAAATTCCATGTAGGGTCTCTCAACATACATATATAGGACAGACTAATCGTAGAATAAATATTAGAAAGGAAGAACACATTCTGGAAGTGAGAGAAAAATCCAATTCATCAGCTATTTATTCTCATATAAAATTAACAAATCATGATATCAATTTTGAAAAAAAACAAATATTTTAGCAAAAATTGAAGAATATGACCAGAGATTGCTAAGAGACGCTATAAATATTTTTAAAAGGCCCAAGAGCATAAATGAAAGGTGTGAATTAAAGAATATTAGCAACATTTGGAAAAAGCTATTGGAAGAGAAAATAAATTTTAAAACTTCTCAACCAATAGCATTTAAATATGAAGAGAAAAAAAAACTATAAAAACGATTTTAAATCTCACATTGTACTGAAATGATTTGAGAAAGAGGACGCTCTGAGGAACGTCTCACATTGTACTGAAACGTCAGCATTTAGCTTTTTCACTACCCGGAATATCCCGCAAATAGTAATATTAATATAACATCTTTTATACTTGAAAATATTAGAATTAACATATATATATAATTAATAAATATAATGGGAATAAACCTTCATATTCAGTCTTTCAATCTGCTGACGTTCTTTCAGTTAATTTTTTAATTCTCTTCCACTTCTGTTAAATAAAAAAAAAAAAAAAAGAAAGAAAATGGAAGCAAACGTTATCAACTCAAATCTCTTAGATCCGAATTTTAACATTGTCAGATTTTTATTGATTACATTCATTTTATCTCTACAAATTAAAATTGTCTCTTTATTTTTTTTTTATGGTTTCTCTCTTAGGAAGAATTTTAACATTCACAGATGAAACTAAAATTTATATTTATATGCCCAATCATGATCCAAGAATACCGAAGCAGTTATTAAATCATTATTATTAATATTATTTTACTTTTCACAAGCTTATATAACAATTAATGCCCTTTTAATCTTTTTTTTCCAATTTTGCATATGGATTCGCCTATATATCGATGTGCAGTACTGAAAGAAATTTAAATGAACTTCAATTGTAAAAATAACAATGATTTAATGACTCCTTCAGTTTTCATGGATCATGAAAGGACATGTAAAAATAAATTTACGTTTTATACTGAAAGTGTTAAAATTCTTCATGAACAGAGGTTCCATAATAAAAGAAAAATTAAAGCAATTTTAATAAATATAAATAAAAGGAATATAATGAATAGACCAGCTCCTAACGTTGAAATTATTCATTCATGGGATTTGAGTTAATGATGTTTTCTTTTATTTTATTTTTTTAATATAACGGCAATTAAGGAAGATTAAGGAATTAAGGGAAATGCTTCTGTTGATTGAAAGATGAATATAATATTGAATTAAAACACTAGCTACGGAGGGATTGCGAAATTAACTGAAACTACTTCTGCTGACTGAAAAATTGTATATAATAGTTAATTACCGTTATATTTATTACTTTTATAGTTATTACCATTATATATATATATATATATATTATAGATCCACGAATGATTGAAACAAAAGGTAAAGATTGTTAATACTTATTATTAACAATTTTAGATAGTATATGAAATAGAGCATGTAATAATGAAAGATTGTGTGTACATTTTCAAGCAATGGACAATGCTATCTGTGCACTTCTTTACACCAATCGCTACACAAAATATAACACTTTGTATTTGGAAAATGTATATATTTGTGTATCTATATGTTCATAAAATATATTAAACATGGATCCAGAATTCTCGTTTACCAAAATATGTCTATCAATTTCAAGTTTTATTTTCTTCTTCATGTTTTTTTTTTTTGCTTTTTTACCCATTTTATATTCGTTTCTATTTGAAATATATGTGTAATTTAAATATTTTCCTTAGAAACACTATTATCTGTACAATCACAATAGAACCATTACAAAATGATGTCTTTAAGTTAAATATATGTAGCTTTCCATAGCACTTTGTCAAATACCTTTATTCTAGATAGTCTTTAGTCTTTTGAAATATATTACAAAACATCAACTTAATATCTATTAGAATTTTTTTTATCAATATTTCCAGCCCAGCTTCCTTTCAGTCATAATTTTTAATGATATTAGAACTTTTTGTTCTTTCACATATTTTGTTTTTAATCTCTTATTATTATGCCTAACAAACACTTTTCCATATAGCATTGAATGCTCTAAAATCTCTATATTGTTCATTTATTAAGCTTTCAAGCCACACATTTTAAGGAAAACGTGGTAAATCAAATACATTAAAATAAGTCTCAAATATCTTTAAAACATGTACTCCTGTTGTATGGATAGTTATATTACTTTATATATCTTAATAATTTTATAGTGGCATTTCTAACTGTTAAGTTTTTCTCATTCACAAATATCAATCTTCATTTTCTACTTCTGTAAAAATTTGTTTAACATTATTTTCTTCTAAGGAGCATTTATCTTAGAAGTCCTTCTGACCTTCATTTTATAACTATTGAAACATTTTGTGAAACACAATCACATAATATATAAAAAAAAAATCTACACTACTTAAATAATCAGTATTTACTTTTATTCTATTACATTTTTATTTTAATCTGCAAAATACATTCTTTTAAAACTTCTGAAAATGTATTAATGGTTTAGAATTACTATTTCTACATCTTTCTCATAATAAATATCTCTATGATGTTTAATTATTTCTGTTGCAATTTTAATATGTTTGCTTCAGAATGTGTCAATACTCTGTCAATGTTCTGAATTTATAAAGATTTAATCACTGGATAAATCATTATATAAACAATTGCCTTTACATTAATCTATAAATGCAAATATTAATGGCAATTAATATTTATTGTACATTTCCACAAAACTTCGCTCAATATTTGAATAGGATTTATTATGATAAACCACATTAAATTATTGTTGTTCGCCTTGGTTAAAATCCAACGTTTAACAATAGTTAACTGACAAATATATCAGTAAAGATTTTGTTTAGAACTGACAAGACTAATATATCTATTATTTCCATTATATTCTTTTCTATTATTGCATTTTTTCTATCCTTTGTATTTATTTTAAATATTTTTTTTGTTTCTTCACTTATAATTTTTAAAACATCAATAATAATTTTCTCACTTTCTGTGGTTTTGCATTATTATAGACTTAATATCGCTGATTATCTGTTAATTATATTTCCATTATTCTTATATCTTCCACCCACAGTGAATTGCAAGGTTTCTCAGGGTTAGTGATATATTAATATCTTACTTTTGGAATGCGTTTGAAAAGCAGCAACAAGCAAATTTGGTTAATAAAATAATAATTTATTTACAGTAAATAAACAAATTATGACATTGCTGATTATACTTAGCAACTGTACCAAATGAATACAATACAAAAAATAATAATTAAAAGGCATATGCCTTTATTGTTAAATATACAGATATTTCTATAATACAAATGTATTAAACTTTTAACATTTATATCATAATTTGCTCGGATTATAACGTGATCAATATATATATGAATAACAATAGTATTTACCCATGAAGTTTTCACTGTGATTATTTTCTTTGCATATCAATTACAGTAGATAATGTAGATGAGGAAAATCAAAGAAAAATACAATGTCATAAAGCAGAGTCCATTTCTTTTTTTATGGCACGATTATTGCTCTAAAGCAAATGACATTACATCCTAAGCATGTTCAACATTTGTCTGCATACAATTACATAGTTCCACATCATTTTCACAACATACCCATTGTTCTCTAGCTATCCATGATAAATGTCTTTTGAGGCACAATATTGTCACATTCTGTAAGAAGGATCACTTATTGTAAAATCAATGAGGTTTAGCTACGTGAAACTATCCTTAGGTAAAGTGTTTAAACGAATGATTTTTTTTTGTTTAACAGCTACTTTTCTATCTGTTTTGACACTAATATATAATAAAATCTTAATACATATCAAGTTATTTTTTTAATAAAACAATATTCTTTTAGATTGACTGAACATATTTGATATAATTTTACAAAACATGTGTTTTCAGAAATATTTTTTACATTTATTTAATTATTTTATAACTGATTGTGTAAAAAGTCCTTTTTTCTTCATTTAAACTAATGTGTGAAAGAAAAATCATTGCATCCATTAAATAATCTGTCTTGCTTTGAGTGGCACTACTGTATGGACAGAGTTTTGCCTATTTTTTATATATCATCAACCATTATCAATCCACTGCAGGATGAAGGTCTCTCCAAGTTTAATCCATCTTCTCTGATCTTTAGCTTCTCTTCTTCATTTACACTAATGTTTGAAAGAAAAATCATTGCATCCATTGGTTATTCTGTCTTGCTTTGAGTGGCACTGCTGTGTGGTGAGATTTTTTCCTATTTTTATATGTCATCAACCATTATCAATCCACTGCAGGATGAAGGTCTCTCCAAGTTCAATCCATCTTTTTTGATCTTTAGCTTCTCCAATTTCAATCCATCTTTTATGATCTTTCTCTTCTCTTCTCAATATCAGACATTGGACACTTTCTTACTACATCCATCTCAAATGGGGTCTTTTATACTCTCTGGAAATACAGTTTAAGCTTACAATTGGCCATCTATTACCATTTTTTTTTGCAATATGTCCAGCCCAGCTCCACTTCGGTCTTTTATTTTTTTTTCAATGAGATCAGTAACACCTGTTTGTTCTCTTACCTATATATTGCATTTTCGTTCTCTTCTTGTGACTCCCAACATGACCTTGTGCATAATTCTCTGAGTGGGCTGAAGTCTCTGTATTGCTCTTCTATTAAGTGTCCAAGCACAGATCTATAAGTAAGATCTAGTAAAACACATTTATTACAAACCTTTCTTTTCAAACACATAGGCATATTTCATTTTAATATCAAGTTATTTTAATCAAAAGCACTCCAAGCAAGATTAATTCTATGATTAATTTTATCCATTATATTTTCATCTGTATTAATAATCTGACCAAGTTATTTATAACTGTTAACTTCGTCTAACTCATCATAATCAATCTTTATTTTCATATTTTGAAAAAAATTCATTAAACATTACTTTAGTGTTTTTAATATTTGCCTTTAGGCCCACTTTCATCTAATAACTTCTCCAAAATTACATGCAGCTCTAAAGCATCATTTGCAAAGAACAACTGAATCATCTTAAAAATCTAAATGTCTTAAATAATCTCCATTTACTTTCACGCTATTAGTTTCCCATTTTAACCCACAAAATACTTCTTGAAGAACTGCTCTCAAAAGTTTTGGGGGTGTGGAGTCCCTGTCTTACCCCATTGTAAATGTTGACTTTCTCAGTATCATTATGTAATATAATTGTTGCTGTTCCATTTCAATATTTTTTTTTTTTTACATATGACAATATCCTGGATTTATAACTTAATGATCCAATGCTTTAATCACTGGAGAAATGTTTATAGAATCAAATACCTTTTCATAATCTCTAAATACTAAGCATAATGGCAACTCATATTCATTTGTCCTTTCTATAACTTCTCTCAATACCTGGATATGATCTACTGTACTAAAATAACTTTTAAATCCAGATTGTTCTCCTGGTTGGTGAAATTTCAATGTTCTCTGTAGATGAATTGTAATTATCTTGGTAAAAATATTGTATACAACTGATAAAAAGCCGATAGGTCTGTAATTTCTAATATCTTTTTTTATCATTTTTTTGAAATATTAATATTAATACTGCTTCTTGCAATCATCTGGTACTCCTGTATCATTTAGACATTTGGAATATAACTTTGCTAATTTGTTTATAGTTCTTCACCTGCTTCTTTTAATATATCAATTATAATTTCATCATTACCTGGAGCTTTTCCTTTCATCTTACATTTGATTGCATGGCTCACTTCTTCATTTAAAATTCTGGGCAATTTGGAAGATTTAATAGATATAGGAAGTACTTGTCTTGTATTACTATATAATTCTTCATAAAACTCCTCTCTATTTCATGATGCCATCTCCTTTTTAGTGATAGTTCATCTTTTTATTACAGATATAAACATCCTACCAATACCGAAATGTTGTTTTACACTCTGGAGACTTTTATTGTCTTCTACAACTTTCCTTGCTAGATGACAGTTATACTTTCTTATATCATTTTCAACGATTTTCTGCACCATTTTACAAAATTTGATATATTCAGTTTTTCATAATGCATCATTTTTATATATCTTCATATTCTTTATTTCACAAATTACCTAGTTTCAGTAGTAATTTTATTAGTCAATTACTGCTTTTTCCTATCCGCTATCTTTGGGGCCATTTTTAAAATTGTGTCAGTTATTTTCCTATTAATTTCATTGAAATATGAATCATGTTCAAAATCTAGTAATACTTGAAACCTATTTGTAAGTTCTAATTTGAATTCATCAGAATGTTTCTGAAGATTAGGAATATCAACTGTAAATATTGTTTTTCTTAATAATTTTTGTCTCTCTGGTTTTGCATTAACACTTATTTTACATCATACTAATTGATGATCACTTCCTGTGTTAAATTTATTAAGAACATTACAATCTTGAAATATTTATTTTCTGTTAGTCAAAATATAATCCAATTTCGCTATCCTTTTATTTCGATGTTTCCATGTCCATTTCCTTTTAAAATTTTTCTCAAAAAAAGAATTCATAATATAAAGTTTTTCTTTGTATGCAAACTCCACAAGTCTGTGTCCTCTCTGAATTTTACTATCATAAATAAAATTACCTACAGCACTTTCATCTTTCATTTGTTTACCAATTCTAGCAATTGAGTCTTCCATAACAATTTTAAAATGTTATTTACTGTGATCAAAAGCCTTTTGTACTTCCATATAAAAATCTTCTACTACATCATCACTATGAGAACTTGTTGGGATGGATATATATATATATATGTTAAAACGAAGATTTGCACGGGTATAAAGATTTAATATGTATTTTATTTATATATATATATATTCCAAGTTTAAATGGGTTTGTAAGTAATCATTAAAAATAATTCAACACACAGACAATCGCAATGTCAATAACAATAAAAAATTTCAAACTGTTGATATTGATTGACATTGGGAATATCTGTGTTGATTATATGTAAATAATTTATTTATATTTCGAATAACGGTATAATAAGAAAATAAATTTCATTATAAACTTCAATCTATATTTAGTACTTTTTACTATATTCAAAATCACTTTCAACTAAATTGACTTAATTTTAAGATGAGTAAAGTTGACATATGGGACATCCAATGGTTTTGCAATTATGCAGTTTTGTTTGGTTTATTATGAAGAGAATATTTTAAGTAAATTAATGTCAAATGATATACTAAACTCTGTAGATGATATGTGGATGATATATTTTGTTTGCTTCTTCAATAATTATTGATGAAGTTTGTAATGAATTTAATAAATTAAAAAATCCTATATGAATTATGGAAAAAAAATGTAATAATTAAAAGTATTTGGATTTAACTATCGCAAAAAATAATAATGTTATTGATTATAATTTGTTTGTTAAGCCTATTAAAAACAGAGGGTATATTTCATATTTTTTTAAAGTGTTGCTTAATTACAAAAATAATTTCTTTTAAGTGTTTTTTTCCCACAGAAATAGTGTTATGTAAATAAATTTTCATATAATAATAGTGAAAATATTGAGATATATGTAAATTATTTATTCTATGTTGGTTATGATAAAAAAAATTATCAGATAAGTTGTCAATTTAATAAAGAAATAAAAGAAATAATATTGAGAACTATAGTAAGAATAGGAAATGGATTTCATTACCTTTTTCTAATAATAATCACTCTGAACTTTTGAAAAAGTTTTATACTACAATATATAATGTTTCATTTCATGGTTTGTATAATTGAATAATATGATTAAGATTTTTAAAGATAAAATGTCTAAGGATGAAACAAGTAATATACTTTATTGTTATTTTGTGGTTGTAAAGATTCATATATTGGAGAGTCGATGTATCATTTGTATAAGAGGAAGTAACACTATGACATAAATGCTATTTTACCATCATTTGATTATTTGTTAGTTTAGAGTAATATGTGTAATGGAACAAACATTTATGACAGATTGTACATATGTGTATAGTCAAACAAAAATAATTTAATCATCGAATACTATGTGGAAGGGAATAATATAAGTTAATTCATCAATACAATTTTTTTAAAAAAATATTATATTAAAATAGTAGGAAATTCATCTTATTTGTCTATTTCATGTACTCTCTTATCTGCTCTCATCATTCCATGGGATTCAAACTCAGAAAGAATATACACAGGATATGATTCTATTCTGCTTGTATACCAGTTATATGTTTGAACAATATATTGTAACGTGATGAATTACAAAATTGATAAATAATCATGAAAATAATTTCAATGACTAATGTTTAATGAATTCATATAAATAAACTGTAATCCTAATTCATCTTAACATAATATAAGTTATAAAAAGGAAACATGTAAATTGAAATAAATATGATCATATATCATTCTTACTACTCTATTATAAAGTAAACTGTGATTAATATAATATTATGATGGATTCTTATTTATTATGTGAATGAAGTAATTTAATATTATAATATAATATAAAGTTGGTTATTCCATGATGCCATATAACACAGTTATAAATTATAACTATATCCTTTCTTTTGAAGTCTATTCTTGATGACATTAACACCTGATAGAATAGACCACTTACACCAGAATATTAATCATTCATTCTGAATAACAACACAACAATTTAACTAATATATTAATTACACCAAAGAAATTATATTTATAATAAAACATTATAATTGATGGATATTTGATGATAAAAAAGGAGGTGGCTTCCTCACAGAAACTATTAGTGTATAAGTAAACTTGATCCAGATTTGTCTTATTTGTCTGTAAGACAATGGTTAATATGTATTTGGTGATTTTCTGGTTGATTTGCTCATTGATAATTTAGTCCATAGCATAGTTAGTACAATATATTTGACTTATGGTCATGTAGACTTCTATTTTCATCAGATTGATTTAGCATTTATAGTACAGTCATATATGTGTGCATGCATGTTTGTGCCATTTTACAACTTTATTTTTCAATTATGTATTCAATTATGATACAGAATATTATGTTTCACAGTGAAATATTTAAATTTACAATAAATGTCTTTGATATCCAATTTAAACACATTTTAAAGTGATTAATTTGTAAAGGGATCAGTGAATATTAAACAGACATAATACACTATTAATTATTTTATTTACTAAATAATTATTTTTATTTAAGAGTGTAAAAAGTATTTTATTGATTCAATTGATTAATATTATTTAGAATAGAAAATGTTTTTTTTTCTCTTTTTCTTTTACAAGAGAGAAAAAGTTATTAATATTTTCAGCTAATTATATCAATGCAGAAAGGTGTGATTGACCTTTGAATGAATAACTTTTGATTGGTGGGAGCAATGGATCTGCAAGCAATAATTGATAGTAAATGGGATATAAAAATTTACAAGTAGTCTGCTTTCTTACAATTTTCTACTAGATGGTTCTTCCAAAATTAAGCAGTTAATGTCCAATTTAAACTCAAAAGTATATTTTTTTAGTACTGATTTTCCTCTATGAAACAAGTTAAGAACATTTTTTTGGAAAATAAACAAGAGGATGGAAACATAATCAACTTCAAACAAGATATATCATCAATACATTTTCAATTAACTAATTTAGATTTTAAAATCATTGTTTAAAATACATAAGTGTGTCTATAATTCCAGTTCAAATTATCTAATCTTAATTCTTAACAGTAAAGAAGATTCTAAAGCATGTGAATTTTGCTATTTTATGGGAAATGTTATGCAAAACTTTTTAACTAAACATTCTGTAGACTCTATATTAAAAATTTATTCTGGCTATAGAAAAGTGAAGTTCAAATGAAAGGATGTGTGTATCTAACATAGTATAACATGCTTTATTATTATTACTGAACAATAAATATACCTTATCATTCGTGTCTTTAGGGTTAAGGAACAGAATGCATGACTTATACAACTAATGGATAAATAACTGTTGTATAACTAACCTCTGATTAATGTGCATATAATATAAACATGAGTAGAAGAGCATAAATATTAAATGTAAACATTCTATTGTTGTTCACCTTGTTTGTATTTAATTTATTATTAAAATATATTGTTATAAAAATGATGTACACTTAAATGAATAATATGAATTAATCAATTATTTGCCTAATGGATGATCTTTGATAATTTTATTACAAGTGTCTTGATAAATGTAATTATAGTCAGTGTTAGTTGGTGGGAAAACTAATGTTCTTTTTTTAAAATTTGCAAGATTGATTGCCGAGTTGTAAAACTATAAAACCACCAATTGATTAAACAGTAAAAATATTACCAACATCTGCAGCAGTAAAGGTTAATTTGTCATTATTAAACAAAAAATACATTGAAACTAAGAATGCTATAATGTCAGCAACTTCAATTAGCTATTTCTAAGAAATTTAGAAGCTGCTCATCAATTGGATTCAAAATTTCACATTGTTTTTCCTGCTATAAATTGTCTATGTGTACTAACATCTATTCATTTTACAATTATTATCATTATTTTTGTATATGTCCAAGTGGTCTTATTTACAGACTGTGGAAATTAACTTTTATTTTCCTACCTAAAAAAAAAATTAATTATTTATTTTGTTGTTAGTATATGATAGATGGGTAGATCAATTTATTGGTTTTATATTTTTTTCTCTTTTACTTCAAGATCATCTCAGATATATAAAATATGAATAATATTATACTGGCTAATATATCATTATTTTGATATAATTTTTGTTGTATCCATGTATTCTATATACGTATGTTAGCAAAAGAAGTATTTGTTTGCTATTATGAAGCTATCAGCTAATTTAAAAAGGGGGTAAATGCATAAAAAAGTATTATTTTATCTTTGCATTGTCAGAGTATGAGATCTATTTAATAGTGATTGTTGTATTTCAAGATTTGAAACATTTATAGCTTATTATAAATTAAAATTTTATTAGAATTTATTAATATTAAATGCAAAAAAGTATAGTTTTTTCTCCACATTGTCGGAGATTATGAGATCTATTTAATAATAATTATTGTGCTTTAAATTTAAAAGATTTATAATTTGTCATAAATCAAAATTTTGTTCCGATTTATTAGTTAATGTTAAGTACATAAAAGTGTTGTTTTATCTTTGCTTTGCCAAAACGATGAGGTTTATTTAACAGTAATAATTATACTTCGGATTTAAAACATTTATAATTTGTCATGAATTAAAGATTTATTTTCGATTTATTAGTTAATGTTGTTATAATATCTATGTATGGAATATGATTTGAAATTACTTTATGCTTTCTTTTTGCATGCTGCCTGTTTGCAATTCATATATATAATTGTTAAATTTAAATTTGATTGACTAGTATTTTTTCAATCGGTTCTGATGATGTGATATGCCAAAAGAAGTGGAAGTATTAGGAATTTATCTAAGAGTATTTTTTTTTTTATGTTTAGAATGAAATGTGTTAAGTGGCTATGAAGACAAAAGTTTTTATGATATATATTATATTGTCAAAGATTAAGATAACTCCCCCTTAGTTTGTTTAAATACGTGTCGAAAGAGGATTATAGTTTCCAGATTAGGCAGTCATGTATTATGATGATAATATTATATGATCAGATTAATGTAAATGGACCATTACTATGATTTCTAGAATGGAAAGTTATATGTTTTCAATTTATGGTGATAACTAATGTCTTAATGTAATTGATATGAAATTAATTGTTTTGTTTTTTTTTTGTTTATATATACAAGCGTAACCACTGATTTTGTTGACTGGTCTCCTTTGAGATTGATATGTAATTGTCCTTTTTTTTAAAATGATTCTTATGGTTTGTGAATAAAATTTCCTTTTGAAAGATAAATCAGGTTTGATGTTAGAAATAAACTATATATAGGTATGGCTCATTCATCAGAAGTCACACACAAAAATTAATATTTACTCTAATGTCCACATAAATTAATAATAGATAATTTAACCATAAATGACATCAATTCCCGTGAAAGAAATTCTCAGCTACTGATGAAAAATAAAACATTGTGTTAGAATATTCCCTAAATAACTAGACATTTTAAAAATACATGTAATTTTGAAATTAATTCTCTTCAATTGGATTGGTGTGAACTACTAGCAAGGCTAAGGAGCACAATACAGATTTTTATCCCAAAACACTGAAGCACTACAAAAACAAAGTGCATCCTGAGGAATTAATACCTCAAGTCTAACATCTATCTTGTCTTAACTGTAAATAGAACACTATAATCTACATCTTCTATAGTGGATAATATATCCTAGCTTCACATGAGAGACAGACATATTGAGTATTCTCTCCAGGAAAAAAAATACTTCATTAAAAGAATTGGTGGTTTCCAGACTATCTCTCAGGCTCAAAATGTAGGTATGGACTTTGTCTCATCAACTAAGGAAAAGGAACACCCACCAAATATATAATCCTCTCATATGAATATACACTAATAATAAACATGCATAAACAATTTGTACACCAATCAATATCTGAAACAAATTACGAAAACACACATATATTTGTATCAAATGTGAACTTTAAGCAAAAAATATTAAACAGCAATGTATAGCACAAAAGCTTATACTAAAATAAAGTGGACATATTAATAAAGAACCATTGTTAATAAAATAATTAATTACTGAATTAAATTTCTATTAAAACCTTATCTAAATAAATATGCTATTACAGCATAAGATTAAAAATAGTTACTTCTGATAAATTAAAAAAAAAAAACATAATGTTTTACCCATTAAAGACGTAATATAGATTTTAAATACTTAACATGCAAGATTAATATTTCTTGTTACACATAAAATAAACCAGATATACTTTATCAGTATAACTTCATATCGAAAATAAAATTTACCGACAAAATGGTAGTATGTCTATCTATTTATCATAAAAACTTTAAAGTATTACATAAATAATTTCAAACCTCTATGTATTATATTTTAAAATTAAAATAAAAAAGTTTACCAAACACATTTTTAAACCTTAATTCTTTGACAGAATGCCTCCCTTGTGGAAAAATCTGATCAGGTAAAGTTCTTCTTTACTCATAGTCCAAAATATATATATAAAACGTTGAAATAAGAAACACATTTTTTTTTATGAAGATTATTTTTTAACAGTTGTAGCACAATATATATATATATATATATATATATAAAATAAATAAAAATATCCGTTAATTAAAAATAATATTGTAATTATAATTGTAATAATTTTTTTAATAAATTTATATAAAATTTAAACAAAATTTATATATATATATATATATATATATATATATATATATATATATATATATATATATATATATATATATATATATATATATATATATATATATATATATAACTATAGTGTAAGTGAAGCTTTCTTCACAATTTAATTATGATAATGAAGATTTGGGACGAAAGACAAATATCATAACAACAACGATACACAGGAATATTATCAAAGTATAAATATGATATCAGCTAGCTAGCACATTGAAGTAGATTAGTATGTTTTCCGGAAATTTTAATATTCAACCACAGTTATATTTAAGATGATTAAATACAAAATTCCATTGCAATTTTTTTAAGAGCACACACTTTTCAAATATTAAACTTTATGTTCAGGATGCTAAGAAAAATTATCAAGTGGTTTCCATAACTTTAGCATATATATATATATATTGTGCCAAGGCCAAATTGGCACATGTATATAAAATAATTTTGTCTTAAAAAAATTATTAAAACAAAAAAATCTTTCGCAAAAGAGTTTGAAATAAAAGTTGAAAAATAATTGATTTAAAGTGGGAAGAAGGTTTTCTTAAAGTTAAACTGAAGGTTTTATAAAAAGGAAGTAAAGAGTTTATTATTATTAGTGAAATACAATTTAAAAGCTTTAAAAATATATATAAATCTATTCATTTAAATTAAAGAAGAAAAATAATCTTAAAACTAGTTTTGATGTGTAGAGTAAAATTATATATGTGCATGCGAATGTAAAATAAATGTATCAGTATTAAATATTATAAATAAATGAAAAATGTATTTAAAAAAAAACACAGTCGTGCACTACTAATTAAAGATATGAAAACAACACATTTTGAAATAGCTACTGCTAATTAAACAATCAATCAAAAAACACATTGTCATAGGATTAATTGCTAAAGAATTTTGACAACAGATAATTGCCACAGGATATCAAAAGGAAAACACTTTGTTGGTATAAATACTGAATATTTTATCGGACAATGAAATTGAGAGAGTTTTATTCAGTCTAGTTTGCAGTGATAGTCTTGATAACAGTGCATTTCTATTATGAGTCCAGAAACAAACATGCACTGTTGAGCAGCTTTTGGAAATATACACTCATGCTCCAGCCTTTTTAGTCCAACAAGATCATCAAAACCTGCCTGTGAAATAATGTCTGCATAACAACTCAGAAATCCTCCATCAAACATTCAACTGTCTTCAAAATAAAACAAATGGATTTGCATAAAAATCTTTTCAAGAAATGTCCAAAGCTAACTGGTTAGATATAATCCATCAGAAGCAGCCAACAACAAGCAATATCCCCATTCCAAAAATCCTAGGTAAACATTTATTTATTATCATTTATACATAGTAGCCACCGCTGTAAATCGTAAAAATTCAAGATTCAAATTATATGAACTCTATCATACATAAAATGAACTATTGATATGTGTGTTTAAGTTTCATATGTTATTAATGCTTTATTCTTATATTTGGGAATGCTATATGAGTTAATATGTGCGTGATCATTCTATCAGTGTTATTAGTTAAATTAGATAAATATCAGTGTTCTATTATTAAAATCTACAAGAATATTTAAACTAGCTTAGAAATGTTAATTTAAAATGTGTGTGTATTATATTTAAATTTATAGAATGTTTAAAATTATTTAATGTTAGTTAATAAATTGTCTTTAAAAATTAAACTTTATTTGTTGGTCAATTCTTTTTACCAACCTTTTATTAATTCTTTCCACTACTAATAATTTTGCTATTGAATTAAAATTAAACTGAGCTAGTTTTTAGGGAATGTTTCCAGCGCTGGATTATGAGCCTACTGCCTGAATACGTTAGTCTTCAGACTAGCTGGCGCCCCAGGGTTTACACTGAAACAAATAAAGTATTTGGATAGTAGGGGTTTGAATCTAGCAGCTGAGATGGGCCATTTTTGATAGTTAAAGCTATCAGTAAGATCTCCCATTTTGCTCGAATGTGCCGGTTCATTCACGTAACCTTTATAAGATTATAAATGTATTATGAAGGAGTTTGAAACTGGCCCAAAACTTATATATATGCATAAGTAAGTGGTTTCAGTGGTTCGACCCGGTACAATATATATATATATTAAATAGTTCAGTTTTCTTTTAAATATATGGCATATCAATCTTTTTTTTCAAAATTATTGTAGAATAAATTAATGACAAAATTAATACTGTATATAACAGTTTTAGTTTTTAACTTCAACTAGTTTGTTTGTTTGTTTTTTAAAAAAAACCTCTTTAAATGCACATACCAACAACGTTTTCTTACATGATTATAACGTAATTGAATTGATGAATGAACCATATAATATTTTTTTTTTATAAACAGATGCAGATGATAGAATAACTTTTTAAAAAAAATACATAAATGACAAAGCAAAATATTGGCTATTTCTTCTAAATTATCAATTAGTTTATACTAAAATCTTCTCTTCTTTTTATACTAAAGAATTATTATTAAATAAAAACAAAGGCGTAAGCATTTTCTTTTGACTTTAAAAATGTCCATCGGTCTGGGTTGATTTAAATTACAAGGTTCAATTATCAACAGCTTTAACTTTGCCGTTTTAAGTTATAAAATGAAATATTTTAAATTTTCACATGTAAGCTGGACTTATAACTAGAACAATTAATAATTGTAGAAAAACAGAAAAACAGAATATCTTAAAATATATTTAAGCTTTCATTGTAATCGTAACCAAGAGAATATAAACAGTTTATTACTGTTTATTTTAAAAAAAAAACGGTGTCATAAAAATTTTAATACTGTTAACTTCTGATTCTCTCCGGGTTTTAAGCAGTCAATTGATGACTGAGAAAACAGAATCAACTCTATTTTTTTAGCCACATGAATCACATGTTCATGTTCTTTGAAATCTAATATATATATCAGTTTAATAAATCAAAATCATAAATAATAAATAAAAATTAGAACATTAATCATTTTTAAATAATCCTTAAAACACTATGATATTTTTATTGAGTGAATCGATTTATAAGAAATATAAAAATAATATTATTCTAATGATTAATTGACGGAAATTTGTATAATTTTTCTTTAAATATTAGGATGCTGGAAAAAAAAAGAAACCAAAATATTTGCATACATATTATTATTATTATTATTATTATTATTATTATTATTATTATTATTATTATTATTATTATTATTATTATTATTATTATTATTATTATTATTATTATTATTATTATTATTATTATTATTATTATTATTATTATTATTATTATTATTATTATTATTATTATTATTATTATTATTATTATTATTATTATTATTATTATTATTATTATAAACACGCACACCTTATGTAACTTTATTTGCTTATGATTACTCTTAATTTTTTTTAATTGCCTTTAAGACAAGCTATATACTTAAACTAACATTTGCAATAAATTATTTAAATAACTGACTTTCATTTATAACTATAATAATACTACTGTAATTTTTTATTTAGTTTTTTTTCTTTTTACAATTATTCAGAATGAAATACAGTTATTACATTTTTTAAATTATATTAACTTGCTATTATATTGACTAGCTACACAAACCATAGCTAGGCAAAGTGAATAGCACACTTTATCCAAAATATTATTGCTTTATTTTATTTTTTATTTCTTTAATAATAACATCAATTTCATATATATATATATATATATATATATATGTGTAAGACATTTTGTGTGCTCATCCCTGTTAAAAAATTTAAATATCGATAAACCGATGTTTTGACTTGATCACACAAGACATCTATATACAGATATTTATAATACAAAGAAAATGTCCTTAATTTAAAAACAAATTTTGTAATGTATATAGATATATATAATAAAAATATTAATTTTTATGTCTTTATTTTTTCAAAATATATATGTAAAATTCAACTTGATAGAAATTAAATACAGTAATTTCAATATAATTCAATTTATTCTCTTAGTCAAATGTACTTCTAACTTAAGTTGAATTATATGAATCTTACTGTATTTATTTATATCAAGTTGAAATATATATATATATATATGTGTGTGTGTATGCATATTAGTGATTATTTATCCTTTCTACATGTGTGGTTATGTGTATCAGTAGTATGAGACATAGGAGATAGTTTTTGCCTTACCACATATAGGAGATAGTTATATATATACACATAATGCTTTATTATATATATATATATATATATATATATATATATACACATAATGCTTTATTATATATATATTCCAATATTGTAGATCCAAGGACGATTGACACAATAGGTAAATAATCCTGCATTTATTATATCTAAGATGTAACAATTATAAATAATAATTAATATAATATTAATAGTTAAGTATATAACTTATAAATATTTTAGCCTAAACATATATTTTCTTTCTTGGAGTTCTTCATTGTGTTTACTTTTATCATTTTCGATAACAATAACTTTTTCATGATGCAGAACCTTTTCGTTTATTAAAAATACACCTAACAATTTATCTATATTTTTTTTATTCATTTTTTGGTTTTTTGACACATTTTTTATATTTGTTTTATTAGAAATATATGTATAATTTGCATATTTTTTAGAAATATTATTATCAGTTCAACCACAGTTGCACTACTGCAAAAAATGGTCTCTCAAGATTATATATACTCTATCTTTCCATAAAATATTGTCAAATATCTTTATTCTATATCTTCTTCATTTTTTTGAGATCCATTATAAATATTAAACTGTATATCTATTAGCATCCTTATCAGTCTTAATATTTAATGATATTAGAACTAACTACTTGCTCTTACATATATATCGTTTTAATCTTTTATTATTTTTACTAACAATCTTCTCTCTTTATTGCATTCAATGCCTTAAAATCTCTATACTGTTCATTTTGTAAGATTCCAAAACACATGTTTTAAGAAAACATGGTAAATAAAATCTAATAAAAATCATTTTCAAACATAATTCTAAAAAAACCTCTGTATCCATGTTGTAGGAATAATTCCATTACATTTTATCCCTGTGAATAATTTTACTGTGGTATTTCTGATTGTTAACTTTTTTTCTTATTCACAAATATTAATCTTTATTTTCTACTGCTAAAAAAATTGTTTAATATTATTTCAACGTAAATAACATTTATCGTCAGTCCTTTTTCTTATCAAGCCTTAATTTATAAGAGCCAAAAAAGAAAGAATTCAAAATCTTTGTCTGAATGTCTCTATCTCCAGACCAATTTGTTTCAAGCTTATGGATCACCTCAGTTGAGAGCTAGGACTCCAGACACTAGATCTAAAATACCAACCTAAAAGTCAGCACGTATTTATTATGCTACTATCAATTTGAAAACCTGAATTTTTCAGCCACATAAATGTCTTCAAATCCAGCCATACAAACGAGATAGCTATACAGGTCTGAAATAAGCTCAGTTACACAATGTGTTAATTGCCTCAAACAATATAACATCACAAAAGCCTTCAAGGATAAACTTATAAAAAATAATAAAACAAGACACAAATTTTGTAACTCTCTGTTAAGCTTGTATTAAAATGTTCACAAGAGGGAGCTTAACACTAGCACCAACAACTTTTAATTTATAAGCCAAAACAGAAAGAACTCAAAATCTTTATAGGAATTTTTTTATCTCCAGATCAATTGGTTTTGAGCTCACCTAAGTGGAGAGCTAGGACTCAAGACACTAGATCTCAAATACCAACTCAAAAGTCAAATATCTACTATGTTACTATCAATTTGAAAACCTGAATTTTTCAGACATGTAAATATCTTCAACTTCAGCCCTACAAACCAGATAGCTATACAAGTCTGAATTCAGTTCAGTTTCATCATATATTAATAGTCTCAGCAATATAACATCATTACACTTAAAATACTTAATAAAACAAGACAAGCTCAAAAAAATTGGTCTGGAGATAAGGTAAATCCATTAGAGATATTGAGTTCTTTCTCTGTCGGCACTTATAAATTAAAGCTTGATTGGAACTAGTGGTAATCTTTCTCTAGTGAACATTTTAATAGAAACTTAAAAGCAAGATACACAATTTGCCTCTTGTTTTATTAATTATTATAAGTGTACCTTTGAAGACTTTTACAATATTATATTGCTGAAGCTGTTAATATATGCTGAAAGTGAACTGAGTTCCGACCTATATAGCTATCTTGTATTGTAAAGCTGGATTTGAAGACATTTACATGTCTGAAAAAATCAGGTTTTCAAATTGATAATAACATATTAGATAAGTGCTGACTTTTGAGTTGGTATTTTATATCTAATGTCTCAAATCCTAGATCTCCACTGAGGTGAACCATAAGCTCAAAACTCATTTGTATGGAGATATGGCCATTCTCATAGAGATTAGAGACTTTAAATTGATTACAGATTTTGAATTATTTTTTTTTGCCCCCTGTAAATTAAAGTTTCATTGGAGCTAGTGGTAAGTTTCCTCTAGTGAACATTTTAATACAAACTTGAAATCAAGTTACACAATTTGTGTTTTATTATATATATATATATATATATATATATATATATTCTACTAGATTTGCACAAAATATAGTAACCCAGTGCTTTTGGCATTTGGATTTATTTAGCATTATTTCTGCATGAAATCAATGTTATATTAAAAAAATAAAAAGATAAAATAAAAGTGGTAATATTTGTTTGGTAAAGTTTGCTAACCATTTGCCTAGACATAGTTTGTGTGAATAAATAATATATTTCCTAATCCAATATCATGTTTTCAAAATGACATGAATAATTTAAGTAAGATATTGTTATAAGAGCAAGTTAATATAATTTAAAACAAATATAATAAACTGTAGTTAGTTTTTAAATGAGTATAGAAGAAAAAAAAAACATAAATATCAATTATCATTTAAGATCGTATTGTTTTTTAAAGAAAAAGTAACTTCTGATGGATTTAAGTTTGAAGAAAATAATTGTTGTACAATTATAATCACAGATAATTATTATTGGTTTGAATGTATTTATTATTTTCATTATTAAACTACTTGTAATACATTTTAAATAATACTGAAAACTATATGATTGTAATAAGTTTCTACTCTTTTGTTTATGTTATAATCAAATGATTATTTTTTTCTCGGTAGAGGTCGCTAGAGTTAAAAGGAATGACCAATTCATACTCAAGTCATTTTTAATATAGTCTGCTTCTGTCTTCCAAAAAGTTTAACAGTGCAAAATTTTGTAAGATTATTATTTTTATTTAATTTGAAAACAATAAATTGGCAAGATAATTGAAATTTCATCTAAAATGAACTAGTAATAGTTTTGGTAAGGCATTCTGAATCTTTGTTATTTTCTACAATTTAAAACTTTCTACATTTAAAGTTTATTGCTTCTTGAAAGTTAGATTTGTTAAACAAAGCTAAAAATGAAAGAATTAACTAAAAGGAGCTAGCAAAATTTTATTTTAACTAAATTAAAGAGAACAAATATTTTCCAAGTTGGAAATAATGATTCAATAACTTGTTCTTTATTAGTATTTTTCTGGTACAGAAGAAAAAATAAGTAGATAGAATATTAAAAAAAAAAAACCAACGAACTAGAAACATTTTTTTTAGCGCTTTTTAAAAATAAATTGTCTGTGTTATCAATAATTGAAGAAATTGTCTACAGAGAAATATATTTAATTCACTATTAACTATCTAGGAAAAACAATAATCATAATAATAATAAACAATAGACCTGATTTTTTTTTAAAGGAAAAAGCAAAAATTTCTTGAAGTAAATATGAAGATTAAATATGTGCATTTTTTAAAAGAAAAATACTATTTGGAAAATATATTGGTAAGATTATGACAGATAGCATAATAATTTCTTTATTAACACATATTCTCGAGGTTATAGCCTCAGTAAATATTACTTATGTAATCAATGTGTGTTTAATAAATTTATAATTACAACTTTAAATTACTGTAATAGATTTCTAACTATAGAATCTTTCCATTGACTTGTTATAAATTGAAAGATTTTGCGAGTATTAATGTGTAATAAGAAATGTGGACTTAATCAGTGAACTATTGAATAGCTTCACGCTCGCAGATCTAACCGCTACAGCTTCACCTATTTAAATAGAAAGTAGGTTGGAGTAAAGAAGGGTTCCCCTCGTTTCTTCCATAGCATAAGCTTGTGGTTAAACACCTGTAGAGGTCGCTACTATCACATTTTACACGCATATTCTCGAGGTTATAGACTCAGTAAATATTATTTATTAACTTAAGAAAAAATATATATAGTATACTGTATGCAAGGTGAAATTCTTATAACTTCATCCATTATATAATTCAACTTCTGTTATTATCATAGTAATCTATAGGAAAAAGTGCGCATTTTCTTCAATATTCTAGCTAGCTAATTATAAGTATAATATTCAAATAATGTGTATGTTTTTTCATCAATGTGATAATATTCGCTTTCGTTAGGATCCAAATTTTTATTATTATAATCCAATTGGGAAGTAAGCTTCATTTTACTATTGATTTTATGTTTATTATTATAAGGTCCAAAGAAAATACAACTTTTCATTGAAAAAAAGAAAATGTGTTTATTATTTTCAATATTTTGTAAAATGTAACCAAATGGAAACTCTTCACCTGGATAGACAGCTCAGCAGAGAAATAGTTCTGCTAATGAGAAAATGTGTATTTATTTATTTATTTTTTTTTACAAGAAAAACTAATTGGTAAAATTTTTATTGTGTGTTATAATATTAATGTATGTTAGGAGTTATATATGTCACGTCATATTTTAATGATCTTGTAATGATAAGTGGATGTCTTACTATTATTACTATGGGTTAAGTTTGTATTTAATATGAAGTAATACCTATGAAATATATCTTATTTATTACATGCAACTGGAGATATGAACTTTGCATGGGAGGATTTAAAGAAAAATGTTTTATATTTATTTTAATGGGTAAAACCATATTTAAATTTATCAGAAGTAACTCTAAAAAAAGGTTATAACAAGATATTTCTTGTTTAAAGTGTCAACAGAATTTATATTATATTAATTAAGTAATTTAGAAACAGTTATTCTTTAATAGCACGTCCACTTTATTTAATTTAAGCTGGTATGTTACCCATTGCTTTTGAATATTCCTTCATTAAAATTATTATACTTTTCTCCTGTCATGTAAAATGTTTTCAGATATTGATTGAAGTATACATTTAAATATAAGTTTATTATTATTAGTGTGTTTTTCTATCTTGACTAAGTACAGAATTGGTATATGCTTAATATTAGCATATTTTAATATTTATAATGTATTTTATTTTGTGGGATGAAAATGATCTCCCCAAAATACTTTATTTTTCCATGAAAGGAATAGTTTTTGATATAATGTGATGGTATGTTTGATAGTCCATGTGATCGATTCTCATGAATAGAACGAACAAGAGTTTATATAACATTTAGTATAATTAAGGTATTTTTAAATCCCAAAAAGTATTATATTTGGTGCATGGTCATTTCTTTAGGTAGTGTGATATTCATCACCTACACATTTTATGCCTGAGTAATAGGGAAGAAACCACAAAATACTTCAGTGTAGTATTTACTCTGCAGACATTAGTTGTTATTCTACATTCCTCATGTGAATATAAAGATAGTTCCACCATAGAAGGTGTAGATTAGTGTGCTTTTTAAAAGTTATGGCAAGGGTAAATATTAGAATTGATGTGTTAGTTCTTCAAGGTGTACTTTAGTATCAGTCGTGCCTTAGTAATTGAGATCAATATCTGTATTGTGCTACCGAGCCTTGCAGGTAGTTCACAAGCAAACCAATGGAGAAAGTTAATTTAAAATTGCGTATTTTAAAATGCTTATTTATGGAGGGAATTCGAACACAATATTTAGTATTAATTAATAGTTAAGAAATATTCTTAGCATGCATTAAAACATTTATAATTAAAATATTTATCATAATGTAGGAGGACATTATTTTAAGCATGAAATGGTGAGTGGGACTTCTGATCAATGGCACATAACTAGTAATAAGTTATTTAATTATAAACCATAACTTACTTAACTTTATTAGTAATAGAGTTAATATTTTAAAAGGATTGTATTGAACCCATTTCATTAAATTACACAAATCATATGTAATTAATTTTGCGTACTTCATATCATAATATTAATAAAAAACTAGTTAATCAATAATTTAAGGTAAAAGATTTATAGAAAGTTTACTAAAATTACAGATTAGTGTATTAGTAAATCAGATGCACATTTTGGCTAATTAATCCAGTACAATAGTGTGACTTCAAAGATGTGTTAATTTATAAGTTTAATGTATACCTGAATAATAGACACAGATTAAGGTGATGATTTATATTTAGTATCAATGTGATCATATCTAATAAATTTGTGGATTTTGTTTAGTTCTGTGTTAGTAATAAATTGTAGTATTTTCAATATTCGTTGAGGAGTCTATTTTACATGCCAAATATAAGTGTGTTTGCACAATATTTGCAAAACATTTTCTAGAGACCGAAATCATCTCAAACTCTCGAAATCTTAATATACCAAATAGACAAATTTATGCAGATCTTAATATTTTATTTCATTTTATCTTTCAAAAGAAAATTTTATTCACAAACCATAAGAATCATTTACAAAAAGAAGGACCTTTACATATCAATCTCAAAGGAGACCAGTCAACAAAATCAGAAGTTGCGCTTGTATAAATAAACAAAAAACAATTAATTTAATATCAATTACATTAAGACATTAGTTATCACCAGAAATTGAAGACATACAACTTCCCAGTCCAGAAATCATAGTAGTGGCCCATTTACATTAATCTGATCATGTATGTCACATATATGATGGTGTTAGCCAATTCAAACACATATAAGTTTGTTTAATTTATGAACATGTGGACAATGATTAAAATCATATTTGGCCATTTAGTCTATAGAGTTTTATCTTAATAAGTGAAGAGCATTTCCAATGTTTCTGTGGGTATTAATTTAACATTTGAAATATCGAGAGATTAATCATTATGAATCATATATGAAAACCATACACTTTACTTATAGATCGTGAGGTTAGCCAATGTAATATAGGGATTGCATTGATAAAAATTATTTAAAAGCAGGTTTTCATATAATACGTAAGACTGAAAATTACATGAAATATATCATAGATTCTTTACAGTAAACAAATCGGTTATTAATCATTGTTAAAGCAGTCTTAATATATTTATTGGATCATTGATTAAAACTGATCGTTAATCAAATGAAAGCTCTTTTCTATTATTCATCAATTAGGGGTAACTTTATAATGGCATTTCTAGTTATTGGATCTCTTCCATATAGTTTATCTAGAATGTTTTTGGTAAATGGTTCATTAAATTTTCTCAGTATCTGTGGATTTACAACTTTATATTCTTTTCATCATTGGTACTACACTTTGTTTTAGGTTTAGTAGGGACCAGGTCTGGTTGAACATCCAATTCTGAGAATTTTTTTGTCTAATTCTTTAATTTCTTTTAGTAAGTGTAAAGACATTTTCATCATGTCATATTCTTCTCCACTTTCGAAGATAGTCTTATTTCTTGGCTAGTCTCAATGTATCCCAGTGACCACATTTGAGCATTAACTTGTGAATATCCTAATCAAACTTAATATTCCTAATCTTATACATTTTATTTTGACCACTAGTTCTTTTTAGTTTTCTCTGATGTGATTTTCATCACTTTTGTATATTCAATGATTACTTTCATTTTTTAACTGCATGGTTGAGTTGATGACTCATCATAAGTTATTCGAAATAGCCCAAAAATGTTTTAAAACATGGGTATTATATGTGTACCAAATAAATACATAGATGTAGAATTTATGGGGAATAAAAATAATTTAATTTTCTTTATAATTATGCACATACAGATCATAAAGCCTGGTAACTTGTATATTTCCATGGACAGTGTTTTTTCTTAGTATTGAGTATTAATGTTTCAAAGAACTGACTAAATAGCCTGGACATTATTTTATAGTGGAGGTCATTTGACAGAGAAGTTGTGCCTCTTTTCTTTATATGCATTGTTGCCATGTTGATTATCTTATATGTTTATACACTTGTGTCAATACTCTAGTCAGTTCTTCATACCTATACATCAAATCGCTATTATAATTTCTAAAGTTATTGCATCATACAGAACTGTATTTTTGAAAGGCAGTAATAAATAATTTTGGGAATTGTAGAACTGTTAATTTTGAAAGAGGTAAGATAGTTTTTTCTTGCTTTGATTTATGTTGAGACCAAATACAAATGAGGGTTGAAAGCAGACATAAACTATAAGGATAAAGAAACATAAATAGTTCCCTATTTTATTAAACTGTTTTTTTTTAAATATATATAATTGATAATAAATTATCAACAAGAATTTTTGAATAATTTTTTAATATTTTTATCATAAATGTAATGCATATTTTTGAAAGAATATTACATCTAGAGAAACAACATAAAGTAGAACAAGTACTTATATGTTGTAAATATTATTTTACTTTAGAACTTGCATCAACACACATATAAGAAATTTTTTTATTAAAGTAATGCCAAGCAAGATGTATAAATATAGTATGTTAATCATATCATTTTATTTAAGTCCACTTATTTGTTAATGAACCAAAATAAATATTTTGTATAATGTCAGCACTATCATAACAAAAGTTATTTTATTAATTGAGTATAAAATCTATGGACATGTATTTAAATAAGTGCTACTTCTGTAGTTTATGTTTATGTTTTCATAATTTGTATATGTTTATGGAAAACATTACAATATAGTTCAATTGGTAGATACTATTTTAAGCTATAATTGTATCTATGATTATTATTAGTAATATTATTATTGTTGTCGTAAAGAAATATGAAAAGTTATAAGTCGGAGTGAAGGCTTATGTACTTTTAGATTTTAATATTTTATTTTTATTTGAAATGAAGAAGTATGTAATTTAGTCAAGATGTAATTGTAAATAGTGTACATAGTTTATTTTGTTTCAAAAGTTTTATAATAAAATTTAGTTAAACTTGTTTTACAAAGTTATGTACTGCAATGACTCTTCACCCTACAAACACATGATTTCTGGAGATATTAAAACAAATAAAATATTGGCAGAGTATGAATGGGATTATTTACTTAAGAAATTATAATAACATGAAATCTAACCACCTTCAAACAGATACGCTTTAAACATGCTTACGTGACAGCCAATCAGATGGAATAATGACATCACATGGGACTCTCAATTCTAAAACACAAGCAAGAACTATTAGAAAAAGATGGGACACATCTTAATCTATGCCTCAATTTTATTTAAATAAGCCAGACTCAAGCATTTTGAACTAAGAGTGTTCTTGCTTGTGTTTTAGAATTGAGAGTCCCATGTGATGTCATTATTCCATCTGATTGGCTGTCATGTAAGCATGTTTAAAGTGTATCTGTTTGAAGGTGTTTAGCTTTCACGTTATTATAATATTATCTGTTTACGCTTAAATTTAATATATTTAAGAAATTATAGTGTTTCTTAATATAATTTATTTTAGAAATTTCATTTTCCATTATTATTATCATTATGGTCATAAATTATTTATATAATTTATTGCATAGAATTATAATATTATTTGTTGGCACATATTCTCAGATTATCAGATTATATCACACTTTCTATTTGAGATGCCACATGAAACCCAAAACATTATACTATATTATTTATTTATTATTATTACTATTAAAATTCCATAACATTGAAAGTAGATAAGATTGATAATTATACATTGAAGATGATTATTATTATTTGTTATTATTATTAGTTAGGTGTAGTTGAGGATGATATAAAATCTTTTATCATACTTGACTACAGAAGATTGTAAGTTGATTAGAATTAGTTTAAAGAACCTGAGATTACTATAGTTATATTATTTTGAATAAAGAGATAAGGATATATCTATTAGCATTATATTAAATTGGTTATTATTTTCAAGTCGTAACAATGCTATGAATTTATTGTTATTTGAAGTAATAGGGGAGATATTATTCTTATGGCATTGAGGTTGTATCCTGTGGGATATTAGCTCAGTGTAATTTAAATTGCTACTTGCACTTCACTTCATTGTCTCATGATATATGAATATATTTTATTTATTAAATTTTTAAAACCATACCATTTTATTATTTCTTATTAGCTAGAGCTAGTTAAGTAATAGATAGTAATATCTTTGTTATTGATTAGATGTATTTTAGCCGAGCATAACCATTTATCTGAGTTAGTCCTATTTTATTATTATTATTATTATTATTATACATTTCCTGGAAGTGAGGGTGTGTGTGTTGTTCATTAGTAAGATGAATTTATATTGAGTCAGTTTGTCTTAATATTCATAGGTGATTCTGGCAAAATAATATGTTAATGCTGTTTGGTCACCCATTGATTCCATTCCTCAGACACAAAAAACAGTTCCATGATCTGATAATATAGCTTTGGGCTTACATACCTTTGGGAAATGTAAGGTATCCAATATTTGAATGACAATATAGATTTGGGCTTACATACTTTGGGAAATGCAGGGTGTCCAATACTAAACAACACTCTCCATATAGTAGTGCCATCTTGTGCTAACAAGAGCAATCAATGGATGCCAGAAGGCTTGTGCATAAAATCCCTATCTAGTGCCTACTCATCCAATATCCCCAGACTAGTTTCTGGCTTGTGGCCTTCATCAGTGAGGAGCCTTTGATCTGAGAGCACTGCACCTAGATCTTAGGATCTAATGCAACCCTCCAGCACCCACCTTTTAACTCTATTTAACTACAAAACTAGGAGAATGAAATTGAAAATACTATTAATATTTTCAATCCAAGCTCAATAGCTTATATAGTCATATGGGTCTCAACTCAATTCAGTACCCATACATTTTGGTGTCTTTGGCTCTTTATCAACCATAGCCACCACTATCCTATTAGGCAGGATTGGTGTTAAACCACAACATCACATGATCACTATCTCATACTAGCACAATAATTGTTATTAAACAATTCAAAACAAAACAACACTCTCCATATAGTAGTGCCATCTTGTGCTAACAAGAGCAATCAATGGATGCCAGAAGGCTTGTGCATAAAATCCCTATCTAGTGCCTACTCATCCAATATCCCCAGACTAGTTTCTGGCTTGTGGCCTTCATCAGTGAGGAGCCTTGGATCTGAGAGCACTGCACCTAGATCTTAGGATCTAATGCAACCCTCCAGCACCCACCTTTTAACTCTATTTAACTACAAAACTATGAGAATGAAATTGAAAACACTATTTTCAATCCAAGCTCAATAGCTTATATAGTCATATGGGTCTGAACTCAATTCAGTACCCATACATTTTGGTGTCTTTGGCTCTTTAACAACCATAGCCACCACTATCCTATTAGGCAGGATTGGTGTTAAACCACAACATCACATGATCACTATCTCATACTAGCACAATAATTGTTATTAAACAATTCAAAACAAAACAACACTCTCCATATAGTAGTGCCATCTTGTGCTAACAAGAGCAATCAATGGATGCCAGAAGGCTTGTGCATAAAATCCCTATCTAGTGCCTACTCATCCAATATCCTGCCTAATAGGATAGTGGTGGCTATGGTTGTTAAAGAGCCAAAGACACCAAAATGTATGGGTACTGAATTCAGTTCAGACCCATATGACTATATAAGCTATTGAGCTTGGATTGAAAATATTAATAGTGTTTTCAATTTCATTCTCATAGTTTTGTAGTTAAATAGAGTTAAAGGTGGGTGCTGGAGGGTTGCATTAGATCCTAAGATCTAGGTGCAGTGCTCTCAGATCCAAGGCTCCTCACTGATGAAGGCCACAAGCCAGAAACTAGTCTGGGGATATTGGATGAGTAGGCACTAGATAGGGATTTTATGCACAAGCCTTCTGGCATCCATTGATTGCTCTTGTTAGCACAAGATGGCACTACTATATGGAGAGTGTTGTTTTGTTTTGAATTGTTTAATAACAATTATTGTGCTAGTATGAGATAGTGATCATGTGATGTTGTGGTTTAACACCAATCCTGCCTAATAGGATAGTGGTGGCTATGGTTGTTAAAGAGCCAAAGACACCAAAATGTATGGGTACTGAATTGAGTTCAGACCCATATGACTATATAAGCTATTGAGCTTGGATTGAAAATATTAATAGTGTTTTCAATTTCATTCTCATAGTTTTGTAGTTAAATAGAGTTAAAAGGTGGGTGCTGGAGGGTTGCATTAGATCCTAAGATCTAGGTGCAGTGCTCTCAGATCCAAGGCTCCTCACTGATGAAGGCCACAAGCCAGAAACTAGTCTGGGGATATTGGATGAGTAGGCACTAGATAGGGATTTTATGCACAAGCCTTCTGGCATCCATTGATTGCTCTTGTTAGCACAAGATGGCACTACTATATGGAGAGTGTTGTTTTGTTTTGAATTGTTTAATAACAATTATTGTGCTAGTATGAGATAGTGATCATGTGATGTTGTGTCCAATACTTTGATATGTTCCTGAGGTGCAATATGAAACAGAAAGTTAGCAGTGACCCACTTTGCAAAGACATAAGTGACCAATAGCTATTCTATTGTTAAAAGGTGGCAAAGAACCATAAAAATCTACAGCCATAATAAAAAAAAAATTAAGGAGGCAATTTTTATAAATAGGAATAAAATGAATTTAATAAATAGGAAATCTGCTAATATTAAAATATGACATTCCTGGATTTTGAATTGATGGTGTTTGCTTCCGCTTTGTTTTCTTTTTGAATTTTAATGGCAGTTGAAGCAGGTTCAAGAAATTAACCAAAAGTACTTCTGTGAATTTAAGAATTGCTTATATTAGTTTGTTACCATTATTATTATTATTTTTATTATAATTACAATTTTGTTTTAATAAACGGACATTTTATTTTTATGTTATATATATATATATTTCACTAAACAATTGTAACTGGACTCTGAATAGTATATTTATATATGTATATCAAATTACACTGTACAAAGCTGTCTGATAATTATAATGATAATAAAGCTTAAAACCCTAATTGTGTCAGTAAAGTAATTTACTAGTAATTGTAAATGAAAAATGTGTCTCTTCCCAATTGCTCAACAAAGTTATATGTAAATTAAAATTTTAATATGGTGAATAGTTGTGATTTGTTTGATACTACTGAGTATTGTGTTCACATAACTACTGCTTCTAGTTTAATTATCCAGCATATATATATATATATATATATATATATATATATATATATATATATATATATGAATATATATATATATATATATATATATATATATCATTCGTTAATTACAAATAAACTATTGTATTATATATATTAAATAATACAGATCCAGGCCAGATTGAAACAAAAGGTAAATATTATTCTTATTTTTAGACTATTTATGAAATAGAACATAGTATTTATGTATAATAATGAACGATTTGTGTTGATTTTAAAGCAATGGTCGATGCTATATGTGCATCTCTTTCCACCAACCACTACACAAAATATAACACAGGAAAGATTAAAGGAGTCCACAGATAATATTATTTTGGATTTGGAAATTGTATGTATTTGCATATGTATATGCCTATAAAATATATTAAACATATATCCAGAGTTATTACATCAAAGTTGTAAAAGTTATTAATAATCCAGAACATAATATTAATAGTAACAATAATAAAAAAAAATTTATATATATATTCTAACCTCTCCCCCCTACCACCGCTCGTTCGTCCTCTCCTCCAAAATTTATATATAATGTTTATAATATTCCGGGTTCTAGCTCAGTTTAAGAAATAAATAAATGAAATATTCCGCATTAATTAAAATGATTACTAGCTCTAATCCTTAAAATACAAATACGGTTATATTTTCAAAATGAATTAACAAATATTTACTATTTTCATGAGACATGGAGTGACGACACGGGGAACGAGATAGACTACATTGAGATATTATCCACATGATACTATCTCAATGGCATAAGAACACTATTCCCCTTTTTACTATATTAAATAACTAACTTATAGTATTCTTACGACTTTCTAAGCTCTATTCACTACGATTAAAATAATAATCATGTCTTAATATTCTTTGTAATAAGAATCTAGCTCAATTAAATAAAATGAAATTAAATAAATAAAATAAAGAAAATGACATAAATCTCAGGTTCATAAATTGTACTCTAACTGATTTAAAATTACGGTAGTAAACTATGAAAAGGGAATTTTATGTCATAATTCACTACGCAGTAACTAACAATAATAAAATAATAATAATAACAACAATAGTATAATATAATCTTATTACTTCCTAAATGAAATAATAAATAAGTACGTGGCAGTATTTTAATAATCTGACAACAGAATACGTGTGGCAACATTAGCATATAATTTAATATAATATTGTGGCAACCAACTTATGACCAATAAATGATATAATTATGATCTTTTAATTTCATAATATTAATAAATTCTCAAAATGATTATAACACTTTTATGTTTACCTTTTTGTGCAAAAACTATATATCTGTTTCAATTATAAATGTATTGTGATATCATGCATCCAGGTGGAGAAATAACAACGAAGACACAAAGCTTTAAAATAAATTTACAACAAAGTTTATTAATAACATAAACAAATAACAATATTTTACATTATGTACATTGGATATCCTTACTCTCCTATCACAAAATTATTTTACTAGTTTATAAAAAATGAAATCAAACTTCTACTTATTTTTCTAGTTAACTCTTATCTTTTAAATGCTTAAGAAAATACAGTATTATTATTATTGGATTTCTTATTATGTTTCACTTGTTACAAAATGAATTTCTTATCGGATTATCATTAACAGTTTGTATCCCTACTATTATTTAAATTATATTTTTAATTTTACAAAATTACATTCGTAGTAAAAATTATACAAAACAATAAAATTCTAGCTTTATATTGGTGGTATGGAATCCTACAAATTCAAACATTCTTCTACATTTGGTATTAAGTTTTATAGTTCATTATCCGATGTTTGTTAATCATAATTTACTCATTTAAGCCTTACTTCGGATGATATAATTACAATCATTAACATACCATGCACAAATATATGTCTATTACACATTATTGAATTATTTTCTTAATAAATATACAATATTTATTTTCTAAATATTATTTAAAACATTAAAATTTTATTATCACTTTTATAAAAAAAAACTTTGTTTAGATTTCTCTTTTAAAAATCTTATATTCATTTCCGAATTGATTTTAAACTGTATCATATGATTCTTTCTCTCTTTATGATATTTTGTACTTTCACTTTTAAAGTTACACAATTCTAACACATTCCAGTAAATAAACTATTCTTACTTAAACGATAACATATCTTCAATTCTATTTTATTCATTATTTCTTTGAAAATATCTTTCTGACGATGCAGATTCACGAAAACAAGGATAGCGAAAATAGATGTATAGGATCAAATATAACTAGAATATTATCCGTCATAAACCTTGACAACAATGGCACAGTGAATTAAAAAAAACACTATAGAGGAGTGACCTTTATCTGTCTACCCACCTCTATTATAGGAGTGATGCTAAAGCTATTTCTTCAGCTTTATATAACATCAAAAGTTTAAAAGATACACAAAAACACTGTCCAAAATACATGTGTTCAGTGATAGGGCTTAGTTAGCTATACTGAAATCACACAAACTAACTATGATCCAAATACTTTATTTTTCTTATTTCTTAACAAAACATCATCTTGGTTTCCTCTACCTAGTACTACCAAGTCACTATCCGATCTTATTTCTCAAGATTTTTTCTATATGGTACATCGTCAAATTCCTATCTGCATTTCTAACTATAATAAAATCCATTTATTTCAAATCTATTCCGCTGTTCTTTAAGAAAATCTTTTACTACTTTTCTCGTATACTTATCATATACAAACTATTTTAAAATATCTGAATACTTTATTACATGAAAGTTCAAAAGAATCACACAATTGTTCTATCGAATTATATTATTAATTATACTTTAAATAACTTATTGCATGCATATTTAAAATTACTCCTATCTCATAACATGTTTTAATGTTGTATAAAATGTGTACATAGAATTTTAAACTTTCACACATCATTCTTAATCAATCGATGATCTAAAAAAAAATACATTATGCATTATAAATAAATATCAAAATTACCAAAACGATCTTTATCTTCTCGATCGCATTCTATAGGCTTCACCATCCCATTAATTCTTGTAGATATTAGACTTCCATACATACACTTTATTTTTTAAAACAATATTTCTATCATTCTATTAAGCTATTATATTTAATTTTTTTAATATTACTAAATTTATGTTTATATGTTTTCCTAGTCTCACATAGCATTTATATTTTAAATATAATCAGTAAAAATATTTAAATTATATTTACGGTACTTCTTTATCGAACTTGCTTGAAAATCGTTCATATTAAAGCTAAAAAAAAATATTTTATTTCTTCTTCAGTCACTTAATGTTCTATTTTAAAGTAAACAATTACTACTCTGTTTAATAAATATTCATAGACGACAATCCTTGGTTTTCACAATATTGTATACAATTATTAATTCATGATATTCTCTTCTACTATTGTCTGCTAGTATTTTCCCACGCGATTGTTCCGATGCATCTTCTAGGTACTTTATTTAAATCTTCAATAAAATTTTTGTTTCCATGGATCCATTTTCACTCAGTAATTTAATGTTATATTTTTTTAAATCAAGTATTTCTTCCATTGAATACTTTATAATATTTTTAATTAGATAAAGTTTTCGGCTCCTTCCCATAAAATACATAATAGCACTTTCATATTATTCCATAACTTTTCTTTATTTTAAAATTCTTCTATTATATTTTTAATAATGTTTTCCTTTAAAAGATAAACATTCTTTCTTCATCATAATTATTCTTTATAATAAAACGCATATTAAGTTTTCTCATAGAGAAGAATAAATAACTTTAAAGTAGCCTTATAAAATTTGTGCGTCATAATTTTTTCCTGACGGCAAGTAACTTCTTTTTTTTAATTTTCATATAGCGTCCCAATTATGTTTCTCTGAGTGATAATAATAAGTTTCTGGTTGAGCATAAATAAAGCTGTATTAAGGTACTTTCCAAATATTTTTCTTTCAGCAATATTTTTAGGTATTTTTCCTTGTACTTCCATTTTACTGTAGGCTTTTTGGTTAAACTTGAATAAAATTCCCTGGTAAGATAACTTTTAAAATTAGCAATCCATGTCGAAGCAGTCAAAATATATTATATGTTACAGAAGAACTTTTGAAATAAATACCAAATTTTAAATTTATATCACTTTTCCAGCTACGGTGTATCAGCTAAAAAAATATGTTACTTTCTCTTTCACTTTCACATTCCTTCTCCCGCTTCGTCTAATTCTTATATTTTGTCTGCTAATTTACCTCCGTTGATTGGTTAATGACCTTTTAGCGCGAACAAATTTACACATTTAGTTTTATACAGATTAGACTTTTTAAAAATGAAGAATTGATGACGTAATGTCTCAAATATTATTTAGACTAGTATTTTTAAATTCAATTTTAATTTTACCAAAATCATTTAAACTTTAAAATAAATATTAAAACAATATTTAATATTTTAACCTTGTACTTTAATGATCGATGGCAATTATATTTAGTTTCAAATTCACAAACTTTATTATTATTCTAACAAGTGTGTGTGTGAAGGTATATAATATACAGTCACATGATTACTAACTTTATCAAAGGATTTTTTATTTATGTCTCGGTCTAAATTACCAAAGCTGATATATTTTATAAAAATTTGGAAAATAATTTTAAACTTGTAGAACTAAATACAATTCTCACCATCCTAAAGTTTATTTTAAAATATACTCTATTAATTTTGACTATTAAATACAATTATACATTGCATATAGCATTTATTTAATTTATTAGTTTTAAAATATTATACTCAAATTATTAATATACTTTTAACTATTTATAGTTGTATTATTTTATATGGCCAGCTTTTACAACCATAAGCAAGGATATAATTAAGTTTTATTTAACTGTTTTCTTTTAAAATAATCTATTACATTTTTAGATACCAGGTATTTTCAGCTTTAAATTGTACTATAAAATCTAATTATCCTACTATTATTTATATATCATACAAATATAACTTAAAATTTAAAATTTTTTAGTAATTGACCTTTTCTACCTTATTATGACCTACAGATAAGGGCACAATATATATATATATATGATCAATAGATGGTATCTTACCAAAAACACCGACCAAGCATACGTTTGTTTACATAAATGACAAAAGACTCAGAATTCATTATCTCTTTCATTTTGCCCACCCTCGGATCAGCTGATTTCAAGCTAAATTTGCTATCATCAGTGAAGAATAGAGCTAGAAACGAGATCTAAACACTGGTTCCATAGTCTGATAATATAGCTTTGGGCTTACATACCTTTGGGAAATGTAAGGTATCCAATATTTGAATGACAATATAGCTTTGTGTTTACATACCTTTGGGAAATGCAAGGTGTCCAATACTTTGATACATTCCTGAGGTGCAATATGAGACAGAGAGTTAGCAGTGACCCACTTTGCAAAGACATAAGTGACCAATAGCTGTTCTATTGTTAAAAGGTGGCAAAGGACTATAAAAATCTACAGCCATAATAAAAGAAAAATTAAAGAGGCAATTTTTATAAATAGGAATAAAATGCATTTAATAAATAGGCAATCTGCTAATATTAAAATATGCCATTCCTGGAATTTGAATTGATGACGTTTGTTTCCGCTTTGTTTTCTTTTTGAATTTTAATGGCAGTTGAGGCAGGTTCAAGAAATTAACTGAAAATTACTTCTGCGAATTTAAGGATTGTTTATATTAGTTTGTTACCGTTATTGTTATTATTATTATTATTATTATTATTATTATTATTATTATTATTATTATTATTATTATTATTATTATTATTATTATTATTATTATTATTATTATTATTATTATTATTATTATTATTATTATTATTATTATTATTATTATTATTATTATTATTATTATTGTAATTACAATTTTGTTTTAATTAACAGACATTTTATTTTTATATTATATATATATAAATCACTAAACAATTGTAACTGGACTCTGAATAGTATATTTATATATGTATATCAAATTACACTGTACAAAGCTGTCTGATAATTATAATGATAATAAAGCTTAAAACCCTAATTGTGTCAATAAAGTACTTTACTAGTAATTGTAAATGAAAAATGTGTCTCTTCCCAATTGCTCAACAAAGTTATATGTAAATTAAAATTTTAATATGGTGAATAGTTGTGATTTGTTTGATACTACTGAGTATTGTGTTCACATAACTCCTCCTTCTAGTTTAATTAACCAGCATATATATATATTATTGAGATATAAAACTTTAAACAGAGGGCGTTACTGGATATTTGTAATTGTATAATGGTTTGTATATTATATATATATATATATATATATAATTCGTTAATTAAAAATAAACTTGTATTATATATATATATTGAATAATACAGATCCAGGCCAGATTGAAACAAAAGGTAAATATTATTCATATTTTTAGACTATTTATGAAATAGAACATATTATTTATGTATAATAATGAACGATTTGTGTTGATTTTAAAGCAATGGTCGATGCTATATGTGCATCTCTTTCCACCAACCTCTACACAAAATATAACACATGAAAGATTAAAGGAGTTCACAGATAATATTATTTTGGATTTGGAAATTGTATGTATTTGCATATACATATGCCTATAAAATATATTAAACATATATCCAGAGTTATTACATCTAAGTTGTAAAAGTTATTAATAATCCAGAACATAATATTAATAGTAACAATAATAAAACAATATATATATATATATATATGATCAATAGATGGTGTTTTACCAAAAACACTGACCAAGTGTATATTTGTTTACATAAATGACAAAAGAGTCAGAGTTCACTATCTTTCATTTTGCCCACCCCCAGATCACCTGATTTCAACCTAAATTTTCTAAAACAGTGAAAGATAGAGCTAGAAACTAGATCTAAACATTGAATCCAAGTGTTTATGCAAAAAATTTCTATCAGTTTGCAAGCATGAAATTTTTCAGACCGGTAAAGTCTTCAAACTCAGCCTAAAGATAACAAGTCAACGTGATTAAAACTTGTTTTTGTTTATCATAAATGTACCTTTAAAGTTTTTTGCAATGATATATATTGCAGGGGCTTTGACTATTTGGATTTATTTAATGCAATTTTGAAGTTATGTGATTCATGTTTCTTCCTAATATCTTTGTATGCAGTTTTCTTTAACGTGACAAAACATTAATAATATTAATAATGTGCTATTACTTCAAATATTATAAATTTTGTGCACTAGTGCATTATTGGTGTTCGACTTCCATGTAATAATTTCAATACTTTCAGTGCTTTATAATAGTACTGTAATACATTTTATGCAATAAAAAAGTTAATAATTCACTTAAAATCAGAATTTTCTCATTTTATAAATACACATTAAATTTTACAAGATTATAATGTAATAGCTAAACAACATTAATCTGTTGCACATGCGCTTTGCAGCTTTTAACTATAAATGACTGAAAACAAACACTTCAAACACATGATAAAGTCTTTGGGAAAAGATAGAATGGCCATCTATCTTTTCGAACCCAAACTCTTTTGTATGGGCAAATCAAAAAAGTTTGGGTTCGAAAAGATAGATGGTCATTCTATCTTTTCCCAAAGACTTTATCATGTGTTTGAAGTGTTAGTATTCAGTCATTTATAGTTAAAATATGCAAAGCGTATGTGCAACAGCTTAATGCTGTTTAGCTATTACAGTTTATAAAACATCGCGCTTTACAAAATAATTGATTTATTTACAAGATTATAATGTAAATCTTTTCAAACATTATAGATGAAAAACTCAGTGTATGTTGTTGTTTTTGCATTTTAAGTCAGGTTCTATTTCTACTTTTTATAAAAAGTGTATGTAATCAATCAATCATTTAGTGTCTGTAATTTTATTTTTAAAAGGTGAGTAACTGCAGTGTCCATAATTATATTTGACAATTAAAATCTGATTTTTAATTGTAATAACCAATTTAAAAATTATGTAATGTGATCTGAAATGAAGATGATGTGAAAGGATGAAATATGATTTTTAAATGGTATTGAAAATTAAAAAATTAAAGACAAAAATAAGAATTTAATTTTTAATTGTTAGTTTTAATTAAATTTTGCCCAACAGTGGTGAGTCGGTGTCTTTTTATTATTGTAAGTCTAAGTTCTTATTTTTATTTTAAACTTTTAGTTTACCCTAATAGAGAGAAAAAACACCCAAGAAAATGAATTTCTTTCGAAACAAAACTTTCAATTTTAGATAGCTTAGCGAAATGGAAAGGATCAACAGTGATTGGAAAATGTTTTAGTTGTATTTCCTCTTGACTTTATTTAATAAGAAACTGCAGTACCTCACATCACATCATGATGAATCCGATGTCTCTAATAGCGATAATGAATAAAATACTGTACATGTATGAAAAAAATTAAATTACGCATAAAAATATATTGTTTTGAATAAAATTAAATACTGTAGTTAATAAAAAAAGTTTGTTGTGTATCAATTTTTTTTAAATTTGAAATTTTTTATAAGTCATATTTTATTTTCTTATTTTTTTATGCAAATTTTCTAGCAATTTTACTTTGTTGTTTTGCTTTTATGCGATTTTTGGAAAATTACAGTACGTATCCCCATTTTTCAAAGTAATTTAAGTCTATTTTAGTGCAATTTTTTTTTTTGCGCATTTTCTTAGGTTCTTATCTACTGCATAAAACAAGACCCAGGTGTATTACATTTTATCTGTATTAATAATTTTACTGTCATATTTCTAATTGGTAACGTTTTCTCATTCAGCAATATCAATCTTTATTTTGTACTTCTGAGAAAATTTGATTAACATTATTTTAATGTAAAAGACAATCTATCTTTAGACATTCTTCTCATCTTCATTTCATAACTCTTGCTAAATTTCGTGATGCGCAATCACCTTATATATAAAAAAATCTATACTACTTAAATAATCAGAATTTACTTTTAATCTATTAGATTTTTATTATAATCTACAAAATGCATTATTTTTAAAGTTTTGAAAAAGTCTTAGTGATGTTGAATCAGTATTTTTATATCTTTCTTAACATAAATTCCATTATGGAATTTTATTCTTTCTGTTGCAATTTTATTAAAAATGCTTCAGAATGTGACAATATTATGTCAATATTCTGACTGTACAAAGCATTAGTCACTGTAGAAATCATTAAAGAAAGAAAGCATGTTTATAATCTATAAATCCAATCTTAATGGCTTCTAGTATTTATTGTACATATCTACCAAACATTTTTAAATGTGTAAATAGGATGCATTATCATAAACCACTTTAAATTCCGCTATAGTCAAGTGATAAATATATTTGTAAAAAAAAATGTTTAGAAGTTCTGTCTAATATATCTGTAATTTCTTCACTTTTCCAATCTCGAAAACATATTTATTATATAAGCATGTTGTATATAACCTTTCCAATATGTTCGTTTGTTTCGTCACCTATAATTTTTAAAACATCAATAATATTTTTTTCATTTTCTGTAGCTTTGCACTTCTTTATACATTTACTTGTACATTTTATTCTTTTATTTAAACTTCTATGCGTTTTATAAGGTGTTATAATCATAGCGACACATTTTCATTGATTTTTTTTTTTTTTTACTGTATAATTCTATTTAAAATTATTCTACAAATTTTATATCTTTTTTTTTAATCGTAGTAGATTATATATGTATATAATTTTAATTAATTTTAATTATACTAATGTAAAAACATTACAAATTGTAAGAAGCACCAATTTTTAATCATTTTAACATTTCATTTGAAAATAACAAAACATTCATCCATATATATATATATATATATATATATATATATATATATATATATATATATATATATATATATATATATATATATATATTGCTTCCCATAAGTAACAATCGTTATGATTGGTCAACACACAATTCATGATAGTTCTAGTAATTTTGCTCAATACTATAATGTATGGAATGACTTTGATAAGCAGCACAAACTAAATCTTTTATAATAAAAATTACAATTTATTAACATAAAATAGTGTGTATGTGTGGTTAGTTTTCTTATACAATTGTAAGAAAATCTTAAGTAATGGGAACGTTAAGTAAAAAATATTTAAGAATAAATGTTTTTATTATTTTATGTTGAGCAAATTTGCATGTCTTATTCTTGATATTATACTTATAGCAATAACTAGTAAGTCAGAAGCTTGTGTATATAAGATATAAAGTAAATTTTGAGTTAATATGGACCACTTTTAGAGTGGAGAAACATGATTCTTTTTTATTTATAATTTAATATTATCGGCTGCATGTCAAGAGTACTTTATATTGCGTTTTGAATCATCCCTCACTATACACATCATATTAGCTGATACAGGAACAAATGTATGGTCAAGTTTGTTTTTCAACCTCTAGCAATGACGATTTGTGGTCAGTACTGCTTTTAGCTTTTCTAAGAAGATATTGATATTTGGAAATTCTTGTTACAAAAATTGTATATGCTGATCCAAAATAGACATCACTGCATCTTCATTGACTTCAGGAAATCTTATAAATAGGGTGGGAGGGGTGTGGTGTAAAGTTTATCTTTATAATTATTGCTTAACCAGTTTACAATGAGTGGGGGATTTTCTTTATACTTTGGAAAACTTTAGAGGTATATAGGAACTATATTGAGGGCGTGAAAGTTAAATGGTGTATATATAGCTTTAATATTAATTAAAATTTGATAAGAAATATTGATAAGTGACCTATATTTTTTCCAGTAAGGCATTATTTATTAATGTATTTTTTTCATGTTAGAGTTACAGTCTGTTTCTAACTTGCATAAGTTTAGATTTCTATATAAAATTAATTTTATACCAGCATATTTATGTGCATTGGGAGTTATAGATTTGTATATAATGGCTAATCGATTAACATTTCGTAAATTAATGGGACACTATTTCCTTGGTTGTATATGCCAAATAACATTATTCCTTTGAAAGTGTCTTTTTGTTCTCTGATCATGATAAATGCAGATTCTCTGCAAGAATATGTTTGATGTTGGTAGTTTGGAGAACTAAAGCACAGATGAAGATGGCATTGACATATCAACTACATATTATGCTGAGGGTGTATGTCAAGTATTTGGGGAGGACTTTGATTTAAAGCCTATTTGGAACAATGCTAGAAATAATTCAGCTTGTTCATAAACTCATTGACCAGTCATTTTCCATAATGCAGTGTTGGTTATGTATTGATCAATCCAATTTAAATAATAAACAATAAATCTATTTATATTTTGAGAATAATTAGATGTTGATAGTGCATGTATTATAATGTTGATTGATTGTTTTCTGTTTATTCATTCAAAAAGCTCAATGATATCTAAATATATTATCCTGCATTGGTTGTTAATAGTTATATTTTTAGGTTTATTAATGCAATAAAATGAGAATTGTATGGTTAAGGAAATCATATTCTAATCAGTTGATGAGCCATACACTCATTTATCATTTTTATAGCAATGTAGTAGTAGATTCCTCCAAAATCTATCATTAGCCTAGTGTTGTTTTGTATTCCCAATCATTCATGGGGTTATTGATGCTGAAGGATACATTTTAAAAATATTCATTGTGTATGCAATATTACAGTGTTTTTTAAGAATTTCTGGTATAAATTTATTCTTATCCCTCTTTAAGTTGTTAATTGGTGTATTCATTTTATTTAAGTGCACTTGTTTGTTTAAGATAACTAACCTCTTTCTCTTATACTTTTATGCAGGTAATGCTGTTATATTTGAGACAATGGTTAATGGTGTTTATATTCCTCATCCAATTGAATTTATTTTCATATATTTGTGTCTAGTCATTTGAGTGTTTAGTCCAATGACTTTATTTTTTTGTGAATTATCTGATAAATTGTTTTTTTTTATATCCACAGTGTAACGATATATAAATATGTCGTTACATTAATTTAAAATAAAAAAACTTTTAAGTTCGCATATAAAAATAAGTGTATTAAAAATAAAAGGAAAAAAAAACTAAACGCTAAAATTAAAAACGTTTGTTATACGTATATATATATATTCGCACAGATGCTAAACTTTAAAAATATTTTTTTTTAATAAATAAAAAAAGGTATTTGAATGTATTTTTTATAAAAAAAGATTTATAAAAGTATTTTAATAAAAAAATAACGTAAGTTAAATAAAAACAGGTATTAATTAATTCCTGTAATCTATAAATGGAAATGATTGTTTATTAATTATCTAAAAGCTGTTTAATTAAAAAGTCAGATGGAAAGTTAGATAAGATAAGAAAGGGATTTTAGCTTGACCAATGGAAGCCAAATAAAGACCTGGACCATAACGAAAAACAGAACAGTGACGTTTTTGTTCATGAATCCATAGGAGGACTATAAAAGGAAAAAAATATTGAGTTCCAGGCAGAGAGTTTTTCCAACTTGATTTGATGACAACGGTAAGACGCACTTGCCGTTCTCTCTCATTTTTTTTTTGTTTGTTTTAAAAAAAAAATGAAAAGACTGTGATACCAGAATGGAACCAGCTAATGCTACATCCAGAACATTTTTTTCCAAAGGAGACGCCGTGGGAATTGCCAACAGGAACATGGACTATATGAAATGAACAATTATTAAAATCAATTAAGAACTTTCATCAAGTTTTATAAATTGATAAACAAGACAACTTAAAAGTTAAAACGGACTCTTATCTGACTTTTGTAAGTTTTTAAATCAAATTAATAATGTTTAATTTTATATGTTTTCCGGTTGATAAACATCTTTTCCATTATTATTTTTTTCTTATTGTAAAGATTATTTAAATGCATGAAATTTAAGTTGTTTATAGACACTTGCATGGATTCGTTTGCGGTTAATTATATTTTGGTTTTCATATTTGATCAAAATATATAGACATTCAATAAATAATGATACCTTACGGTGAGTATCTAAAATGTATTTATTCGGATGTCTTTTAAGTTATTGGTGACAACACAAGTACCTTATGGTGAATAATATTGGGTTACTTATAAGTTTCCCTCTGCGATTGTCGGTATCAATAATTTTGTATTTTGATCGTTTATGTTTATTTTGAAATGTTTTTGACCGGGAATCTATGTAATCGATCTATACCCAACATTTTTAAACTCATTTGTGCGAACATATCTAAATGTTAAACTTAAGTCGGGTGTGAATGGCTATATAGATTTGTAAAGTTATATTAGGGGAGGGAAATCTTAGGTTATTTGTGTCGTTGTTGAATTGGGTCAATGGATTGGATATATTTGTGTAATTAGTAGATGTAGTATGAGTTTCGCTACATGCAGAATCGCTGCATACACCGCACCAACCCTTTGCCTATGGATGGGATTGTAAGTTGGCAAAAAGGATCGCAGTCCCTTCCTATGGAGTTTTTATTTTATTGTTCTTCTTGCTATACAGACGTCAAATTCCTGTATTAGACAAGAGTTAATGTTTTTTCTTAAACTATATTGTTCAGATGTCCATTCCTGACAGTATAGTATCTTTGTGCTGTTGTATTTTCATGCTACATTAAATACATAAATGTATCGGATGGATTGATGCCGGTTTGACTGCGAATTTTAGCCTAGGGTTAAATAGGGATAGAATGTGTTATTTTCAAATGAAGATCTATGTAGTCTATTCATACTTGACAATCTAAATTAAAAAAAAATTAAAATCATTGAAATTTATACAAATGTAAAATCAAAGAGTAATAAGAATATAAAAATCTAAAAATGTTAAACCTATTCCTCGAGTTTAGAATGATTTTATATGTGCGTAAATAAATATTTTATGTGTTAATTTCTGGCAGTGGCTTTTATTCTTTTATATTTAAGATATAAAATTAAGTTATATTTTGTTATCTCTGCTACTCACTGAGCTAGTGACTTGGGCTAACGACCGGAATCAAAATAAAAAAAAAAAAAAATTTTTTTTTGACTTACGTATCTGCCTACTTTATAATTTTTTCTAGGTTCAAATGCCTAGATGGCGCCCTGTAGTGCAGTTTACGTTAGTCCAGCTTTCTCCAGATCGTTACAACAGAAAAGTTTCATCATTGAATTATTCAAGTCACTGTCCATAAATTGTGTTCCAAATTCAAAGATAGTTTCTGTATTATTGGGCTGAAAGTGGTTAGTCAACTTTAAAAAATTTATTGGATTAGCTACACTCCAACCAATAATGTAAAAACAATCTTAGAAGTGAGTTCATGGTTTGTAGGTGGTGGCTGGAATAATCCAATAATAGAACTCATGTCGGATATAGAAACCAAGTTTTCAGATACTCCATGAAGAGATAAATTCATTAGACTAATAACTCAAGTGACTAGACACAAACCTATAAAAATAAATAATTTCAAGTTGGTGAGGGATACAAATGCCACTAAATATTATTTCCAAGATACAGCATTGTCTACTTAAAAAGAATGAAGAGAACAGATTGGTTCTCTTAAATGAATTTTAAATAAAATGAACGCACAGATTAGCAAATTAAAATTTAAGTTAATATTATCATATAACATAAAACGAAAAAGATGAATTTGTATCAGGTATTCTTAAAAAATGCTAGTAGCACATTTACCAAATGTAAATATTTTGCAATTTATCCTTCAACAACCCCCCATTCCAACCCCAAGAATGTTCATAAATATGAAATTACACACACATGATCACACACTCAGGGAAATGGTTGACCTTGTGGGAGCCTGCCACTACTGTGCTCCAAAAATATGAGTGCCTCACTAACCTATTATGATATGAGTTCTTTATCATGCAATACCCACTTGATTGTGTTCAACAAATTAAAAATATAATTACTAACAATTTACAGGATAATGCTTTAGATATCATCAAGCTGTGTTTCAATAACAGAAAACACTTATTATTATAAAACCTACACTAACAACATCCAATTATTCACAGAAAATAATCAGCTATACTATTGATTGTTTAAATTGGATTGACCAAGACATAACCACCTCTCTCATGGACAACATTACATATGGAAAACAGCTTACTAGTGGGACTATTAACAAGCAGAATAATATCCAAAATTGTTTGTTCTGAATAGTCTTGAGATTTATGTCATTCCCAGATACTTGAAAAACACACCTGAGATAAAATATATTTTATATGGTAATATAACTGCACTCCAGATTTTCACGTTGACAACATTAAACATATTCTCACAGAGAAATTTGCATTAACTGGGACAATAGAACAAAAATATTTCTTCAGAGAATTGAAATTTGCAAAGAGATAGTGTCCAATTAAATAATAAAATGTTAATCTAGCCCATTTAAGATATATGTATTGTACATCTTAAATACATTAAACCCAGTGCACATAAATATGCCAGGCTAAATAAAAATAAGTTAAAATCAGTCTGAAAGACTACCATTGAAAAATACATTAACGAGTAAAACTTTTTTGGGTACAATTATAAGATGTTTATCCATTCAAAAATTTACAAGCAAATTAAAACTAGATCTACACAATCAGACATTAAGCCATTGCTTTCACTCTTCCCCTTCCGTATAAATAAAATTTGCTTGAATTCATATAAAGTCAGCATTCGAAGTCCACAATCTGTAAAACAGTTGATTATTAATTCCAAAGATAAAGATCTGACTGAACATACCCTTACACTGCTTATAAGTTATCTTATAGTCAAATTAACTGCAGTCTCGTACACTTTGGAGAATCATTTGCAGCACCATTCTAAAGTAATACAAAATCACATGGTTTATTCAAATCATATAACCATGAAAGCATTATATATATATATATATATTGTGCCCTTTTATATGGGTATATGCTTTAGGGTTATAGATAAACGGTACATATATACAATATATATATATATATATATTGTACCGTTTATTTATATATAGTACAATATATATAGGCATTTGGTAAAAGCTAAAAAAAAAAAAGTACATTTAGATTATTTTTTTTGATTAGTATATTTTTTGTTAAAATGTACAATGAAAGTTAACATTGTCATTCGTATTTTTTTTATCTAATTAAAAATAAAAGTAAATTTGGAGAGAACAAAAGACACACAAATTACTAATCTAGATAATCTAAAAGAAAAATATTTTAGGTAATTAAAGATGGCCAAAAGACATTATAAAGAAGAGAACATTGTAATGTAAATTTTATAAAGAATGTACAAGATTATCAATGTATATTTTTGACAAACAAAAGGTATGCAAAGAAGTCTGAAAACTGGACCTTGAGTATAAATAGGAAGAGGCCAGTTTGATCAACATCTTGTTTTGACTGTTTTTCCTATGGTCAGTCCTGGATAACAAAAGAATACATCCAGGATCACCCTTCACTGAAATAATTCTGCATGTTGGAGTGAACCAGAGCTTTTGCTGACATCGTTTCTGAAGATGGACACCAGAAAAGCTTTTGTGACTGACCAGTAGCATAGACCACAAGATCAACTTATAACCAATGGCCAAACTCGTTCTCCCACAAAAAAAAACTATGCATAGTAATCTACAAGCTTCATGAACTCACCAAACTTACTGGTAAGTTAAGATTAACCATTCCTGATTGTGACAAAATTAAGTGTTTGCAAACAATTCTTAAAAATATTCTTATAATATGATCTTGATATAGACTTTAATTTTATTGTTTACCCAAGAACTTTTTAAATTAATTAACTGTTATTTTTTTATGAATGGATTCATATCTGGATTAGTGTGTGATTTTTTTTTCAGTTTTATATAATTAGTAATTTATCATTAAACATTTTAATTTGTTAGAATAAAAATATTTCTTCTTAATACCAACTATTCCTTGTACATTATTAATAATAGTTATTAATGATTAATATTAAATTTATTAATATTAGTTTAGTAATATTTGAAAATACAATTTACCTTTGCCAATATGTGATGAATAAGCTCCAAAAATAATAATATCTAGAAAATATTTCTAGTTATGATATACTGTAATACCGATTCTTTTAAAAACATTTTTCTTTTTAATTCTCAAGATGTGATGTGACAGATTTCAGCAAATTCTTACATAAATGCTGGAACCCTGATAAAAAGAAATAAAAGCTGATTTTGTCATAGCGTAAATGATAACAATTACAATGTATAGTTGATCAGGAAATATAGTTATGTTCTTAGAAATAGGAATGAAACTTTCTTCTTTTTGCATAACTTGATCAACTCATGCAATTTATTGAGTATAAAGGCCTAGCAAGATGTAAAAAACGTTACAATGTATTGTAACGAGCACAGACGTTCGTTACATTGTTTTTTTATATATAATTATTAAACAAGTTAAAATAAAAAGTTCGCATTTAAAAACTTTCTTTAAAAATTAAAAATTGAAATTAAAATATCGTCTTAAACTCTTATATATTAAGTCGCACAGATAATAAAAATTATTAAAATAAAATTTTTATTAAAGAAAAAGGTATTTTTAAAACTAAATTTTAAAAAGATTTGGAGATAAAATTATATCTCTAAATTTGTCTTTAAATATATTTTTGATTTGGAAAACAGGGTAATTAATTAGAAATGGAAATGATTGTTAATTAGTTAAATGTAAACCAGCCTTCGGCATTTAAATGTAAAAACACCTGTCAGATAAGAAAACAATAAAAACTGTTAGCAAATAAGAAGAAATCCCTATGGAATCGGACCGCAGCGAAAGGAACATCGCATCGGTGACGTAATGTCAATTCAATCCTTCACATTAATATAAAAGAAAAATTTTGGAAATTATTAATCAGTGACTAGTGACTGGAAATTGATTGATTATTGACGATGTAACAGCTAGGTGTTAGCGCTGGGGGGATTGAAAAAGACGCACAGCTTCAATCCCTTCAGTTCTGCTAAGAAAGAGAAAAAAATGGGCCATCGTTTATACAATGAGGACCAACTACACGAAAAACAAAATCTCCAAAGGATAAATAAATAAATCAACCGGATACTAATCTTCAGACGACGTGGGAATTCACGTTTAAATGGCCAGGAATATAATAGGATGAACTATTTCAATAACCGTAAGAACTTTAAAATTTACCGTTTATTTATATATAGTACAATATATATAGGCATTTGGTAAAAGTTAAAAAAAAAAAAGTACATTTAGATTATTTTTTTTGATTAGTATATTTTTTTGTTAAAATGTACAAAGAAAGTTAACATTGTCATTCGTATTTTTTTATCTAATTAAAAATAAAAGTAAAATTGGAGAGAACAAAAGACACACAAATTACTAATTTAGATAATCTAAAAGAAAAATATTTTAGGTAATTAAAGATGGCCAAAAGACATTATAAAGAAGAGAACATTGTAATGTAAATTTTATAAAGAATGTACAAGATTATCAATGTATATTTTTGACAAACAAAAGGTATGCAAAGAAGTCTGAAAACTGGACCTTGAGTATAAATAGGAAGAGGCCAGTTTGATCAACATCTTGTTTTGACTGTTTTTCCTATGGTCAGTCCTGGATAACAAAAGAATACATCCAGGATCACCCTTCACTGAAATAATTCTGCATGTTGGAGTGAACCAGAGCTTTTGCTGACATCGTTTCTGAAGATGGACACCAGAAAAGCTTTTGTGACTGACCAGTAGCATAGACCACAAGATCAACTTATAACCAATGGCCAAACTCGTTCTCCCACAAAAAAAACTATGCATAGTAATCTACAAGCTTCATGAACTCACCAAACTTACTGGTAAGTTAAGATTAACCATTCCTGATTGTGACAAAATTAAGCGTTTGCAAACAATTCTTAAAAATATTCTTATAATAGGATCTTGATATAGACTTTAATTTTATTGTTTACCCAAGAACTTTTTAAATTAATGAACTGTTATTTTTTATGAATGGATTCATATCTGGATTAGTGTGTGATTTTTTTTTCAGTTTTATATAATTAGTAATTTATCATTAAACATTTTAATTTGTTAGAATAAAAATATTTCTTCTTAATACCAACTATTCCTTGTACATTATTAATAATAGTTATTAATGATTATTATTAAATTTATTAATATTAGTTTAGTAATATTTGAAAATACAATTTACCTTTGCCAATATGTGATGAATAAGCTCCAAAAATAATAATATCTAGAAAATATTTCTAGTTATGATATACTGTAATACCGATTCTTTTAAAAACATTTTTCTTTTTAATTCTCAAGATGTGATGTGACAGATTTCAGCAAATTCTTACATAAATGCTGGAACCCTGATAAAAAGAAATAAAAGCTGATTTTGTCATAGCGTAAATGATAACAATTACAATGTATAGTTGATCAGGAAATATAGTTATGTTCTTAGAAATAGGAATGAAACTTTCTTCTTTTTGCATAACTTGATCAACTCATGCAATTTATTGAGTATAAAGGCCTAGCAAGATGTAAAAAACGTTACAATGTATATTAAATGTAAAATTATAGTACTCATTATAAAAATATTATATGTACTATATAAATAACAATTTAATGGTAAAAATACTATATTTTACATTCTTTAGTAGCTCTTTCAATTACCTAGTAATCCTCATCAGCTTTAAATGATTTTCAAATTTTAATGTTACATAAATTTCCACATGCTGTGTATTGCCATATTTGCAACTTGCCCATTAAAGAAAAAAATTGAAGAGGCAATTTTAATAGATAAGTATAAAGATGATGTTATTAATAGGCAAGTTACAAATACAGTCATACACAGCTTATGGAAATGTATATAACATCAAAATTTGAAAATCATTTAAAACTGAGGAGAAATATTACATAAATGAAAGCTAATTGAAAGTACTACTAAAGAATTTAAGATATAATATTTTACCGTTAAATTGTTTATTTATGTATATGTAATCTTGAAATTAGATATTAATAACTACAGTAGCCTAAACATATATAAAGTTCAAATTTAAAAACTTATATTCACCTAGGAACGCTTTCAACTAGCTTAGTCGTCTAACCTTACCACAATTCATTGACTTTTACATTTGCTGCCTGTCTGTTTATTAAATCATGTTTGCATTTATATATTAACATGACTTTCTTTATTTTCCTTTTATTATTATTGTTTTTCTTTCCTTTTTGTAATATTTCACATTCTCATAATCCCAATTAAAACAATATATACATAATCTATTATAATTAAGAAAAACCGATGTTGAAACATTATCATTTGCATTACAAGTTTGTTTACTTTTTTGAACGCTGTTTATTAACAGCAAGTGCTCTTTTTAATTCTTTTCTCCAATCTTATTAAAAATAGTTCAAAAAACTAAACAAAATTATAATGGAAATGATCATGTTTCATATATATATATGATTTCTAAAAATATATATAATTCACAGATCCTAGTTCAAGTGGTTTTTGTCATAAAGGTAATGGCTTTCTAAATACATAATAAATAAAAAATAAATAAAACAAGGTAAGATTTATTTTTAAAAAAAAACATTAAATGTAATATAAAAAAAAATTGAAAGCAGGTTTGCAATTTATAAAATATTTATTTTTTTACCTTAAAAGATTTCAATGAATTTTTCATTTATTACATGTATTCATTGGAGTTTACACACACACACACACACACACACACACATATATATATATATATATATATATATATATATATATATATATATATATATATTAAGTAAAATTATATATTTGTTAATTATATATACCATGAGTATATGGATGAAACGGGTAAATCTGGTGAGATGACAAATAATCATCATTCTATTGAATACATATTTTAATTAACTGACAACTTATAATAAGTTACATATTTAAATGGAGCATGGTAGCAACAACATCAAAAAATATAATTTATTACAATAATTATAAATTACATCACCAACATTACAAAAGAATAATCAATTGCCATCCCTGTTAACCGGATTTAAGAGAATCTTTATCAAACGATGGGTACTTATCTATCCTGTACCAAATTTAAAATTTATTATAAAAATAATCAGATGCTTCAACATATTTAAGTACTAATATATTAATCATAATTAAAATGTTAAAATTTATATATATATATATATATATATATATAAATTTTAACATTTTAATTATGATTAATATATATATACATATATATATATATATATATATATTGTACCAGTCAAAAAACCCATCACCCAAACTGTAAGTCGGATCCAAACTCAGCTGGTTCAAACTTTATTCAAACCCAACTCACCAGCTCAGATTAGTAGAAATCTAAATCAACAGCACAGTGCTATGTGCCAAGAAACTAACTCAATGGTTGGTGAGGGTCAGAGACCCCTAAACTGATATTAATATCTGATAATAAATTGACTAAAATAATTTTAAATCAAATGATATGTATATGTTTGGGTTGTCAACACAGACAGCGAGTATTAACATTAAAATAAGCATAAAAGAATTAAGAACTAAGAAACCAAGTGTGTTTAGAAAATATTTAATAATAATAATTTGTTTTGTTTGCATTTTAAATAATGATTATATTAATTAATTCTAGTCCTTAAACAAAGTTTATAATCATAATAAGAGTGGTGGTCCTTATTATATGCCAATGAGTATTACACAATATTGGAATTCTATGTCTATGCCCCCAACAAGAAAATAAAAGGCAGATAAAGGTATCCAATAGTAAAGGAAATTTTTACTCTAATTTTATACGAAAGAATGTGATATTTATTTTCCCATTCGCAAATCCATTCATGAAGAGCAAGATACGTATTATAGGGCATAACTCTAATTTTTATTAGAAAACTTATTTTGAGATAAAACGGAGAATTTGTTGGACTTTAATTTAAATCACTTCATCATGAATTACGAGCATTGGAGCGGGCCTTACTGGAACAGAAAGGTAACGGTGCTAATGAATTATGAGCTAGAAAATGAAATGAAAGACAATGGCTAATCAATAATGGAAGTTCTATGGCAGCTTGTGTCTGACAAGTCTTATGCCCTTTGACTAATATGAACAGGAGATGAAGAGCTTTCTTTCTTGATAATTTAAATAACAGAAATAAGATCACCGACCCGCCTAACGGAGCGGAAGATTGCCCTACATCAGCAATGGTCGAAGATGATGACTTGATAGTCATCATTTGAATACTAAAACCCCTATACAATGCTCTACATGATGACTTGATCAAATTATTTAAAGTCAAATGAGCTTTTAACGAAAACTATTTTAAAGTATTTGTAAAATCATATTAATTTTGCCCCAATCATCGTGCCCTTTCTGAATCTTAATAGAAAATAACAAAGTTGAATTAAAATATATTTAATCCTTTATCAGCCCTTTTTGCAATAAAAACATTTTAAGATTATATATGAATAAATACATATTGGTGAATACAAAAAATAGCTGGGGCATAGATTAAAAATGGAGCTAATAATTTATTATTAGCCAATTATAAAAATAACACACATTTAATAATTTCTTTAGACTCGATAATTGATAGAACTGTAAATTTAGTTCTATTGGGCGAGAATTATTATTAGAATTAATATATTACTATTTGCACAAGGCAAAGGAAACAAAGGAGATCATTGAGTCGAAAGATTATTGGCATATAATTAAAAATAAATGACATTAATAAATCACATGATAAAGATATATATAATATAGTAAATGAACCGCCAAGTAAGAAAAGTGAAAGTTTAAAGTCTAGAGATTGAGAGAATTATGAAATAAATTTACAGTAGCATGAATAAAAGGTTTTATAAAGATTGTTACATTAAAGAATAAAAGAGCTCTAAAAGGGAGTGTAAAATAAAGTTTGGAACTGGCCAGAAATTTATGGAAATATATTACCCATTTTTTCCAGTGGATCCTTAGGTTACACATCCGAGTTGGTAAAAAATGTAGGCACCATTTGATTGATTACTTGAACAGCATTTTATTTGATTTTGGCAGCCTGATTTGTCCAGAAAGAATTTAGCAGCCTCATTGAAGATTTTTAGGGGACTTCAAAACAATAGCCAGATTTCTGATGTTTAGCCCCTTATCATGATAGGAACAATTTTTGAATTCATGATTTTGAACAGCACATAGTTAACTGGCACTTTTCTGCAACAAAGATGTTTTTCTCCCAAATTTTTCAGAGCTATATATCTGTCCTCTGATGCCTTCAGGCTAGCACTTCTTTCATTATCATTGTTTTTAGATTTACTGGTTGTTTTAGATGCATTCCTTTGATAAGGCTTTCAAACTCATTAACTTGAATTCATTTTCTAATTAGAAAATGAATTCTTAAAATCAGAAAATGATTTTAATTAGGAAATCCTTATCTTTTTTTCTAATTAATAAAACTTTAACTGTTGTTTTTGGAAAGGGAAAATCTAAAAGCTTATTGAAACAATGTAGTTTTTAATCATTAAACTTTAACAACTTATTTAAAAATAAAATCAAACATTCCCAACGCAATGAAACTTTCAAACAATTATATATATTTAAATATTTACAAATATATATGCACAATCCATGCAGTTATAATATATATAAACTCATGAATAATTCTTTCATGAATTTATTAATAAAATTAATCAATTTAAATCTGAAACTAGTTATTTGAATACACATTTATGAAATAAGTTATTCTTTATGGAAATTAGCATGGATTGAACATATAAAGCCCCATTGCATTGGAAATTTAAGGTTAGTACTAGAGTTTGAAGTGGGCTTATGGCTAGAGGTCATGAAGCTAGGATCGAACTCAGATCCGACTGCATCGATATATATATATATATATAATAAATAAAGTTTGATATCTGTATTCGTTTCACAATATATGTAATATACAAATCAATATAATTTATATAAATTGAACTGTATTTTGATATATATATATATATATATATATATATATATATATGGTTGCAGAAAGGAGTTTGCTATTAACTGAAAGGAGACCCTTTGATTCCTCTTGGAGGCCTTAAAGGAACCGAGCAGGGCAAATTTCTAATGTCCACTCGATACGTTCTTGTCATTGCAGCTGTTGTTACTATGTGATTATTCATATAGTATACGAACATGGATGGGCTGCTCACCAACACGCATTAGCCAGCATGGTGAGTTTATTGGCTTTTTACCTCTGAGTTTAAGATCAAGAAACACCATGGGCTTTCTTCTCAGTGCCTGATAAGGCAGAATGAATGTTTGCGTAAATGATAAATATTTTTCCAATACATATATACAATCATGACAGACAAAAATAAAGCATGGCCCTTATTCCCAGGAGGCTGTAAAGTCACCAACCAAGGCAGCGGTTGGTGGCCAAAGGTGGAAGAATCCCCTGATTGTGGACCCAGGCTGCCATTTGATGACGACTTTTTATTTAGGTACTTACAACTGCAGATCACTTTCAAGTGAAGGAAGATTGCAAGAATTAGAAGAAAAATTGTCTTATATTAAATGGGACATTATTGGACTTTGTGAAGTTAGAAGAAAAGGTGAAGAAACAATTGATTTAAAAAGTGGAAATATACTCTATTATAAAGGCACACATATTGGAAATACAAGTGGAGTAGGATTCATTATAAATAAAAAGTGGAAGAACAATATTGTGGAGATTGATGGTGTATCAGACAGAGTTGCAAGATTAGTTATACAACTTAATAGCAGATACCAAATGCAGATAATTCAGGTTTATGCCCCAACAAGTTCTCATAATGATGAAGTAGTAGAAGATTTTTATATGGATGTACAAAAGGCTTTTGATCAGAGTAAACAACATTTTAAAATTGTTATGGGAGACTTTAATGCTAGAATTGGTAGACAAATGAAAGATGAAATTGCTGTAGGTAATTTTGGTTATGGTAATAGAAATGAGAGAGGACATAGACTTGTGGAGTTTGCAGAAAAAGAAAAACTTTATATTATGAATTCATTTTTTGAGAAAAATGTTAAAAGGAAATGGACATGAAATCATCCAATTGAAGGTACACTGAATTGGATAATATTTTAACCAACTTAAAATATATATTTTATTTTTGTAATGTGCTTAATAAATTTAGCACAGGAATTGATCATCAATTTGTAAGATGTAAGATATGTGTTAATGCAAAACTAGAGAGACAAAAATTATTAAAGAAACAATATTTACAGTTGATATTCCTAATCTTCAGAAACATTCTAATGAATTTAAATTAGAACTTACAAATAGGTTTCAAGTGTTAGGAGATTTTGAACATGATTCAGATTTGAATGAAATTAATATGAAAATAACTGATACACTTTTAAAAACTGCAACAAAGATAGCTGGTAGGAATAAGCAGCAATTGACTAATAAAATTTCTACTGAGACTAGAGAATTTATGAAGAAAAGAAGGAATATGAAGATATACAAAAATGATGTATTAAAAAGAATTGAATATCTCGAATTTTGTAAAATGGTACGGAAAAGAGTTGAAAATGATATAAGAAAGTATAACTGTGAAATAGCAAGGGAAGCTGTAGAAGAAAATAAAAGTCTCAAGAATGTTAAACAACATTTTGGTATTGGTAGAAAATTTATATCTGCAATAAGAAAAAAAGATGGAATTATTACTAAAAAGAGAGATGACATCATGAAATTGGTAGAATATTTTTATCAAGAATTATATAGTAATAAAGAACAAGTACCTCTTATATCTATTACGTCTTCCGAATTGCCCATAATTTTAAATGAAGCAGTGAGACATGCAATTAAATGTATGAAGAAAGGAAAGGCTCCAGGAAATGATGGAATTATAATTGATATATTAAAAGAAGCAGGTGAAGAAGTAGAAACAATTTTAGAAAAGTTATATACCAAATGTCTAAATGATAAAGATGTACAGGAAGATTGGAAGAATGCAGTAATAATATTAATATTTGAAAAAGGTGATAAAGAAGATATTAGAAATTACAGACCTATCAGCCTTTTATCAGTTTTATATAAAATTTTTACCAAGATAATTACAACTCGTCTGCAGAGAACTTTGGATTTCCACCAACCAAGAGAACAAGCTGGATTTAAAAGTGGTTTTAGTACAATAGATCATATCCATGTATTGAGAGAAGTCATAGAATAGACAAATGAATATGAGTTGTCATTATGTTTTGGATTTCTAGATTATGAAAAGGCATTCGATTCTATACACATTTCTTCAGTATTAAAGCATTGGATCGTCAAGGTATAGATCCAGGATATTGTCATATTTTAAAGAATATTTATAAAAATGCAACAGCAACAATTAGATTACATAATGATACTGGAAAAATCAACATTGAGAAAGGTGTAAGACAAGGTGACTCCATATCTCCAAAACTTTTTACAGCAGTGCTGCAAGAAGTATTTTGTGGATTAAAATGGGAAACTAAAGGAGTGAAAGTAAATGGAGAGTATTTAAGTCATTTAGATTTCGCAGATGATGTAGTTGTTTTTGCAAATAATGCTTCAGAGCTGCAGGAAATGTTGTAGGAGTTAGCAGATGAAAGTAGAAAAGTAGGACTAAAGATAAATGTTAAAAAGACTAAAGTAATGTTTAATCGATTTGCTCAAAGTATGAAAATAAAGATTGATTATGAAGAATTAGAAGAAGTTAACAGTTACAAATATCTTGGTCAGATTATTAATACAGATGGAAACATAATGGAGGAAATTAATCATAGAATTAAACTTGGTTGGAGTGCTTTTGGTAGAAATAACTTGATACTAAAAGGAACTATGCCTATGTGTTTGAAAAGAATGTTTTTAACAAATGTGTTTTACCAGTTCTTACTTATGGATCTGAGACTTGGACACTTAATAGAAGAGCAATACAGAGACTTCAGACCACTCAAAGGAGTATGGAGAGATGTATGTTGGAAGTAACAAGAAGATATCGAAAATGCAATGTATGGGTAAGACAACAAACAGGTGTTACTGACCTTATTGAAAAAATTAAAAGATTGAAATGGAGTTGGGCTGGACATATTGCTAGAAGAAATGATAATAGATGAACAATTGAAATTTTAAACTGGATTCCAAGAGATGGAAAAAGACCCAGAAAGAGACCACATATGAGATGGATGGATGAAATAAGAAAATGTGCAGTGGTGTTGTGGAAAAGAGAAGCTAAAGATCGGAGAAGATGGATTAAACTTGGAGAGACTTTCATGATATATATATATATATATATATATATATATATATATATATATATATATATATATATATATATATATATATATATATATATATTATATATATATATATATTAAAATTATCCAAATCCAAAATTCAACCAGACCAGAAAAAAATAATATTAAAACACATCCAAAGGTTTCACTGCTACAAGCAGACTTCTCAAGTGTAAAGAACTACAATAACTAACTAACATAATATATATATATATATATATATATATATATATATATATATATATATATATATATATATATATATATATATATATATATATATATATATATATATATATATATATTAAACATTTCCCACAAATCCATTAACTTCCCAACCACCCTTAATATTAAAAGAAATCTTAAATAAGTTAATGGTTTCAGAATAATAAATTTTCAATAGTAAAGATTTTTTAAATTTTTTTTTTGATGTCATTTTTCTCAAAGAAGACAACCTTAGCTCCCTCAAAATGAATAGTGTGGTCTCTATCTTTTTCACGGACACATAAAGCAGAACTATGTCCATGAATAAGATAGCTATATGGGTATAAATTCAGTTTAGTTTCACCACATAGTTATAGCCTCTGCAATATATAGCACTGCAAAAATATTCAAAGATACACTTATAATAATTAAAACAATTTATAAATTTTTTAACTTGTTTTTAAGCACTCGATAGAGCTTACCAGTAGCTCTAAAAAAGCTTTATTTTTATAGGTGCTGAAAGAGATTGAATTTTAAATATCTATTGCTATCCCCATCTCTAGATGAGCTGGTTTCAAGCTTATGGATCATGTCGGCGAAGGACTGGGAGACTAGAACTATGACATTTACACATCTTATAGGTTTATGCTTTCAAATAGATGGAAATGTGTTTTATAATTGATGACTTTTGAATTTTGGTTTTTTTTAGTTCTAGTTTGTAATTTCCCAGCCTAAACTGACATGATCCATAAGCTTAAAACCACCTGGTCCGGAGGTAAAGATAATGATAGAGATTTTAAATTATATATCTTTTGGTACCTATAAAAACAAAGTTGTTTAGAGCTATTGGTAAGCTCAATCTAGTGATCATAAAATGCATGCTGAAAAACAAGTTATGAACTTTATAACTTGTTTTAATTATTATAAGTGTACCTTTGAATGTTTTTGCAATGTTATTTATTGGAAAGGCTATTACTATATGGGAAACTGAGCTGAATTTAGACCCATATAGCTATTTATTTTGTCAAGCTGAATTTGAAGACATTTACATGTTTATAAGGTTCACACTTTCAAATTGATAGAAAGGTGTTTTATAAGTCTGACTTTTGAGTTGGTATTTTATTCTAGTTATTAGTATCCCAGCCCACCATTAACATGAGCCATACGTTCAAAACCAGTTGGTGTGGAGGTGGGGATAATGATATAGATTTTAAATTATATCTCTTTTGGCAACTTACATAAACAAAGCTTGTTTAGAACTATTGTTAAACTCCATCTAGTGATCATAAAATGCAAGTTAAAACCAAGTTACAAAATTTATAACTTGTTTTATATATATAACAAAAAGAAGTTATATATACATAAACTTGCTATCACTTGTATTTATGATCAATAGATGGAGCTTTACCAAGACCTCCAAACAAGCATATTTTTGTTTACATAAATGTCAGAGTCAGAATTCACTGCTTCTTTCATTGGCTCCACCTTCAGATCAGCTGATTTGAAGCTGATTTGCTATCATTAGTGATGGATAGTAGTTAGAAACTAGACCTAAACACTAACTCCATATATATATATATATGTTAAAACGAAGATTTGCACGGGTTAAATATATAAAATACATATTTTGCGGGTTCATCCGTGTTAAAAACTTTTAATATCAATTTACTGACGTTTCGACTTGATCACACAAGCCATCCACAGAGTTATAAAAAGGTAGAAAGACGGTTGTAGAGGCGCTACAATCACTGGTTTGAATAAAACATTAAAAATCCCACCAATAGCAAAAATGTTAAATTTAAGAATGTTTTTTAAAGAAATCTTTCCAAATAGGAGGAAGTTTGCACGTATCATCTCGCTTATTGATACAATCTGGCCTTTTAAGTATCTCAATGGCTTCTCTGATTTTGCATTGGTAGAGATTATCACATCTGGATATGATCCTGGTACTAGAAAAATCTATTTTATGACCTGAATCTATAGTATGGAGTGAGAGTGCTGATGATGATGAGTGTTGTTTAACTGCATTAGCATGCTCATCTCTCCTAACACTGATGCGACGATTACTCATACCTATGTAAGAAGCTTTACAATTTTTACATGAGATTTGATAGACACCATGAGATTCAAGAGGGATTGAATCCTTAGGCTTGGTTATTATATTGCTGATCTTTTGATGAGCAGAAAATGCTGTATCTATATTATAGCGTTTTAATATACGTCCGATACTGTCTGTAGTTCCTTTTACATATGGAACACAAATCCTAATAGCTGACTTATCATCTTTTTGTTTCCTATTTTGTCTATTTTGGGCTTGAAATAAGGCTTTTTTTATAAATTTGTAATTATAACTATTTGCTAATAAAACACTATTAATATGATTTATTTCTTCTTTCAGATGTGTGTCATCTGAAAGGTTAATTGCTCTATTTAAAAGAGTTTTGGCTACAGAAACTATCTGAGTTGGGTGATGATGAGAATGGAAATGTAAATATCTGTCTGTGTGTGTATCCTTTCTGTAAATAGAAAAAGATAAACTATTTGGTGTTCTGGTGACTAGAACATCAAGAAAAGGGAGTTTTCCATCAGACTCTGTCTCCATTGTAAATTTAATATGAGGATGCATATTATTTAAATGTAAGAAAAAATCATCTAATGTATTTTTTCCATGTTGCCATATGACAAAAGTGTCATCTATGTATCTGAGCCAAATGAGAGGTTTTAAAGATGATGATTCTAAAGCACGAGTTTCTATATATTCCATGAATAAATCAGCTATTACTCCTGAGATAGGTGAGCCCATAGCAGTACCAAAAACTTGTCTGTAATGCTGTCCATTGTATACAAAATATGTATTTAAGAGACAATGTTTAATCAAAGCAATAATATGGTCTGGTAAATTGCAACGTTGTGAGATTATATTTAAAGCTTCATCAATTGGAATGTTTGTAAATAAAGACACGACATCAAAACTGACCAGAATGTCACTAGCATTAATTTTTAAACTTTTTAAAACAGAAATAAAATGAAGAGAGTTTTTAATATATGATTTAATAGATGGGATTGTAGGTTTAATGAAATCCGATAAGTATCTAGCTAAAATATGAGTTGGAGAACCTATTGCACTTACTATTGGACGAAGAGGGGTATCTGGTTTGTGAATTTTGGAAGTCCATAAAATTTTGGACAGACACAAGATTTTTCACGAGGGATTATTTTATTTTTTATCTCTGTTTCAATAGGTGATTTATTAATAATAGCTTTTGTTGTTTTTTCCAAATATGTAGTATGATCTCTTTTTGATAGTTTATAAGTTTTATCACTAAGCAGATCTAAAATTTTATTATGGTAAATGTCACGATCCATTACAACTGTGGCATTACCTTTATCAGCTGGAAGTACAACAATTGATTTGTCCGATTTTATATTATTTAATGCTTGTCTTTCTTTCTTTGAAAAATTATTTTTAGGAAGCTTAGCTTTTTTTAAAATATTACAAATCTCAGCTCTAGCTAAATCAGCCAATGTAGAATCAATTTTATCAAGAGCTGATTCAACATTACAGACAATTTTCTCAAAAGGTATCCGGGAAGGTGTTAAAGCAAAATTGAAACCTTTTTCTAAAACCGAAATTTCATCTGTAGAGAGGGCTTTCTTAGATAAATTGTAAACGGTTTTTTGATTTGGATACATAATGTTTGGGGATTGTGTTCTAATTAGCATTTGCAATTTTTTCTTTTGCTTTGCTGTTACCAATTCGAATCTTTAAATGATCGAAAACTTGCAATACGATCAAAACTAGTCCACAGTAAAGGATGTATTTTATTACTAAGGAATAAACGTAAATGTAGCAATACTTTATCAATTTTGTCTAAATTTTTCCGAGTTTCTTTAATAAATGAGTTTAAAATAATATTGCTGGTTTTCCTTAGAATTTTACTAACATTATAATTGTTCTTGTGAAACACAATTTTACAGCAAGTGGGTATAACGTTGTGATTTTTGCATGCTAACAAAAAAGATAAATTACAAAGTAACTTACATTTCTTACTCCACGTTCTTTCAAATATACGCAGCTGTTTGAAAATTTCCTCCCCGTAGAGGTTAGTAATGTTAAAACGAAGATTTGCACGGGTTAAATATATAAAATACATATTTTGCGGGTTCATCCGTGTTAAAAACTTTTAATATCAATTTACTGACGTTTCGACTTGATCACACAAGCCATCCACAGAGTTATAAAAAGGTAGAAAGACGGTTGTAGAGGCGCTACAATCACTGGTTTGAATAAAACATTAAAAATCCCACCAATAGCAAAAATGTTAAATTTAAGAATGTTTTTTAAAGAAATCTTTCCAAATAGGAGGAAGTTTGCACGTATCATCTCGCTTATTGATACAATCTGGCCTTTTAAGTATCTCAATGGCTTCTCTGATTTTGCATTGGTAGAGATTATCACATCTGGATATGATCCTGGTACTAGAAAAATCTATTTTATGACCTGAATCTATAGTATGGAGTGAGAGTGCTGATGATGATGAGTGTTGTTTAACTGCATTAGCATGCTCATCTCTCCTAACACTGATGCGACGATTACTCATACCTATGTAAGAAGCTTTACAATTTTTACATGAGATTTGATAGACACCATGAGATTCAAGAGGGATTGAATCCTTAGGCTTGGTTATTATATTGCTGATCTTTTGATGAGCAGAAAATGCTGTATCTATATTATAGCGTTTTAATATACGTCCGATACTGTCTGTAGTTCCTTTTACATATGGAACACAAATCCTAATAGCTGACTTATCATCTTTTTGTTTCCTATTTTGTCTATTTTGGGCTTGAAATAAGGCTTTTTTTATAAATTTGTAATTATAACTATTTGCTAATAAAACACTATTAATATGATTTATTTCTTCTTTCAGATGTGTGTCATCTGAAAGGTTAATTGGTAACAGCAAAGCAAAAGAAAAAATTGCAAATGCTAATTAGAACACAATCCCCAAACATTATGTATCCAAATCAAAAAACCGTTTACAATTTATCTAAGAAAGCCCTCTCTACAGATGAAATTTCGGTTTTAGAAAAAGGTTTCAATTTTGCTTTAACACCTTCCCGGATACCTTTTGAGAAAATTGTCTGTAATGTTGAATCAGCTCTTGATAAAATTGATTCTACATTGGCTGATTTAGCTAGAGCTGAGATTTGTAATATTTTAAAAAAAGCTAAGCTTCCTAAAAATAATTTTTCAAAGAAAGAAAGACAAGCATTAAATAATATAAAATCGGACAAATCAATTGTTGTACTTCCAGCTGATAAAGGTAATGCCACAGTTGTAATGGATCGTGACATTTACCATAATAAAATTTTAGATCTGCTTAGTGATAAAACTTATAAACTATCAAAAAGAGATCATACTACATATTTGGAAAAAACAACAAAAGCTATTATTAATAAATCACCTATTGAAACAGAGATAAAAAATAAAATAATCCCTCGTGAAAAATCTTGTGTCTGTCCAAAATTTTATGGACTTCCAAAAATTCACAAACCAGATACCCCTCTTCGTCCAATAGTAAGTGCAATAGGTTCTCCAACTCATATTTTAGCTAGATACTTATCGGATTTCATTAAACCTACAATCCCATCTATTAAATCATATATTAAAAACTCTCTTCATTTTATTTCTGTTTTAAAAAGTTTAAAAATTAATGCTAGTGACATTCTGGTCAGTTTTGATGTCGTGTCTTTATTTACAAACATTCCAATTGATGAAGCTTTAAATATAATCTCACAACGTTGCAATTTACCAGACCATATTATTGCTTTGATTAAACATTGTCTCTTAAATACATATTTTGTATACAATGGACAGCATTACAGACAAGTTTTTGGTACTCCTATGGGCTCACCTATCTCAGGAGTAATAGCTGATTTATTCATGGAATATATAGAAACTCGTGCTTTAGAATCATCATCTTTAAAACCTCTCATTTGGCTCAGATACATAGATGACACTTTTGTCATATGGCAACATGGAAAAAATACATTAGATGATTTTTTCTTACATTTAAATAATATGCATCCTCATATTAAATTTACAATGGAGACAGAGTCTGATGGAAAACTCCCTTTTCTTGATGTTCTAGTCACCAGAACACCAAATAGTTTATCTTTTTCTATTTACAGAAAGGATACACACACAGACAGATATTTACATTTCCATTCTCATCATCACCCAACTCAGATAGTTTCTGTAGCCAAAACTCTTTTAAATAGAGCAATTAACCTTTCAGATGAGACACATCTGAAAGAAGAAATAAATCATATTAATAGTGTTTTATTAGCAAATAGTTATAATTACAAATTTATAAAAAAAGCCTTATTTCAAGCCCAAAATAGACAAAATAGGAAACAAAAAGATGATAAGTCAGCTATTAGGATTTGTGTTCCATATGTAAAAGGAACTACAGACAGTATCGGACGTATATTAAAACGCTATAATATAGATACAGCATTTTCTGCTCATCAAAAGATCAGCAATATAATAACCAAGCCTAAGGATTCAATCCCTCTTGAATCTCATGGTGTCTATCAAATCTCATGTAAAAATTGTAAAGCTTCTTACATAGGTATGAGTAATCGTCGCATCAGTGTTAGGAGAGATGAGCATGCTAATGCAGTTAAACAACACTCATCATCATCAGCACTCTCACTCCATACTATAGATTCAGGTCATAAAATAGATTTTTCTAGTACCAGGATCATATCCAGATGTGATAATCTCTACCAATGCAAAATCAGAGAAGCCATTGAGATACTTAAAAGGCCAGATTGTATCAATAAGCGAGATGATACGTGCAAACTTCCTCCTATTTGGAAAGATTTCTTTAAAAAACATTCTTAAATTTAACATTTTTGCTATTGGTGGGATTTTTAATGTTTTATTCAAACCAGTGATTGTAGCGCCTCTACAACCGTCTTTCTACCTTTTTATAACTCTGTGGATGGCTTGTGTGATCAAGTCGAAACGTCAGTAAATTGATATTAAAAGTTTTTAACACGGATGAACCCGCAAAATATGTATTTTATATATATATATATATATATTGTAACAGTATGCACTCTCTCAATAAGATAAGTTAAGGCAGTCACATCTCATGACAGTCAGATTTAAGGTCTTCATATAGGATTCCATGAATGATGTGATTGAATTTTGATATAAAACTGTATCTGTTCCCAACAAATAACTCAATATTAATAAATCATTATATCTAAACCACATCAAATCAATTTTCACATTAATTAACTTTACCATTATGCTCAGATTTCGAACTCACGGAAATTTAACAATTTACTCTCTTCAGCAGTTCCTATCAATATTCTAAAGTACTATTAATAACAAATCTCACTAACTCTTTAAATTAAATATAAAAAAAATTGAAGACTTTATTTAATTTAATATAAAAACGTAATTATTTATTTAACAATTAAATAATTAAATTTTACAATATATAAAAAAATATTTATATATCTATCTCTTTATATTAAAAATATAAATATTCTATTTACTTATGGTAGATAGATTTTCTAACCTATAACACTATGTGATTCTACAATTTATATAAAATATAAGTATCCCAATATTAAGACTTTTATATTAACACTCTTTTATAATAATTAGATTATACAAATAATAATCCAATCATTTATATATCATATTTTCATTCATTAAAATGATTGTACATAACTTATATTTATTAATATAAAATATATACTTCACAACAATGTTAATCATTTATTCACTTATCATACATTACAATTATTAGATTATTTGGGATATTATAAACAATGTAGTGTCGTGTCATAGTAAATAATAGTATGTGAATTTAAAAATAATTTAATTTTTTACCTCTAAGTTCACTTTATCCCTTTCCCATCTTAACATATCATAACTACTATTTAAATCTTTATTAATCATAAATATAAATAAAACTATTTTAAATTATTCTCTCTTATTATTCATTTCTTTAATAAAATGAATATGATGATAAAGAAAATGAAATTAACCTTTCCCAATTACAATTTTCAAATAACTTAAATGGTATTTATAAAAGTTAATACAATAGTCTCAGATATTCCTGGAATTTGTGAATGAAAATCCTCCAAAAATGCAATTTTTAATTCCTTCATTGTTAGACATTAAAGAAAATAATAGGATGTCCCAAGTTCACATTTAGTTTATTATTTGTATGTAGTTTTCACCTTCTTAATACACAGTCCCTTTATTAACGATTATAATTTAATTTTGAAGATCTAACTTTTATATAATTTTAAGCATTCAGCAAAAGATGTTATTCACACATATATATTTGACTAGGCAAGTGCATTTTATATATCCTATGATAAATAAGTGTTCTACTCACTTTGCATTTTCCGTATAATGTAAAGTACATTAAATCTAATTGAAGTTTTATAAATGTTCTTTTTTGAAACGAAGTTTACAATTTAGAACATGTAACTCAAACAATTTTTATAGAACATGAAAGTATATTCAAATTACTTTCTTTAAACAAATATCAGAAATTTCTTCTAATAAATTTTAAATCATTCAAATTATGGATTTTATCTTACACTATTCTTTTAAATCAAACATAGTATAAGTTTTTGTGAGGATATAGCTGACAAAAAATAGAATCCTTAGTATTCTAACAAAAAGAGTAGAATTATTTTTTATATCTCGCTCCATCAGCTTGCTGAACAAAATGCATTCTACATTGTTACAATACAATTTGATATTAAACACTAAGTTAATTTCATTTCCTTTAATTGCATAAACTATGTGAACCCAGAGGTCATTCATCACCTTGTCAAACATTTTTTATTAAGATTTTTTTTTTTCATTTTAAAGAATGAAAAATACTAACTTACTAAATTATATATTTATTTTCATACATATAATAAAAATACAAATATAATGTATACATATTGATTACATGTCATATATATATATATATATATATATATATATATATATATATATATATATTAACCCTCACCTATAACCTCCATCTTCTTCACTTATTTACTTTCTTATATTTATAATTGCCCAGGCACCAATTTTATACAAGACAGAATAAAATTTATCATTGTAAATTGCTCTATGGATTAGCTCAGTTGAGATTATAGGATATCGTCTTTATATATGAGGCCAACAAGGATGATAAAAACGTCTATAAACAATAATACTATAAGATTAATTTAAATATGTTCAGAGCATCTATTCAATACCAAAACTATTGCAAAATTGACAATTATTACATTTATTATAGGCTAGATAATGATTAGGACCGGGTACCTTTATATCCATATCACTATCTATTCCAAGCAAAGTAAAATGTATTATTGGCATTGTAATACTGAGATTTATTACCACAAGACAAATTAAATAAAACTTGAATTATATTGACAAACTTATATCTTCTATAACTATGTTATATTAACCAGATGTGTGTGTGTGGAAATGAAGGATCGAACGTAAATAGTCAAGCAATTCATTTGGACTTTTAATTCATTAAAATATTTATTAAAAAAAATAAAAATAAATAAAAGACAAAAAAATAATTATAATAAAAAAAAATATTATTTATGCACATTGATAACCAGTTACATCTCTTCTAAGGTAAAATCAAAATTGACTACTATTTAATATGTTAATCATATATATCTTTGAATATGTGTGTTTGATTATATTGTAAACATAATGTATTCATGAAATATATTTTATTACATTATTTATAAACTTATATGATGCCACAAATCAAACATCTTTTACATATTATAAAAAAAAAAATTATATAACACTTATCTGTTACAATCGGTGTAAGTCATCTAACAGTAACTATACAAAATAATTAAAGGCATGGAAAAATAATAACCAAACACTTATACCTATATGCTTAAGAGTTAACGAATATCTCCAAACTTAAGCTATATAATCTAATTGTCCCTTGACTATTTCTACCTTCAATTCACATTTAATATACTTTTTATATACCGAACTTATAACAGATAAGATTTTAATTCTTTATTTTCTTTAAATATACCTCATTAACTAAATTGTATAATAAATACAACATCTTTAAAATAATAATCTATAGCATCACACACACACATCCGAATATCCAGAATCACCTATTATATACTTTCTAAATCATACAAAATAATAAATTATCATACTCTAATTATAATGAAATTGCATTGTTTTGTTGTTTTTTTTTTTAAAAGAACACAAAACAAAACAAAAAAAATTGTTTATACATCTATTGTAATCAAAAAAAAATAGTTGTCAATATCCTATTATTACATGCTAAAATTTAAAAAAAAAAAAAAATTAAAGTTGAAAGAGACATTCATATTAATTTCAAAGATAAAAGTAAATTATAACATAAAAAAAATGTCTTTCCATTGTTAAAGCATAATTTATTAAGAATGATAAGAGTTTTTTTTCTTTCTCATGCTATAATTCCATGACGGGTGTTAAAAATGATATTTGCATGCATTGACATTATTTGACTATATATACACGACTAGTAAAGTTATACAGTGAAAATTATTTTCTTGGTATAAAATTAAGTAGATAATTTTTTATTTTAAATTTTAATTTGCAGAAGATTGATAAAAAATGATTAGAATTTAATATTAAGTGTCTGGTTTTGGCGTCTAATGAAAAAAATGGTGCTAGCTTTATTTTACACAATTTTGCCATTTTAATATTACTTACTTTTGGCAATATCTTGAAATAAATTATAATTACTTATCTTATGTGACATCAAGGTAATTTTAAAAGGTAGCAAACTTGAACCATCGTTTAATAGAAGTTTGGAGCTGATTTTCCCTCTGGGTCTATCTCTTCATGGTGTTATTACTCCAGTAGTATAATAGAAATTTTCCATAAACATATCATTAGAATCCTTACGATGTTTTTTTTTTTTTTATATTTGTAATACTTTTAGAGACTTATTGATTCCTTGATGTTTTTTATCTTCTTCCTCAGAGTTTTTTTTTTTTTTTACTTTCAAGTTTTACACTCTATGTCTTTCTCCTCTCACACCCTCTGTGTTTCTATGATAATCAACTTTGGAAGCTTTCCAGAATTATTATTTATAAAAATTTTAACTCTACAATGTTTTAATATAATAAACATAGTAATAAAAAAATATTAAATACTAATTATTAATTTTAGAAATGTAATTTACTATTACAAATAATCTTTATCATTTTTAAAACATAAGATTCTAAGACAATATATAATCAGTAACTTATAAATAAAAATATAGAAAAGAAAATTCCAATTAATAATATATTTATGCATCTGCCTATTATGACATATAAATCCTCTACTATACACAAACATCTACCACTAAACATATAGTCCAAACTCCATCTATCAAAATATTCATTTAAAATTTTAATTTTGTTAAAATCTTAATTTTAACTAGCAAATTACATCATAATTTAAGTTTAGTTTTCCTAAAAACTTAATTTTAAATATTAAATTATATCACAATTCATTTTTCTCAACTAATTATCTTTAGCCATTGTCAGCATAAATGTGACCTTCCCACATTTCTTTCTAGTGCCAACCTGGAAGGTTACAATATATATATATATATATATATATATATATATATATATATATATATATATATATATATTGAGCGAGTGTCTATATAAATCCCACATCATGTACATATATATATATATATATATATATATATAACTACAACCATTAAATGTCTGTATTTTTAAATCATATAATAATAATTCAAACAAATATATTTAATACAGTATTCAAAATTAAATAATATATTCTTTACCAGAAGTACTTTCAATTGTTTCACTGACAATCTTTATCAACTGTTAATACAAACGTACAAAAAAATAAAAACTTGCATTACCTATCATTCAATCAATTCAAATTCCCCACAATTCTGTTGTCTTTATATTAGCTGATTGTTGGCTAATGGGTCTTGCAGTGGTATCACAAATTTGTAATTTTTTTTATTTCTAGTTATGAGGTTAAGATACTATCTCAGATAAAATATAAAGGAATTAAAATGTATTGTAGATATGTCGATGATATATTTATATGTGCACATAATGAAATAATGGTTAATTTGTTTAGTGAGTTAAATATGATTAATAATGTAAAATGGGTGTTAAATGAAGAGAACGAAGATTCTATAAAGTTTTTAGACATATTTATTAAAAGAAATAATAATGTGTTTGATTATAATATGATTTCAAAGCCTGTGGGAATTGGGGGTTATATTCCATATAATTCTAAAGTTCATATGGGTCATAAATTAGCTGGTTTTAAGTCATTTTTGTTTAGAAATGATTATTTGTGCAAATTTATTAGTGATAAAATTGAAAAAATTAATGTATATATTACTGATATGGTGAATGTTGGTTATGGAAGGAATATTATTTATATATAATACAATTACAAAATAAAATCAAAATAAAAGTAATAATAAGAAAATATTAAAGAAATTAAAAAGTGATAAATGGATTTCTACTCCTTTTATATCTAATCAACAAGGTAAATTAATTAATAAACTCTATAGTGGTTTGTGTAGAATTTCTTTTTTCTCTTCAAATAATATAAATGATATAATAAATAACTCTAAAGCCAAGATTTCTAAGTTTGAATTATTATATATATTCTGGAATGTGGTTGTGAAATAAAATATATAGCGAAATCCAAATGTACATTACAAAAACTATATAGTGATCATGAGACATTATATAAACATTTACAGAAAGAAAATTAACTTTGGTAAATATGAATACTCCAACAATTATATTTGATCATAATAAAACATGTAATTATGGTTTTAAATTTAATAACAGAGATATAAAAATTATTCAAATTGAAAGGTGTAGTAAAAAACGTAAAATTAAAGAGGCAAAGATGATATCTAGGAATAGAGGTGATTTGATGAATAGACAATCAGCTAATATAAAGACAACAGAATTGTGGGAAATTTGAATTGATTGAATGATGGGTAATGCAAGTTTTTATTTTTTATACGTTTGTGTTAACAGTTGATAAAGATTGTCAGTGAAACAATCGAAAGTACTTCTGGTAAAGAATACATTATTTAATTTTGAATACTGTATTAAATATATTTGTTTGAATTATATATATATATATATATATATATATATATATATATATTGTAACCAAAAGAAAGAGAGAGGAGAGAAAAGAAAAGAAGAAATATATGGAGAGAGAGAATTGGAAAAAGAAGAAAAAATTAAATGAATTTAAATGGATGAAGTGATAGGAGAGATATGAAAGAGAGAAAATGAAACCATGTCGCTATAGATGGAAGAAGAAGAAATGAAAGGATTTGGAAATGGATAAGATGATAGAAGACGATATGAAAGAGAGAAAATAGAAAAGAAATGAAATAGAATGGATAATGAAATGGATGAGATGATAGAAGAAATGTGAAAGAGAAAGACAAATGATATGAAAAGAAATTAAATGAGAGACTCTTTACGACTCAGCTCAATGGGGTTACAATAAAATTTAAGAAAAGAGATGATTAGTCAGAGATGTACAATCAGATAGAGACCAAATCCAATATTAATGCAACCATAACCATTGTGGTATATTAATAATCGACTACTAAACCATAGAAAAGATTATTTAAATTCATTAATTAATAATTGTTAGAATAGACCTATCAACAGATCACACACACTCTGAATAAGAATACTCATACCTTGATTGTGACAGATTATTTTACTAAATTATATGTAATAAGACAACAAGAGTAAACAACCTCAGGGATTTCTAAAAAATAAACTCTTGTGAAAAATAAAAAGTTAAGTCACTTAAAAAATAATTGCTGAAAAGGATTAAAACAAATGAGTGATATGTTGGCTGACCATAGCACAACTATGTTATGTTCAATCTTAGAATAATAAACAAAAACAAAATATTAATTCACAAATTTAATGAATCAATTAAATTTAAATTAATAATGCCCTATTATCCAAGACATTACTCGAGCAAAGAAAAGGACAAGGGTACTTTATATGCCTTTCTCATACTCGCAAACAACCTACTCAAGACCTCAAATATAGATGGATTAGAATTTTTTGGACATATAAAATTAACGTAATAAAAAACAAGTAGTAGATAACATAATGTGCAGTTTTTAAAATAATGGTAACTAAAAATATTCTTTTGAAGTACTAATATTCTTAATCTCATATTGCATAGACTTTTATCTGAGAAGATATACTGATAATTTAAAATTAAACTTTTAACTTAGCATTTAACTAAGTATCTGATATAATGTAATTATCTGTTATTGTGATTCCATCCAAAAATCACTTACTTCAGCATGGCTTTGTAATTTTTTGGAATTAAAGATTTAATAAACTTCGGAAACTTAAAATTTTGTGAACTTACAATCCAAGACAATAATATTTTCATATAAAAGCAAAACAAACAAAACAAAACTTTTGAAATAATAATAAATTGATTTATTGAGAACAATAATGAAGTGTTACAATTTAAATGTAATACAAACATTGCCAATATAGCGCTGGAACCTATTACAAGCATTTGGACTTTTTAATAACTTTACTTAGTTTATAAGGATACATACCATTTTTTAGCTACTGTATTTGATTATCCTTCTAAAAAAATTTACACTGTTTATTCTAATAAATAAACTACTAAATAATATAATTGTACATAATAGCAGGCAAAGGTTATTCAATACCAAATTTTAATCTCTTTTAAACAATTGGAGATTTTGAAATCTTGAACATTAATTATATTGTCTGTATTTAATAAGCACACTTCTAATTTTTAATTAAAAATAATTCATAACATTATGGTATCTTCTAGTAATCAGAATGACACACAATTAGGTTTGTGTTTGAAACACTAAGCTCAACTTTATAATCCTGAGCTTAACAAACGCTAAACTGGAATAAGCATATTCAGCATTTTTGGAAAAAAAAAATATCATCACTACTTACACTGACATAACTAATATTATAGCTAGTGATATATTTAAAACAGATTAAGCTAATTTTAAATTAAACTAAATTAAATGTATGGAGCATTCACTCATCAGAGATCAGTTATACTCTTGTAAATAAATTTAGTCCACATAAAACTATTACCCTCAATGTTTTAAAATTAAAGATGTAACAGACTTACAAATCCAGCGGTGAAAATCTGGATAAAAATATTAAAAGTAGTGTGTGTGAATTGCCACTTATACCATATGCATAACTTAACATACTTAATAACAAAGATAACTTATTGTTGTTTAGCTTGTTGATGATAAAATATCATATCAACACAATTCAAACATTGATATACCTATGAGCCTTAAAATAGCTACCACTTCCTGAAGAAACAAAGTTTGTCAAACAAACATATTTTGTCAACATTAATCTAAAACAAATGCAACATCACCTACTGTGGTTGAATTAGAACTAAGTCATCATGAATGATAGACAAAAATCTAAGAACATCAGCTCCTCAGAGCTGGAAAAGTATGTGGTGGCTTTCAAAAATACCTAACTTTGAGGCAAAAACTAAGATGTCTAGAACTTGTCTACAGTATATCTGGAAACAGGAAAAATGCACCAAGAAAGAACAATCCTCTCTCATGGGATTTCCAATGCTTATAAATGTGATCATCGTCACTGAAAAATACAAGACAATAATCCTCTTTTGGGGACAAGCACTATCAAATCATAAAAATACAATACAATAAGGATAGAGGACCTTGTCTACTCCATAAAACATACTCAGAATTATTAACTAAGCCTAACTCTATGAGGCTAACAAATACTAACTAATAGCAAGATATATACTTCACCTGAATTAACTAAGTTATTCCAAAAAGTTTAAAAATACAAAAACCTATCTACAATGTAAGAACCAACAAAGCAAACTATGTCAAGTGACTACTATGAGAAATACTTTAAAATTAAATGCATATAAAATTTTAGGCAAGGCACAATGCACACATAATAAAATATTCAATACTAATTATAATAACTAGTGGACTTTTGATTGCAAATTAAATGTGAGGATATTAATTCTCAATGCAATGCATATAAAAATATTTATAGTTATTATTACTATAACACTCATAAAACAAATGAATGAAAATTCTCTGATAAACTTTTTTGGCTGGTTCAAAATAAAACTGAGTGAAACATCCCATTTTAATAAACTAAGACTGTGATATTTAAATCTCCGTAAATGAAATTATTAAATAGATATTCACTTGTGAAACGCTTAATAAATAAAGTAAATTAAGCTATGAATGGCAAAATATTTGCTCATTCTAATAAACGCATTAAACTTTAAAATTATAATACTAATTTACCTGGCATATTTATGCAAAAAGTTTTACACAAAATATATAGCATAAATATTTTTATGGTTTCATTTTTTTAAAAAGCAAAACATACAATAAAAAAATAACAATACATTAACTTAAGTTCATATTTCCGCTCCTTAATGATTTTTCCATTTAAAAATATGTAGATAATTTATTCAGGTTAAGTTATCTATCCGAATTCTAAGCTTCAGTCAAAATATTTATAAACATGGCAATGATTTCCAAGACAAAAATATTCAATAGTTCTTTAAATAGACATTTTCACTTTCTTTTATCTTTAAAAATAATTTGAAATATTAAAATAATAAAATAGCATAAGCATAAGCTGACATTAGAAAATAAATTCTTCAGATGAGTACATTTTTATAATTATAAGCTCTGGTTTAAATGCAAAATAATTATAATGTATCATTTTTGTTAACTTTCACTGTTCTCCTTTTAAAAAATGTATTTTTTAAAACAGAGCTCTTTTTTTAAACATCATTTTTTTTAATATTTCAAAATGTATTTTTTAAACACATTTCCTTTTACTTTTAAACATAAGAGTAAACTTTGTTTAGAATTAAGGATGTTTCTCAGTTTATGAATTAAGATCAACCGTCATAAAATTACTTACAAGTAATAACAAATATAACAATTTATTATATATTTGATAGACAGGAGTTCATCATTAATATTTATAAATTCTTTTAAGGTTTTACTTCCAAACAACTTCTTTTTCATACTACTTGGCACAAATGAGAATTATTATTTTAAACTACATATTTTCCTCATAAACATAATTCTGTTAAGAGCATATTTACATGTATATATCATGTATCAATAATGAAGTATTAAATTTAAAGTCACTTCTAATTTAGAAGACGATGCATTTTCATCATAATATTTTAAAATTTTGAATGTATTTAATTTCTTTTTCACATATATTTTTAATTTAATAGGATATATAATGAGTATCCTACAGATATAATAATTTATTGCAAGAACATGTTTAACCATATATATATATTAATTTTAGCTTTAATAATATTTCCATTTTTAAATAAATAAAATCAAATAAATAAAATGTAGATAGGATAAGGGACGCTAACTTTCCTTCAAACATTGTTTACTATAATATTATGTTTCAACTGGAATATAAATTGTCAGAAAATGGATTACCTTTTTAACTTCAGCAGTTCATGTCTACAAGATAATTTTTAAATAATTGTTTTAAACATACTTTTGTTTTTAGAAATAAAATCTTTAAACAAAATTACAACTTTTATTAAAGAAAAATTTCAGGATGCAGCCACAGGTAGAATTAAAATCAGATAAGCCTCTGAATGACACCTGTATCACTGTTTTTGTATCTGATAATCTCTAATACACCCACAATTCATTTGAACTCCAATAAAAATTATTTTTATTAAACTTTAATATTCTTGACCGACCAGCTGTGGAATCGATTTACTGATGTAATCAATATAATTTTCCCAAGCCACATGACTCACAGAGGCAAAGTCAAAAATTCATTGTTAAATATTATGCAACACTTTTAATGATATTTTATAAACACAATAGCAATAAGTATAAAATTTAAAGCTATACCTCTCTATTAAACTTTTAAATATTTTTAATTTTAAATAACTTTATTCATTCATTTGCTTTATTTTTTTCTAAATCAATATTAGAAATAAATTATTTCTTTATTTTTATATTTATGTCATTCTTGCATGCACAGATATATTCACAAATATGTGCAATCTATAAATGAAGGTACATTATTTGTTTAAAAGTTATTTTTAAAACTACAACAATACAATTATTAATGAATATTTAATTCAAAATAATTTTATAAGTGAAATGCTAAGCTATATTGAACCTAATAAATATTAATGAAAATTTACAGATTTTTTTTTTAATTTACTACTTAATATTATTTAAAACATTTATCCACATTATCTACTTATTATAATTTAGACATTAAATGAGTTATACAGTAGTTATTTTAAAATACATTTAATATTATTTACCAATTCCCAACTATTTCTGATATTTCTTTTAATTCAAATTATTATCTAGCATCCCTTATCAAATCAAGTCACATATACTTTAGAAATATTTAGACGTAATCCCATTATATTTAACAATTATTATAATACTACATAAGATTATCCTATTTTATTTATTAACTAAGTTAACTTAATTTTTTTTTTTTTTTAAATTCTGAAAATTTCAAACAAAAGCTAAGATATCCTTGGTCTCTTATTGGCGCTAACTGAAACTTCAGTTAGGTACAATATATATATATATATATATATATATATATATATATATAAATCATTATTGGATCAATGGTGTGGTCTCTCCAAGTTTAGTACAATTATAGATAATGCTTTTGTTATCCACCTAATCTCATCGTTCCCGTTTTATTCATTTATTTCATATATCCATGTTTTCTGGATTCTCGAAAATCAGTTGGGATTCATTTTTAAGGTTTCTTCTCCATTTTTTAATATTATTTCTGACAATATTTTTATCCAATAAATTATTTGACTTTTAGTTATTTCAATTATATAAATGATACTTATGCTAATATATTTATAAATAATGTGTATTCTATAATTATTTAAATGACATATTATATGTTTTCAGAGTCATGGTATTTTTGTATGGGTGTAGTCACCTTGATTATTCTTTGATTGATGTGATCATCATCGCAGAAGTTTATACCTGATAGATTACTCTAAAAATATTCACTTGCTTTGCAATTTTTTACCATGATATGTAATGTATTTTAAAAATAAAAATAATAAAATTAATGTTTACTGTTAATATTTATTCAATTAAAATGTTTATGTTTATTTTCTGCAATGAAGTTTTATTGTCATATCATGTCAAAGACACATTTACATAAATATGGGCATTCTAACTTTAAAAATCACTTCTCTACAAATGAATTTTGGAATGATGATTATACAAATAAATACGTAAATCATAAATACTTCCACATATAAGGATCGATTTTTTATGGTTTTTTTTCTGAAATACTTCAATATCATACTACTGTATTCTTTACTCTGTTATATCTTTTCAATGAAAACAATGCCATACTTTATTAGAATGTATTTCAGACACATCAAATTGTCTACATAAAGTCAATCTCTCCCAGGAATCCATGGTCCAATTCACCATAAAAAACCCATTATGTATTCTTCCATTGTTCCTTCATTTTAGTGAACTTTATTGTGTTATATCCTTCATGTTGAGCATATTTAAGCCAATGTCTCTACTTATATTAAAATATATAGATAACTTAATTGCAGTAGTTATTTTTCTGTGATGAATTTTACATTATGTTGTTAAAAACCGTAGCACATTGAAGTCTGTGTTAGGATAAACTGTTCTATTCTATAAAACTATTATCGTATTTACATTGGGTTACAATCTCAAACTTTATTACCATCCAAAATTTAATAAGATGATGGGTTTTTTTATTTTATTTTATGTTGTTATTGGATAATACAGCATGAGAAATTTTTATACAATAAATATTTAATATAAGTCTTTAAACAATGCCATTAAAACATCAAAAACATTTTGGGATTTTTTTTTTAAATGCAAAAATATATTATTTATCAACATAGTGTTTTGCTTTTAATTAATTTAAAAATTCCACCATACATAGATTACATTGTGTTCGCTGTTGGTTAAGCTGCCTATAAATTATTGAAATTGTTAATTGTGACAAAATTGAAAACAATATGAGAACAAGAACATGTCATTATTTAATAATAGTTCTGCGTTGTTAATGCCTCAGATTTTCCATCTGTACTAGTAACAATTTCTTTAATCTCACCTAAGTAGAATGCTATTAGAAATAAAGTTTGTTGGACTATTTACTAATTTGAAACAAAACCAGCACGTGAATTTATCACTTTTTCTTCATATAAACGGTTCTGTCCCACGAAAGTAATGTGATAATTAAGTGAATGTGCTGCGTAACGTCGCAATTAAGTAATATATACTATAGATATAATAAACACTTCCCCATTCTTTTCAAATTCATATAAATAAAGATATAATAAAAGACAAATGACCTGATCTTTTTTTCAAATTTCTATAACAAAATTTATATCTCCCGTAAAATTTCATTTACTAAACAGATTAGATCTTTGTTAATTGTTCATCTCTGAGAAGAAGTTTCAAATTGCACATTTCCTTGAATAGACGTAGCGCATTGAAATAATATTCGCTTATAACTAATATAATCGTTTCTCTTTCTTTTAAAAATTTGTAAAAATAAAAACACTGTTAACATAACACATCCCAATTTCTTAAGTTCATGCATTCATAAAATTGTAAAAGTTTGGAAATTATCATATTCCTGCGTTATTATACATTCCCCGATGGTATGTTAAGATCGGGGCAGCTTTTGCAGTTTCAATATAGTAAAATGTTATTTTATTTCACTAAACTGAATATTTTTGTCCAAATTTTCATGAGTAGATAAAATAAATATTTCACTAAAATGATCGTAATTTTATATCATTATTCAAAAGTTTATCAAAATATTCATTCACCTGTTCAAAATATTATTGCCATCATGGAAGAGAGTACTATTTTCTGGATTTAATAGAATTGCATAGCTTTCTCTGATTCATATGGTGTTTTATGTGCCCAAATTAAAGTTTTAGAATGAGTGTGAGAAGCAAATGTATGTTTCTTGCTACTCCACCAATCATTATTAAAGAATTTTCATTTATTGGCAATCATCTGGCTTCTGATATTTATTAGATTCCCAATTTCATATTATTAAATTATCAAGCAAAAAATAAAACAATCCAAATTATTATTATTATTATTATTATTATTATTATTATTATTATTATTATTATTATTATTATTATTATCATCATCATCATCATCATCATCATCATCATCATCATCATCATCATCATCATCATCATCATCATCATTATTATTATTATTATTATTATTATTATTATTATTATTATTATTAATAATATCATCATCATCATCATTACTTTTATTATTTTATTAATATCATCATTATTATTATTATCATAATCGTCATCATCATCATCATTATTATTACCATCATCATCAATACCATTACTACTACTACTACTACTACTACTACTACTACTACTACTACTACTATTACTACTACTACTACTACTACTACTACTACTACTACTACTACTACTACTATCACTACTACTACTACCTCTACTACATAACAAGCCTGGATTTTTTTAACTTAAGAATGATTTGATTTCAAACACAAACTTTAAGATAATTTTATGCTCCAATATTATGACACTCCTGCAGGTGCAAATTAACATATTTTTGTTTAATATCTGTTGAAATTTAGTACCGTTGTAGATACTATTGAAGAATGAACATCATTATTTTGTGAATACATTGGAACTAGATCTATTTTAATGCTTTTATGATTTTAATCTTGAAGCACAGTAGTCTATGATTTATCCAACAATCTACCCTTATAAATACTCAAATAATTTTAACTTATGTTTTGACTTCTTATTATTTAAGGAAATATATTAAATGTCTTGTTTTGAATGTGGATTCACCACTGTTTTTTTATTTAGGATTTGCCACCCAAAAAAAGTATTTGTGTTATTCAACATATGTGCCATGCAAAGATTCAATAACAGCATACTATTAGAATATATTTAGACAATTATAAAATTTACAATAAATTTTATCAAAATATATTGTTACCAAGACATATCATTAATAGTATTGATGTAATAATGTTATATGTGAATAGGAAAACTTTTTCTGTATTATCTGAATCTATGGTGGCTGCATAGACCCTAATATAGAGAGTAGCTGTGAAATCCATGCTCAATGTCATTAGTTTGGCATTGTTAGCTTAAATAATTCTAACAATTAATCATATTAAATTAGACGTTACTGGGATACAATACAATGCATTCATTGTTCATTACCATATATTCCATTTGAAAGAAACTTGTAATCATATATATATTTTCTTCAATTTATTCTTTTGGAGGATGAGTTTAAAAGCAGCTAAACTATTCATAAATACTGATAGATTGTAGAGTTTGTTGCAAGTTAAATTCATATTCCATATACATATATATTTACAAAAAGATAGATTTATTATAACTATCTTTAAAATTATTTGCAATATATTTTAACATAACTGAGTATTGGTAAATGAGTAATTTTAATACTATTGTAGTCACAAATAATCGGTAAATATACTTTAATTGGCTAACCTATCTCTCAATATTGTTTTTCTAGCATTTGAGCTAATGCCAGCATAAGACAATGGAATACCATGATCATCAGGTGATGAATTAAACCCACATTAACATATGTTATTGTCCGAAATGCTAGCCCTTATTTCCTTAATTTATTATGTATCTTATTAATATTAAAAATTACACATTAAATTTATAACTTATACTATAAATATATTTAGATGGATTTTGTATTACTAATTAACTTCAATAAAAATGTATAATTTAATAAGATAAGAAAATAGAATAAAAACACACGCAGTTTAAGGCCCAAGTTAAAAAAAATCACATGATCACCATCTCTTATGCTAGCACATAACTGTTATTAAACAGGAAAAGCTCTCCAGGCAGTAGTGCACCCTGTGCCAACCAGGCACGGGTTAGCACTACTGTATAGAGAGTTTTGCCTGTTTAATAACAGTTATGTGCTAGCATAAGAGATTGGTGATCATGTAATGTTTAATGGTTTAACACCAATCCTGTCTAATAGGATAGTCATGGCTATGTTTGTTAAAGAGCCAAAGACACCAAAATGTGTGGATGCTGAACTCAAACATATGATTATATAAGCTATTGATCTTAGATTGAAAATATTATTGGGTTTTCAATTTCATTCTCATAGTTTTGTAGTTAAGTAGAGATAAAAGGTGGATGCTGTAGGGTTGTATTAGATCCCAAGATCTAGGTGCAGTGCTCTCAGATTCAAGGCTCCTCATTGACGAATATTACAAGGCAGAAACTAGCCTGAGGGTGTTGGATGAGTAGACACCAGATGTGTATTTTATGCACAAGCCTTCTGGCATCCATTGATTACTCTGGTTGGCACAGGGTGGTACTACTCCATGGAGAATTTTGCCTGTTAAAAAAAAAAAACGCAAATAAGCATTTTATTGAGAAGTTGAATAAATTATAATCTAAATATTTCATTCTTAATAAACATGACTTCTGTTTATTTATTCATTGTATAATATATAAATTATATAAAAGATACATGTAAAAATGTTTGTACAAACAAAAACTATATATTCTTATGCATGTCTTATGCATAAGAATAAAGAATATATGTTAAAATTAATTGCTTTGACAAAAAAATGAAATAAAAATCTCCCGTGTTTTATATATTTTAGCTCAATTATGAATTATCAAAACGAAATATAAATGTGTATGCATACTATTATATATCTAAGTGTAATATGCTCATATATCGTTAAGTTGTAAATCAGCAACCTAGTAGTCACTTCTCCGGATTTAATACTTTTTCCTTTTATACAGACCTCAAATAGATTCATGTTATTTTTCTGCGTTATTATGAGTAACTTGAAAAATTAATATTATTAGTCAATATTCTTATTAATTTGACTTTCAATAAAAATATATGCATAAAATTGTGTGTTTAACAATTGGATGACCATATTATTATAGTATTCATCATAAAAATTGAATCATAGGTTTTTCTCCTTCTCTCCTGTAAAAGGTTTTTTTTTAATATAAACCCTCATTTTAGGCAGTCTTTATATGCATAGACATGCAAGTGATTTTTTTAAATAACCGCAATACGTCTGGAACTTAAAAAGAAAATCTAGATTTTTATTATTTGGATTATTATTTTCCAGTATTTATATTATTTTAAAACTAGTCTTTTAATAACTAGAAATTATAAAAAGGTTCAATAATATTTTACCAGCAATTAAAAAGCAACCTGCTACGTAAATAATTTAAATTGTAAATGCATATTCAAAAAAGTAAAATAAAATAAATATAAACTATACCTCAAAACTATTTGTATTAATTGTATCTGCTTGTCTAGTCTGAAATTTCCAAAAGAGATATTTTCGACAAAACAAAGAAAATATTTTAATCATAAAAAAAATGTGATTTTTTACATATTTTTATTATTATGATTAATAAAACTAATTACATTATTTGTTTTTGTTTTTCAAATAAAGGAACAACACAGGTTTTTCTCTATATTTTATTTAAGATCTACTTTTATACAAAAATGCCTAATATAATGACAAAAAATATTACAGGATATATATATATCTATGTAAAATAATGAAGTGATATATTATCCCTCTATCCAGAAAATAAAATGAAAATGTTTCAGAAACAATTGTTTACTGAATCTGTTTTATGTTATTTACTAATCAATTTATTTGCATCTAATCTCCAACTATTTACCTAATTTATTATTTCCAATTTATTCTTTAAATTTATTTGATATAAATAAACTATAGAATTTCAAGGCAACTATGTACATCTCCACAGCCGGGTTCACCTCACAACCTGTGATTGAACCTTGAAAATGTATACACATGCAAACATCAGCAATGCTTCTATTTGATGATCCAAGTGTTGCAAAATATTTATGTAAGCGTATGTGGAAACAAAGCAGTATCATCTACAACTAGTACCAGAAACAATAAGAGTAACAAATCAAGAATTCATCCACTAACTACTTAAATATGCAACTGCACTTCATCCAAAAAGCTACACTTCTCATATTAACACTGGTATAGGACATCCCAGATGATACTTCAAAACCCTCCATCAAAAGTTTATATGATACTTTGAACACACAACTTCCAACATATATAACATTTCACAAGAACACACCAAAATACCACATCACTTAGTTCCCAATAGCTATGAAAATTTCAACACATACATACTCTCTTTACCTTATCCAATTTATCATAATATGGTTTTATAGTCCTTTTTAAATAGATTGAAAATTCTGCTACTATATGGTTGTTTAAATGATCTTTTTCTTTACTTTTTTTTCTTATTAATTGTCATATATATATATATATATATATATATATATATATATATATATATATATATATATATATATTGTAAGGTGATGCCCAATCCTTATAAAAATAATAATAAGTAACTGATGTTTTAGGATAAAATGTATAAAAATTAAACAGGCAGCCAACTTTTAAAACATATTTTTTTTAGATATTTGGAGACATACACACACATAACCATACATTCATGAACGAGTGAACAAATTTATTTTTTATTAAATGTAAAATAAAATATATACATACACACATTTATACATGAATGTAGATTTTAAATCATGACGTGATAAAAATAATAAAGAAAATATTTGACATTAAATTTTATTAACCACGTTTCTTTTGTTTAAAAGAGGTTAAAAAGAGTGAACCTTTGTTCATTTTGGAATGTGGAAAAAGAACTAAGCAACAGGAATTTTTAGTTGTTGTTTTTTTTTTTGTTGTTGTTGTTCAAATGAAGTACTTGAAAGTAAAGTTGTAGAATAAGAATATTTTAATTGTTATTATATTAGTTATTATGATTTCCTTTCGTTACTAAAAATAAACTGTTTAATATTTGGAATTTTGTTACTTACTAGTGTAAAATATTTTAAAAAAGGAAAAAAGACATTGTTTAATTGATGAATTTCCATTCGTTCAAATAAATGCTAAGAGCTTCATAGATATTTATTGTTGTCAAAAATATAATTATTATGAAATGTTTCTTGAAAAAATAAAATCAACTAATGATGAAATAAAACTTTATTAACTAATTTTTATTACTTTTAAAGTAAAATCTTTATCATGCGTCTTATATATATATATATATATAAATAAAACTGCATAGAAATAGCGTTTGTTTTATATTATAACGTAAGCCTTGGAAAAATATTTATATTTAAAAATTTATATGTGTGTAAATAATATCTAAGGATGCACTTTTGTTAATGAAGTGTCAGGGGATTTTTCTATCTCCTTGGTGTCATTAACAGGTGATGTAGGATAATATTCATTGGTCTATTTAATGTTTAAATCAATGTGGAAAGATCTGGAGATGGAATTTGAAATGCGATGGCTTTAAAATCAAATGCCCAGGAATTTAATTATGTCGTGGGAATTGTTAATGCTTGGAATGTTTAACATGATTTAATATACGTGAATAAAAAAAAAGACATTATCTGCTAAGAATACAGAAGCTGCTTTTGAAGATTTAACTTGCTATTATTTCAAGGAATTCCAAAATTTCATTTAATTTTATGCTTTAAATATTTTTTTCTAAATTTATACTGAGAGTTGAGTTATAAATTTTTCTAACCCTTTTATTCATTTGTAACAAACATTTTTTTTTTTTAAAAAGAACCCATTTGTTTAGATTTTTATAGGGAGAGAAAAATACAAATACACAACTCAAGGTATACATAAATATATTATATATGTTTGTAAATAAAATATTAGTGTAATTGAATGCTTAAATTAAACTGGACAATGATTTAAGGTAAGATTTTAAATATTTACATTTATTAGACAATTAATATATTAAAATTGAACTAATTAATAAGTATATATATATATATATATATATATATATATATATATATATATATATATATATATATATATATATATATATATATATATATAAAAATATATATATATATATAACATTTTCTTGTTTAAATGATAAACAGCCTTATGAATGAACTATATCCACAATGCACAAATTAGCAATTCATGGACATAACCTTGAGATACATTTAAAGGACATAAACAAAATGATAATTGTACATCTAGTCATATAATTTCATACTTAAAATAATTGATTCTTTATTGTACATTATACACTATAATTTTATAATTTTTATTTCAATTGATATTTTAATATTTAAATCATAGCTAGTCTTATTGTAGTAAAGATGAATTGATATTTTATTATATCCATGTATATATTTTATTAATTCATAAATATTATAAATCTAACCTCAATTTCATAAATAAATATTTGTTGTTTGAAGTTAAAATCTTTGTTTCTCTAGTCTCTAGATTATTAAGCATCATTCATACTTCACTCACCAGAATAGCTATTATACATGTATACAGAGTTTTTTAAATATATTTTAGCAATAGCCATTAAGAATCTATATAGCGGTTATATTATTGCCATCCTATTTAAATCCATCCTTGAGCAGAGTTAAGGGCAAATGTCTAGACTGAGTTAGAACCCCGAGTAGTAATAGGACCTGTAAATAGAGAAGACTCTGGGTGTACTATCCTAAAGGGTTTTACAGTCCATTACATATTTTGTTGTACAAAATCTATAATTTATAGGGTCAGATTGGATATTTAATTGTTGAAGTTTGGTTGGTTTTGTTGCAAGTATCGATGTTGGATGAGGAATTTTTGTCATTGTCTTGAGGATGTGATGTATTTATGTCACTTATGACTGATTGATCTCATTCACTGCTCCAACCCAAATTATCATGTTAGTTACTATTTATCATGAAGCAGTAACAGTAGTCCTGTCATGATTTTACCTTTAAGGCTCCAGAGAGAGTAAGGTATAGTTCTTTTTGATATATGTATAATATTTGTCTCTAAGACTCCTAAAGATGAGCAAGGCAATATTTTATAATAATAGCCCCTAAGACTTGGATGTAAGCAAGGCAGTGCAGTAGTGTTTGTAGAAAACTATTATGGGTTGTAGTAGCTTAGAGAGACTGAAATGTGATGATCATCTGAGTGTTCATAGAACATTTTATGCTTTAATAGCAGTGAGTAGGTTCTTTTATCTATCTCAAAATTGTGAAATGCTAATCATTATTTTGGCTGTCAGTATCTGTCAGATCTTTAGAGATATGGATGAGTATATAACCTAAATATATAATTCATTCTTAAAGGACAGTTGACAGTATTTACAGTCCGTTACAATATATATATATATATATATATATATATATATATATATATATATATATATATATATATATATATATATATATATATATATATATATATATATATATATATATATAGTTTTTACAATTGTTTATCATGCAGTTTAACTTAAACCTTTTTTTTAAAAAAATACAAAGTCATCATAAGTTATCCTTTAACTTTCTCTTATAGGGCAACACTTGCATCAATCTAGGTTGATGATGGTATCTTTTTCTATGTTGCTTTGGGATATGTTATCTTATTACCCAACATATGGCTAATTGATTTCCATCTTTACATTTGTTACTAAATCTTGATGGCTTCTTGTCTGCACCCTAGATTCAGAAAATTAACATCATGGTCACTATCTCAGTACCTTTTAAATATTGCCTGTATTTTGTAAAAATCCAATTTGCCTTATGTACTTTAAATTTTGTAACTTCCTTTCCAGTAGAAAAACAGTTGTAACTGTTTTTATCATTTTTTTCAAAAGAATGACCTCTTTTGTACATTTTAAGCTAAATTCTATAAAAAATATTGGAAAGAATGACAAAAGAAATGAAACTAATGTTTATACTGATTTAAGAAAAAAAATGGTTATAAGAAGTATATACTCCCTTTGTGCGTGTAGAGCACTGACATATTTTAACTATTGGAAAATAATATTTCTTGCATGTTTTAAAACAAATGCTATAAAAATTATTTAAATTAATGGCAAAAACAATATAAAATATTTTTTTAAATGAAATCCATCAACTCATTATAAAATAGCTATGAAATGAATGCAGTTAAATGCAATTAACTTTATTTCTTTATTTTGCTGTGTCAAGACAAATTTTTTTTATGTTATACAAATAATAATGTTCCTTAAACTCAAATTTTAAACTATATATATATATATATATATATATATATATAAAAATATATATATATATATATATATATATATATATATATATATATATATATATATATAAATATATATAATGAAGCAATAGATGTCTAATCACCATCGAGCTTTATGTTTCACCATCTATACTAACCTCCTAGGGATCCGCAATTCAGACCTTGCTATAAACATATGCTATTCACTCACACACCGTATGGCGAATCATTGGAGAAATTAGTAAAATTAATTTTTATTTAGTAAAGTAAAACAGTGGTGTGCGTGATGCGTATATATATGAATGAAGCAATAATGTTATTAATGTTTATTGCTGACAACTAAACATTTTGTTTATATAATTGTAATTTTTTTTTGTTATATCTATATGTATTATGATTTGAAGTATTTAATTAAACTATTGCAATGTAACGACAAAGAAAAATGGGAAAAGCTTGAAATACTGAAATTATCTTTATCTCTCGTCAGATCGTTGTCTAAAATTAAAATTTATAAATCTTAATTAAAATCGAAAGCAATTCTTTTGTCAGTTGTTTTCAAATCTTTCAAAACAGCTAAAATGGTATTTCAAGCATTATCTGTTGGAAGTATTTTGCTAATTAAATGTCGTTTTAAAGAGATTATAGAGATAGGGTTGGTATATGAAATTGCATTCTGGGTGGTATTAAAATGTTATAAAAGGAGCCACAGAACAAAGGAAGGAAGTTTTTAGTGACATTCAGTTTTTAATTATCTTTCAGTGAGTTGAGACTTTCATCGGACAGCTTAGTTTTGAAGCATTTCAAGACCTTAACTTTAAGAAGCCAGTACAAGTCCTGCATGATGAAGCATGAGTAGAGGAATCTAGCAACTTCCTCTTCTTTTCTCATAGAACTGTCTGCCTGCAACTTCCATGTTCCATCTGGCTGACAATACAACATGACTTCTTATGACTGCTGATTGTTAATGATGCTGCTATGCTGTTTTTCCTTAGGTAAAACATTTAACATAAAGATGCCTTCATAAGTCAATACTTTTGTAATTTGTAATCTATAGTTCAACCTTCATATCTTAATTTATATATTGATTTATAAGCTTCTGCAAATTTTGCTTTTAAACTCTCTCTCCGTAATTTTTTATTAATATAATATATTTTAACTTACCTTTCATGCTTAATTAACTTATATAGATAACTGTGTGTGGCTCCATTAAGATTTTATGTATTTTGTTTAAAGTATAAATATAATCTATTTTTTTTAATATGCCAAAATCGCCGAATTCGTGAGTAAGGGGCAAATAATTGTTTTTGTTTAATGTATAAATATAATCTATTTTCTTTAATATGCCATAATCACCGAATTCGCGAGTAAGGGGCAAATAATTGTTTTACTTTAAAAAGGGTGGTCTTTATTTAAAACTTATCAATAAAGTTTTTTTTTATATTAAATACAAATTGCTCGCGAGTTTGATTTCATTTTAAATTTATTATTTTTAAAGTAAATTAAAAACTTTTACTGTTGATGAATTTTTCTAAATTTACTGCTTATAATTTGTCTTTAAATTTCTATTTTACAAAGATCGTGAACCTTCACATAACTAATCCATTCCTTTTTTACTGGTGCCTGAATGGCGAATGCTACCAGTTAATACGTATTTGGGAATCTAATTTTTAATATAAATGTTGTTAGTTTAACAATATTATAAATAGAAGAATTATTATTCATTATGATTAGTTAAATGACTCAGAATTGAAAACAGATTATTGCATGAGAGGTTAGACCATTTCCAAGTTTTAAATAATAATATAAAATTATATAAACATTGCTGGCATACATTTTCTTTTATTCTGATATTTTATCTTTCCATTTCTTGATTGCTTTGTCATTGGGGTGTCGGAAGCATGATGCTCCCATCCTTCTTTTCAAAATCATTTGTAATCAGTGACAATACTTCCTGTGGAACGTAAAGTTTATGAGGTTTATGTGTTGCGAATGACAGCATATCCAGATCTGGGCTCTCAAACCCAGCCTCTCCTTTGATATCACTCTGCCAAATTATGCAGACATATCCCATCTAAATTTGTTTCAAATATTCTTTTAAAATGATAAAATATCCACAATCACCATGAGGCATTATTTTGTTAATGGATGCTAGTACCGTTATTCTGCTTTTTAATGTGATCACCATCTGCCTAACTTTAATAAGTCACAATGATGTGTTAAAGATAAGGATTCATTTTGTAAACCATGTTCAGTATGTTGATCTTAAAACTGCTTTTGTTTAAAAAAAATGTTATCGATTCCCAGAGACGTAAATCAATTTGTATAATTTATTCTCGTAAATATATTTCTTATGTATATTTATTCTAAAGACACTATGCCCAAACAATATCTATCAAACATACGTAATGATTTTAAGATTGTAAATAAATGATTGAGACCATTCATTTCTATTAATTTGTCAAAATCATTAATGTTAAATTATCATGTATCTTTCTGTAATTCGAATCTGTTTCAATCTTATAGATTGTTTTGTACATCCACAGCATTTCATTTGTAAACATTTGTAATTTGGCATATTAGCCTGCACAACTTATAACACATTCTATAAAATTATATTCATGAAATAATTGATGTAAAGAGGATTTTGTAAAACAAATCCCAAGTTGTCAAAATGTATAAGATCACCCCAAGTGTGAAGCAATTTTGTAACATATATATGTGTTTTCTACATTTATTAAATATATGTATAATTTCATGTAAATCCTGGTTTGTTTTTGAATTCTTATTTTCTAGTTAATATTTAGAACTATTTTCTTTAACTAAGAGCTTAGCATTAATAAATAATTATAATAAGTGTAATTCCTGAGCTACTCCAATCTTGATCATCATCATCAGTCTGATCTTATGCTCCACCACTTTGTTTCTGGGCACGGATTTAAAATAATTTCACTGTGCTCTCAGAATTATTGTTCATTGGGTCAGAGATTCGTAGATTTAGGCAAATGATCAGATTCAGAGATTGCTCCAGACCTGTGTACCTTGAACATGATCAGATTTGAGGTGCTTTTGCTTAGGATTTGAATCATGTTAAGTGAGCATACTATTTTGACCAGTACAGTGGACTATTTTTCCGTGCTTGGCTTCCCAACATGAGGCTTTGATATAAACACCCACATACCCTGAGTATTGAATTCTGTTTATATGTATGTTTAAAAAAAAAGGTTATAAGAGATCATTGATGATAGTTATGTATATTTTCTTTTTACCTGAGTTTGTTTTCTGATTTTATATACATAAAATGGAAAATTTTAGATAAAAATCAATATCTATGCTTTGCAACCATAAATGTAAATGGTTTTTGTTGTATCTGGTTTTGCAACTATAGAAAAATATTGTATTCTATGTTTACAGCCACAAATGTAAAAATCTTGTTTTTAAAAAGGAAAAGAATTTGATACCCATGTGTTATGAGCATAAGTGATTTTTTTTTTTTGTATCTGGATTTATAAACATATAAAATGTGTTTCTTATGTTATATACACGAAAATAAAAATATTTTGCAAATAAAACCCATGTATGTCACTCATAAGTGATTTTTTTCTGTATCTGGTTTTATAACCATGTAAAATGTGTTTTTTATATTATATATGTGTAAAAAAATGTTTTACAAATAAAACCCATGTACTTCAGCCATAAGTTATAAACCTTGAAATTGTAACAAGGTGCACTTCATGTTTTATTCATTTTCTGTACATTATATATATATATATATATATATATATATATATATATATATATATATATATATATATATATATATATATATATATATATATATATATATATATATATATAAGTAATAGTTTATAATGTGTAGCAAATACTTATTTATATTTACTAGTTGAGTAGCCCAAATGTATTTGGAATTGTTTTTGTTATATCCTGTTGGCCAGTGCCATGTAAATGTGCCAACAGTAATATAATAATTTATGTGTCAAAATGAGTTCAAACCAGGATTTAGGGGTTTGAGAGAGAGTTAAATTATATTTCCACTGTTTTTCTATGTATAATTGTCATGAGCAGAACATTATATCGTAGAAACAAATAACTATTTTTTTTTGTAAGAGGCTATTATAGGTGCAGAAAAACAACCAAAAGTCAAGCAGCAAGGCAGTTTGAATTCCAATAGATCATACACATACAGGTTATGATCAAGTATTTTTCCTGTTATCAGCAGCAGTCAGCAGCAACAAAAAATGTAAAAATGAAGACAGTTAAAGAGACGAGGGAGAGAGGTGTATATCCTGTATAAAATAAAAGAAGAAAGAAACAAGCCTTATTTTCAAATAATTAGAAGTGACAATATGTTTAAATAAAATAAAAAGAAGAAAGAAACAAGCCTTATTTTTCAAATAATTAGAAGTGACAATAAGTTTAAATCAACATATTAAAATATATTTCACAGAGACATTTAAAATTCACTATCTTTTTTTAAAAAAGGTGAATTAAGAAGAAAACATAAGAACAATGATGCCAGAGGAAGAAAAGGAGGTCATAGCCATGCTATCTAGTATGCTTCAAGATATGAAAAAAGAGTCTTAAAAACGATGGAAACAAATTGAAGAGCAAAAGAAGGAATTCATGGAGAGGATGAAAGAAGTTAGAAAGAAACTGCATTTTGAAAGAACCTGCCTTGCTGGTCATATAAAATCAAGTGAAAGTAAAACAGACAACAGCAATACTGCCACAGCTGCTGAGGAGAAAGAGAGTAAGATAATAGATGTGACCCCAGAGACTGTGAACTGTGGTGCTAACAATATGGTTTTAGATGTCAAATGTAAATCTATGGAAACAATGCCAGAGATCAAGAATATGGCCATTATTGCAAATTCTTCAGATGATATGAGTATGAATATAGAGTGCCAATCAACTGGACTAAAATCAAATATTGATTTCACTATCACTCAGGACACACCAGTTGATGGTTTCAAAGATGTATCTATCCCCAAGCAAAACGAGCTTATTGATCTAACCAAAGACAAGATAGTTTGTGAAGAAACAATTTTGCAAAACACAGTAATGGAAGACATAAAAGTAGTGAATGAAATTGAAGATAGTGCAAAGAAGCAGAATGCTAACCAAATAGAAAATCTGATGAACCAAACAAGAGAACGGGAAAGATTTGAAGATGGTTCTACCTATGGATCAAAGGATATTGATGCTGAAACCAAAGATAAGACAGTTTTCATGGAACCACTTTTAAAAGACAGTGGAGCAGAGGACACAGAACCTCAACCAACTAAAACAAGGTCGGAACCTCATGAGATTATGTTAGTGAATACAAATGCCAACTCTACTCAACAAAAATGTATAGAAGTAGATTTGACAGAGATTACTCATAGTCACAGTTTTACTCTAGCAGATTTAGCTAAGGATGAATAAAGTACTGAGGAAATGGTGGTTTCAAATTTAATGCAAGCCAGCCCATCTTAATGTGATTATATCAGTTTACCACCCCCTAATGGAGTGGTTGTATCGATGATGAAAAATATCAATAGAACAATACATACTGTTTTGGATGAATCTTCTGAAATGATAGTTAATAATTCTGAGTTATCTTTTCATAATAATTATAAAGATGTTCTGTGGAAAAGTGATAATAAAGGATTAATGAAGTCATCAAAATTAAAAATTAGACATGATGCTGAATGGCTTCCTGATATGAAAATGAAGAAAGTGTGTGGATCTGTAGTTGTGTACAATGCTGCCCATTTTAATAAAGCCCATAATTACTTGTTTATGAAATATGATCAGAACAAAATTGATGAGGAGCTAAACTCATTAAACAGAAATGATAAACTTTGTTTTAAAGCATGGACATAAGTTGAAAAAAATAGTTTCATAAAAGATGGATAAAAACTTCTCAACTTCCAAAGTGAATATGTTATAATGTATGCCATTAGACCACAGAAAGTTAGAAAAAATTTTTTAAAGAAAGATACGTTTAATAATGAACAATATAATAATATACCAAAGCACAATATTGTGACTGCTTTTGATATTTTCTCAAGATATCTACAAAGACATACCTATAACCCTTATATACCTCCAGATCAAGGAAAATATTATTGAAAAAAAAAACTAAGAAGCAGCAGACATGGATAAACAACATTGAAGACAATGGAAAATGAAAATGGACATTCTCATGTTTTGAATCCCTACACCAAATCTAAAATAATAATATAGTTGCAACAAAGAAAATGAACGAATGAAAGATTTTCATTTCCATATTTAGAAGGGTTGTTTTTCTCACCAAAAATGATAGTAGACTCCAACTAAGGTATTTTTTATTGATTTTTTTTATCACTTTAAGTGAGGAAAAATGAAGCAATCGATGTCTAATCATCATCAAGCTTCATATTTCACCATCTATACTAACCTCCTAGGCATCTGCAATTCAGACCTTGCTATAAATATATGCTATTCACTCACACATTGTATGCCAAATCATTGGAGAAAATTAGTCAAATTAACTTTTATTTAGTAAAGTAAAACAGTAGTGTGCATGATGCGTATATAAATCAGCTGATCTGGAGGTGAGCAAAATGAAAGAGGTAGTTAATTCTGACTCCTTTTGCGTTTATGTAAAAATAGTTTACACTTGTTTCGGCGGTTTTGGTAAAGACGCCATCTATTGATCATAAATAACAAGTGATAGCAGGTTACGTGACTAACTTGTTTTTATTTTTCATATATATATATATATATATATATATATATATATATATATATATATATATATATATAAATGAAGCTATAATGTTATTAATGTTTATTGCTGACAACTAAACATTTTCTTTATATAATTGTAATAGACAGGGTATGAGCACAGACTTTCACAAGACCCAACACTCTCCACACTATCTCATAACACTGATACACCTGAACACACATATGTCGAAAAGATAAATAATCACCAATATATGTATTTCATGCTAAACCAGCAATCATCAGTTGGTCCAGATTACCATCTCTACACATATATGCTACAAGTGCTCAGATATATATTAAGATAGCAAATCCTCCTACTGTAATGGACAGGCTTCAACCTACTCCACACTCCAACTCTTCAACTGTCCATCCAATTGAAAATCTGATGATGGAATTCTCAATTTGATGGACAGTTGAAGAGTTGGAATGTGGATTAGATTGAAGCCTGTCCATTAAAGTAGGAGGATTTGCTATCTTAATATATATCTGAGCACTTGTAGCATATATGTGTAGAGATGGTAATCTGGACCGACTGATGATTGCTGGTTTAGCATGAAATACTTATATTGGTGATTATTTATTTTTTCGACATGTGTGTTCAGGTGTATCAGTGTTATGAGATAGTGTGGAGAGTGGTGGGTCATGTGAGAGTCTGTTGCTCATACCCTGTCTATTACATATATAGACACAGGTATATATAAACCTGTGTATTTCAGCTATTATATAATTGTATTTTTTTGTTATATCTACATGTATTTTGATTTAAATTATTTAATTAAACTATTGGAATGTAACAACAAAGAAAAATGGGGAAGGCTTGAAATACTGAAATTATACTTATCTCTAGTCAGAACATTGTCTATAATTAAAATTTATAAATCTTAATGAAAATCGAAAGCAATTCTTTTGTCAGTTGTTTTCAAATCTTTCAAAACAGCTAAAATGGTATTTCAAGCTTTATCTGTTGAAAATATTTTGCTAATTAAATGTTGTTTTTAAAGAGATTATAGAGGTAGGGTTGGTATATGAAATTGCATTCTGGGTGTTTTAAAAGGTTATAAAAGGAGCCACAGAATAAAGAAAGGAAGTTTTTAGTGACTTTCAGTTTTTAGTTATCTTTCAGTGAGTTGAGACTTTCGTCGGTCAGCTTAGTTTCGAAGCATTTCAAGACCTTAACTTTAAGAAGCCAGTACAAGTTCTAAGCGATGAAGTGTGAGTAGAGTAATCTAGCACCTTTCTCTTCTTCCCTCATAGAACTGTCTGCCTGCAACTGCCATGTTCCATCTGGCCGACCATACAACATGATTGCTTCTGACTGTTGATTGCTAATGACACTGCTATGCTGTGTTTCCTTAGGTAAAATCTTTTAACGTAAAGCTGTCTTCATAAGTCAATACTTTAGTAATTTGTAATCTATAGATCAACCTTCGTATCTTAATTTATATATTGATTTATAAGCTTCTGCTAATTTTGCTTTTAAAGTCTCTCTCTGTAATCTTTTATTAATATAATATATTTTAACCTACCTTTCATGCTTAATTAACTTATATAGATAAATGTGTGTGGCTCCATTAAGATTTTATGTATTTTTTTAATGTATAAATATAATCTATTTTCTTTAATATGCCAAAATCGCTGCATTCGCAAGTAAGGGGCAAATAATTGTTTTACTTGGAAAAAGGGTGGGCTTTATTTAAAACTCATCAATAAAGTTTTGTTTATATTAAATAGAAATTGCTCGCAAGTTTGTTTTCATTTTAAATTCAATATTCTTAAAGTAAATTAAAAACTTTTACTGTGGATGAATTTTGCTAAATTTACTGCTTTGAATTTGTCTTTAAATTTCTATTTTAAAAATATCATGAACCTTCACATAATTAATCCATTCTATCAGTTAATACATATTTGGGAATCGAATTTTAAATATAAATGTTGTTACTTTAATAATATTATAAATAGAAGTGTTATTATTCATTATGATTAGTTAAATGACTCAGAATTGAAAACAGATTATTGCACGAGAGGTTAGACCATTTCCAAACTTTAAATAATATTATAAAATTATATAAACATTGCTGGCATACATTTCCTTTTATTCTGATATTTTATCTTTCCATTTATTGATTGCTTTCTTATTGGGGCATCAGAAGCATGAAGCTCCCGTCCTACTTTTCAAAATTATTTGTAATCAGGGACAATACTTCCTGTGGAACGTAAAGTTTATGAGGTTTATGTGTGGCGAATGACAGCATATCCAGATCTGGGCTTTCAAACCCAGCCTCTCCTTTGATATCACTCTGACAGAATTCATGGACATACCCCATCTAAGTTTGTTTCAAATATTCTTTTAAAATAATAAAATATCCACAATCGCCATGAGGCATTATTTCGTTATTTTATGCTAGTACCGTTACTCTGCTTTTTAATTTGATCATTGTCTGCCTAACTTTAATAAGTTGCAATGATGTGTTAAAGATAAGGATTCATTTTGTAAACCATGGTCAGTATGTTGACCTTAAAACTGCTTTTGTTTTAAAAAAATTTTATTGATTCCCAGAGACGTAAATCAATTTGTATAATTTATTCTCGTAAATATGGCGCATTGTTTGTTTCTTATGTATATTTATTCTAAAGACACTATGCCCAAACAATGTCTATACATACATAATGATTTTAAGATTGTAAATAAATGATTGAGACCATTCATTTCTATTAATTTGTCAAAATCATTAATGTTAAATTATCATGTATCTTTCTGTAATTCGAATCTGTTTCGATCTTGTAGATTGTTTTGTACATCCACAGCATTTCATTTGTAAACATTTGTAATTTGGCATATTAACCTGCACAACTTATAACACATTCTATAAAATTATATTCATGAAATAATTGATGTAAAGGGGATTTTGTAAAACAAATCCCAAGTTGTCAAAATGTGTAAGATCACTCCAAGCGTGAAGCAATTTTGTAACATATATATGTGCTTTCTACATTTATTAAATATATATATATAATTTCATGTAAATCCTGTTTTGTATTTGAATTCTTATTTTCTAGTTAATATTTAGAATTATTTTCTTTAGCTAAGAGCTTAGCATTAATAAATAACTATAATAAGTGTAATTCCTGGGCTACTCCAATCTTGATCATCATCATCAGTCTGATCTTATGCTCCACCACTTTGTTTCTGGGCATGTATTTAAAATAATTTTACTGTGTCCTCAGAATTATTGTTCATTGGGTCAGAGATTCGTAGATTTAGGCAAATAGGTTAGAATTCAGGATTGTTCCAGACCTGTGTATCTTGAGCATGATCGGATTTGAGGTACTTTTGCTTAGGATTTGAATCTTGTTAAGTGAGCATACTATTTTGACTGGTACAATATAATTACAAAAGCAAGTCATATATAACATGAAATTACTTTTCTAAGCTTATATTTACAAAAATGTAACACAGAGAGTGTACAAATAGCTCAAACAACCTCTTAATTGATAAGTTGCAGTAAAAGAAAATATTTAAAAGCTTTATCTGAAACATTTTTATCTCCAGACAAATTGGTTTCAAGCTTATGAGACATCTAAGTGAACAATTAGAATATTCACACACTAGATCTAAAATATCAACTCAAAGCCAACAATTATTTTTCTACGATAAATACATAATATTTAAGAAGAGACTCTTAAATTTTTCGACATGAAAATGTCTTTTACTCTGACTATCTAACTTAAATTGCTATATGGATGAACCAAATTTAGATATACAATATATTAATAGCCTCAGCATAGTCAAAGCTTTAAAGGTGAAATTATAATAATCCAAAAAAAAAAGTCATATATAATGTGGCAATACTTTTCTAAGCTTGTATTTACACAAATATAATACAGAGAGCATATCAATAGCTCAACCAAGCTCTTAATTGATAAGTGCAGTAAGACAAATTATTTAAAATCTCTATCTGGAATATTCCTATCTTCAGACCAATTTTTTGGAGCTTATGACTCAATTCAGTGAAGAGCTAGAATATTCAGATAATAGATCTAAAATATCAACTCAGACCCAGGAATAAATAATTTTTCAAATTAGAAAATACACCCATTTGATATATTAGTTATAATTATTATGACAAATTAATTTCATGATCAGAGCATGAAGGTCATCATTCAAACTTAGTCTATAATTATTATCTAAAATATCAACTCAAACCCAGCACTTATGTCAAGCCTTGGTGTTCTAGTGATCAGCATAGCTTTGCCTTACAAGCAGTTGTCCCGGGTTTTGCAAGTTCACTTTTCAGACAATGCTTTGAAACAGAAAAAAATCCAGCACTTATTTCATATGCAATATTTAAGTAGAAACTCTTAAATTTTTAAACATAAAAATGTCTTTTACTCCAGCCATCTAACTTAAATAGCTATATGGGACTGAACCAAATTCAAATCTACCATATTTTATTAACCCCAACATAGTCAAAGCCTTAAAGCTAAAATTATAATAAAAAAGCAAGTCATATATAATGTGACATTACTTTTATAACTTTTATTTACAAAAATGTAATAAAGAGAACATACCAATAACTCAAACAAACTCTTCCTTGATATGTGTGCTAAGAGACAATATTTAAAATCTCTATCTGGTACATTCCTATCTGCAGACCAATTGTTTTCAAGCTTATGGCTCACCTCAATGAAGATCTAGAATACTCAGACACTAGATGTAAACTATCAACTCAAACCCGACACATTTCATAAGTAATATTTAAGTAGAAACTCTGATGTTTTTGAACATGAAAATGTCTTTTACTCCAGCTATCAAACTTACATAGCAATAATCAATTAAGACTTTTGTTTATGCTATTGGTATGCTCTCTGTATTACATTTTTGTAAATACAAGCTTAAGAAAGTAATGTCATATTATATATGACTTGATGGTTTTGATTATTATAATTTTACCTTTAAATCTTTGGCTATTCTGAAGTTATTAATATATGGTAGATCTGAATTTCATTCAGTCCCATATTGCTATTTAAGTTAGATCGCTGGAGTAAAATACATTTTTATGTCAAAAACTTCAGAGTTTCTACTTAAATTTTATATATGTAATAAGGGCTAAGTTCTTTGTGACACTCATCATGAGGTGTCAATTCAGAAATATAAACTTATAGGGGAGGGCTGGGCAAATACATTAGATTACTCAACATGAAGTGCCATATTTACCAATAGATGCCATGTGTGGAGGTGTGCATATATATATATATATATATATATATATATATATATATATATATATATATATATATATATATATATAATACATAACATTATTTAATTTAACTAATAATTATACTTATTAATTATAAGAAATAAATTAATAGAGATGATTGGTTTGCAATTTATATTTAAAATATTAATAATTGATTTAACATTCCATGTTGATAAGATAAGAGTTCATGGTTTAAGCTTTGGTTAGACCTTAATTGATTAAGAAATGATGTAAAGTTCATTTATTAAATGCTTATAATAATTAGAGTTCATAATTTATCATTTATATATTACATTAAATGAGGTCCATTGTTCCTTGTGCCAATTCCCACAAATTCTTTTATTAATCATAATTTCAGGGAATATGAGTCTGTTTACCATGCCATAGTTATCAATCCTGAAACCACCTTAGCTGGTTCATTCCTGAAAATATTTTATTGCAGTACCCATATGATTCAGGGTCTACAAGGGCAATTCATATTTTAACAGTCTCTTTCTTTAAAAATAGTAACCCAGGCTGGAACTGTTCTTAATTTGATTTTTTTTCTTTTTATATTAATTCTTAATCTTTAATGGTCCCCATTTTCAAACTGACTTTGAGATATATCCCTTGTAAGTGAATAGCTAGGACAGCCAAACTCTAAATAGGTTTTTTTTTTAATGTTTGTTTATGTTTTTTGAAAAAGTTCACTGATATATAACATATTCATACATATGCCATTATATTATTTTAAAATTAATATTTAAAGTGAAAAGAGATCACAAACAAAAAATGTTTTATTAAAAACTAAAATAAAAAAAAATTAAATTAATTGTCTTTAATATATATAGATTGCACAGATGAAAAACTTTAAATCTATTTTAAGAAAAAAAAAGTATTTAAAAGTACTTTTTTGTAAAAAAAAAAAAAAAAAAAAGTAATGATCTAAAGATAAAGATTAATATTTTTGAAAATAAAAATAAATGTTAGTCCTAATCATGTTTAATCTTAATAAATGAAAATCATTGTTTTAAAGCAAACTAGCCTTTGGGGCATTTAAATATTTAAAAGGTCAGATAGGAGATGTATATAAAAATTAAAGATTGATTCACATTCTGAAGCAGCCACAAATGCACAGACCAAAATAGAAAAACATACAGACATTAAAGTCAGTGACATCATGTTAGATCGATCCATAAGATTTCTGATAAGTGGCTAAAAATGTATAAAAGGCAAAATAATAGCAGTTGTTAAAGAAAAAATCTGACTATTAATCTATATATAAACTGTAGCTGTATTGTAAACTCCATGATGTAGGAGTCTGCAATAGATTTAATTTCATGTTATATAACGGCTGAGGCAGCCTCCAAACTAATGAGTACTGAATGGCAGCAAACAATGGACCACTTTTCCCAGAAATATTAAATGGACATTGGTTGGATGAGTGTGAACCATCATGGACAAGGCAGATTTTATACTTCTTACAGAAAGTATATATTTTTATTCAATAGGAAATTTAACAAACATGCAATTAGTAACTGAAAATAAGAACTCTTATCTGACCTAAAAAAATTCTAAATCAATTATTAATATTTTATGCATGTATTTTCTAATCATTTCCATTTTTCATTGTTTTATTTATTTTTGTATTTATTAACTCGATTTTTTTAAAAGGTATCTCAGCCACCTCTTATACATTGGTAAATATGAGACCTCATGCTGAGTGTCTAAATGTATTTACACACATAGCTTTTAAGTTATTGTTATCATTGTGACACCTTATGATGAGTGTCAATAGGTTTACTTTATTGTAAATTTCTTTTAAGCAATTCAGTAAATACATTTATATTTAAAATCATTTTTATTTAATTTAAAGGAGTTTTATTTCAGGCTATTTATTTCATAGTTGGGTCAATGCTGGTGGAGGGATATATGGATGTTTATACCAAGGTAAGGTGAAGCATGTTAGCATACAGGGCAATGTATGTCCCCAAAGTGTAGTCATCATGTTGAAATGCATGTATATGTATTTCCCCACACCATTGATTTCCTTTTTTCTCTCTGGGTGTTAATAGTAAGATTGGCTGTCAACAATTGACCATTGCAGAGAATCATTAACACATATTTCCCAAATGATTTTCTTTGCCAGACAGATGCACATTCCTGTACTAGGTGAAGATCATTCTCTTTAAGTAATATTATGCTGCAGATGCAGATTTCTCAGCATGGTTTTATGCTAGCATCTCCATATTGCATTGGTTGCATCTGTATATCAGGAAGAAAGCATTGGTTTCTCTACAAATTTTTAGTCTGAGGTTGAATGATTGTTTTTGAAAAGATTTTAACTGAGTAATCTATGTAGTCTATTTATACTCAACATTATAAAACAAACATTTATAAACAGTCCATCTGTGCAGACTTTTAAGTAAAGTAAAAAATAATAATTTAAATTTAAAATCTAAACAAAATCAATTTATACCTCAGTTTTAAATATACATATATGTGCATCAATAAATGTTTTTGTATGCTATTATTGACAGTGGTTTATTTTTTTATCAGTGATGAAAGTTTATACCTAAAAAACAGATATAAATACAGTTAGAAACATGTTTACAAAGGAGTGGTTATATGATAAATTGAAATTTCAGAATCAATATGGTATGAGGGGGAGGATACATGTAAAAAAGGAATGGGAAGTTGAAAGGGGAAATGGTGTGTAGTCCAGGCCAAGATGCATGTCTTCATTGCACAAGCACTGCATGGGTCACAAACATTTGAATGATTGAATCCTATGGCAGAGGCTGAGATGATCAGGTTTATATCTTTGCCCAAGTGTCTGTGAGGAGTGGAGGTGGGGTTAGTTTAATATCTCTGGTTTTGAGAGAGCAAATTAGATCCAATAGCTTTTGCTTCACTGAGTGTACTCTCTGGTCAAAAATAATGGCCCATCGGAGCAACCAGTTTGCATAGAGAAGGAAAACTGATAATCTAATAGTTGCAAAGACCCCTGTTTCTATGGATTCTTGGAAATTGAAGATGTTATTCCTGTGCAAGGAAAGGCAGGAGTTGATGACATGGCTCACTCCAAGCAGAAAAAGACATTTACATAGCAAGTGCTGGAGGGTTTCATTGTCAGTTTTACAGAGCAGGCATATGGGGGAGATCTTGGTGATACACCTATGGTTGACCAAAATTGAATTGTGGAAAGTGAGTGGAGATTGATTTTGAGAAGGAAATTGAGGAATTTTGTCTCAAGGGACCATCTTTTGAATTTGCAGATTAAATTTGCTTTTTTTAAGTTTGAGGAATGTAGGGACTTAATGAAACAGATGGTGGTCTGTTTGAAAACCTCCCAGTACTTTAGTTTACCACTGATGGATCATGTAAAAAATCCAGTCTTTTGAAGGAAATTGACAATGAATGATGTTTATAACCTGGTCCTGCCACTGGGATGAGTGTTGATGGGTGTGATAATTATATATACAATATTGGCAGAAATGTGACTTAGGAATGTGAGGATAATGTTGTGAGACTTCTGGATCAGAAGAGTGTTGAATGAGTGCAGGCCCAACCCATTGAGGTTATTAGGAAAACCAAGTTTTTTACGCTGATGACCACCACCTATTTGCCCCCAAAAATGGGTGCAAAGGAAATGATTTTGGATATAAAGGAATGTGTATGTAGAACAATGGGGAAATAATATGTTATTTTAGGGACACTATAATATTGAGGAGGGTGACTTTCCCATAAAGCAATAGGTAGATGCTGTGATAGCACTGAGAGTGGATGATATGCTTTGAAACAGAGTGGGTTGGACCCTACCTCATGTCCTTATGAGACAGCATGAGGAGGAAACTGAGAAAGCACTGTTTATCACTGCTAAATTCCATTCTGGGTGTTTTGGTGTCCCAGGTGAGGATCTGATGAAGCCTAAGGATGAGATCAACTGAAGGAAAAAAGACAATCACATCATCTACATAATCAAAGCATTTGATGCTTTTTCTCAGTGAAGGAATGAGGATGCCAGGGAAATCATGTTTCAGTCTGAACCAGAGAGAATTCAAGAATACAGTAAACAACAAAGTGCTCAGTGAAGAGCTCTGACGAATGGATATGTTAGGTGTGAAGCCTGGGGCAACATTCCCATCCAGGATAACTAGGATTTCCCTGTTGTACAGGAGATTGTGGTGGATGGACAGAAAGGCCTCTGGAAGGTTCATGTCCCTGAGGACACAAAGAGCAAGTTGACTATAACAGAGTCAAGGGCTGCCTGAATGTCTAGTTGGACAGTGATGGGCCTGCAATTTCAAGACTCCTTACATGCTTAGTGGCCATCTTAAAGAGTGTGGCAGCCCTAGGAGTGGAGCACTTCTTACAAGCAAACTGTGAGACAGAAAAGGTAGAGAGTATGAATTGTGATAGTGAATCTTTGATGGTAGACTCAATAAGTTTATGAGCAGAGGGGTAACCGAAATGGCCTAAGACTCATGAGCACACTAGGTGGCTGATATTTTTTGGAAAATTATTTTTTTTATATATATATTTTTAAAAATTTAAATATGTTCTTTATTAAAGAAGTTATGTATTATAAATCTCAGTGTTTGTTTGATCTAGTAACATGGGCTAAGAGTCAATAATAAAATATGTATCTGCCTACACTATAATTTCTCTATGTTCCAATAGCCTAGTGGTGCCCTGTACAGCAGATATGGTAGAATTTAATCTTCTCTGACCATTATAATATGTGGTAGTTTTAACTGAAAAAAATGCTCACTAGGTGAGACTTGATGTTCACCATAGATGAGGGTAGCCAAAGAATGGGATGTTCTCTGCCATTAGTTCATAAAATATTAGCAAGATCCTAATATGAATGCACATTTTGTAAATACACATCCACAACACATAAGGCAAGTGAGAAATATGTCAAACTGCAATTAATGGTGCATTTAAACAGCCAGCTATTTTTTGTAGAGCCAATAGAAGCCAGTTTATAAAATTAAGCATCTAATTACAATGCATAAAAAGGGTTAAATTAATATTAATATTCTCACTTAATAAATTACTAATCTGCATCATTAATCAGATTCTACAAAAAGAAAAGAAAGATATCTTTGAAAGGTTTATAATTAATAATAGGCTATAAAATATATCTTAATATCATATTTCTTTAACAAGGATTTAACTATCACATAAAATTATGCTTAAAATCATAACTTATAATTGCAATATAGCAAATCATAATAACTATATAATAATATAAATATAATAAATCAATCTATATCACAATATCTGTCTCAAGGTGAACTGGTTTTAATATAACACAATTTTGAAGCAGCAAGTCAGATTAAGCTAAATGAGCATTATTTTATATTTATTAAATCAAAGATAAAAATAACAAAATTTTCAATACAGAATCATTAAAATTAAATATGCACACTGTTTCAAAATATATTTGGCAAATTATCATGTATATAATAAAAATGAAATTTAGTGAACTAAATTTTATAAAATAGCATAGATCTCACTGCATATGAAAATAAAAGATAGGTTCTGCATAACAAATAAGGATCATTAATTAAACATTAGAGGTTTCATAGATTTACTATTACAGAGGCTTAGGCAAGTATTTATCAGTGGTTTTACATTTAATTGTGATAAAAGTTTAAAAATTAGGTCATAACAAAACGTTTATTTAAATGCAAGAATAGCTATAGCTTTTAAAAGCAAAAATTAAAGTTCATTTTAGAACTCATGCTTGTGATCTTAGTATGTTACTTGTAATATGATAGCAGCTTATCTGTTGACACTACTTGGTGGTTATGATGATAGCAATTGTGGTTCTTGGGATAGGCAGCATTCTTCCACTTAAGGTCTGAGTACAGTAATTTGTTCTAAGAATCTATTCATCACAATGATTGCTATGTAAATGCTTTGGCATGTAAAATGAAGATGGAGATAATCACATCTGGGGCTGGCAAACAGTGTATTTTACCTGTCCTACTCAGCCATGTTAAGATTCAAACTTGTGTGGAATATGTTAGCAGATGCTTCATAATATTTTATACAATATTTTTACATAAAAAAATCTAGCCATTTTATACTTGATCTCAAGTTATAATTTTAATAACAAATTGTTTTGAGTGAGACAAACATTTAGCACCTTTAGAATTTTACATTTTGAATTACCAAAATAACTTTTATTTTTTGTTTTATCTCTCAAAGAAGTTGTTTTGCAAGTTCATTCATTGTTTTTTTCAGATGATTTTAGCAATAGTTATGGTTGACTAAATTTTCTTTAAAAGTGTAATATATTTTGACAACATTTATTGTCTAAACACATTTTAGATTTATTCATCACGATAAGCTAAAACGGGTGTGCATAAAAAGATTTTATTTTGCAGATTATTTTTGAACACATTTAGCACAAATAAAATGATCAAATGACATTACAGTATATATGTATGAAGGTAGTACATTAAATTTACATATACATAACTTACTTAAGCAAATTAAATACAATTTCACTTATAATATCAATTAAACTATAATTTAAAATCTATTTTACTATTAAACAAATATCTTGCTGCATATATCTATATCAATTAGATTACAGGCACTGATATTCGCATATATGTATATATATATATATATATATATATATATATATATATATACATATATGCGAATATATATATATATATATATATATATATATATATATATTGTGCCATTACAATTTAGTCACTAGATAAATTTATAGTAATGTGCATGTAGAAAAGGTAGACCAAAAATCATCATCACAATTTTATATAACCATAAAAGAAGCTATAGGGCATCCAAGTTCAAACCCTACCAGATCAAAATCTTAAATGCTTTAGACAGAGAGTGGGTCAACAATTATATGCTTTACTTGTTTGTGTGTTAATAAATCTCAAAAAGAGCAGCACACACATTTAATATTTAAATTTTCTGTTAAAAAGCAAAGTTATAATGCATACGTATAGGCAATGTATGTGTAAACTATTTAATTGTTTTATATTTCAAATATTCAACATTTTAACTTTCTTTAAAACTAACCTATGCTTGATCAAATTTAATGTCTTATTCTATGCTTCTATTTTTCTCTCTATGATTGTAATTGGGATTTAAAAGTTACAGATTTAATTAAATAATAGGGTTATAATTACTAAGCTAGCAATTATATTATTTAATGTTAGTTTATGAATGATTTGAAAGAATGAAACATGTGTGTACATTACATACAGAAATTTACATTTACTAAATATTGAAAGAAAAGGAAGGATTAAATCTGTCAAATTATTTTTTTTGTACAATTTTTTGTTAAAAGAGGAAATCTGTTTAATCAGATATCGATCTTTGTAGCAATTTTTTTTTGTAAATAATTGTTTTTCACTTTGGGAGCTCATAATGGGTGAGAGCTCTAATTTTGAAATTGTCTTATCTTAAGATCTAAAGAAGGAAGCTTAGCTCAAAGATTTGAAATGTTACCTGGATGTTAAAAAAAGAGAAAAGAAAGGAAATAAAGATTAAGTTTATATTTTTTTTTAAAAACAAAAGTGTCTGGAAAAAGGATTAAACTTTTCAGTTGAAAAATAATTTAGTTGAAAATAAATTAGAGATCTAATTAAAACAAATTTGTCCAAAAATAGCAAGTGACGCTATCTCTGATTGGTTAAGTTAGCTAAAAATTGGATATAAAAAGTGTCTGGAATTATTTTTTTGGTGATTATGATTCAGATTATTAAACTATTAAATTGAATGTTGAAGATATAAGAAATGGCTGGCTAGAAAAATTATATGTACGTCCCATCTTTTCCAGACCATCTGGGGGAAGCTGCACATCATATAGGAAAGAAAAGATGTTTTGTCTAAAATAATATTCTACACCTTTCAACTGACCAGAGAAATAAGATGTTTTTAATAGAAGGAAGAAAGCATTCACCTGCATTCAAAGAAGATGAATTAATCTACTGATAAATATTAATCATCAAGTCCAATTAATTGTTACAACAACTGATTTTAAACTCAAGAAAATTTACAAATGTGAAATCAACCGCTGTATTTCATCCACTAAGAATCATGCTTGACAGGAAGAGAAGAAAAATTAATATAATGATTTCCAAATTATCCACTAAAGCAAATAACTTCAATAGAGTCATCATCATCAAGTAGTTATACACCTCAAGAAAGAGATTGTTCCCAGTAAAACGGAAATGGTAGCTGCAGAAATATAGACATTATACAAGACAAGTTTGAACCCTTGGAAATTCGCTACAAACAAAAGATCGGTAATATGATTTTTATATCTATTTTCTTTATGATATCAGTCTTAATAAACATTTTAGCAATAAAGTGGTATATTTTATTTAAAGAACTTTTAAAGACTATTCAGATCGATTAAAAACAAGAATGTCTTACTAGTAATAACTTTGAGCTTCATAAATTATCTTGAATGTATCAAAATTATTTGTTTATTAATTTTACAATTATAAAATATGAATATGTAATATAATTTTTTTATGGTGTTATGATTTTAGTTTAACTAATATATTATTATTATTTTGGTTTTAAATAATATTTTGTTATTATGGGATAAAACATGCACATACATAATGATATTTTTATATGTGTATAATTGCAAGTGAATGTGAAATAATAGGTGGTGTTAAAATATTAAATTATTTTGTCTTGAGAAAGTATAGATTTCAGCGCTTGGAAGGGAGGGGGAGATAATGATTTAAAACTCTTTTCTAAAACTTGCTCTTTCAATTCTACTAACATTTTTTTTTACATTCTATTTACATGTTAGATTTTTAAAGTATGTGTGCTATTGAACAGATAATTTTTTTTTTCTTGAAATACTTTTCTCATGGAGTGAAAATCATGGTCAATGTGACGTCCAACTTTATACAAAATACATTTGAAGGGAAAGGGGGAAGAACTTGAAATTAATCTGAGGATTGTTATATAATCAATTATTATTATTATTATTATTATTATTATTATTATTATTATTATTATTATTATTATTATTATTATTATTATTATTATTATTATTATTATTATTATTATTATTATTATTATTATTATTATTATTCATGTCAATTTTCATATTTATCTAGAAATTTTTATGTATATGTTAGAAATGTAGTAATAAATATTAGTTTGTTTTATTAAACGAGGTGTATATATTTCATTAAGTGTAGTCTTTGTTAAGTGTGATTATTCATCATCATCAATAGTTGAATATTAGTTATTTAAGATATAAGTAAATATGCTAAAATTAAGCAATAATTATGAATTTCTTTATAAAATTTAGTTTTATGTTTAGGCTTAGTCCTAGAGCTGTAGTTGAAACCATTGTCATTATCGTTATTATTATCATCATCATCATCATCATCATCAACGTTTTAATTAATGAGCTGTTTAACTATTTAAAGGCCATAAATAAATAATGATTTTATAATATTTAGTGATTTCTTAGTATTATTATAACCACATCCCGTCATCTATTTCATGCAAGGATAAGTGAATTGCCATCCTAAATTAGTTATATATAATCTGAGCTAGTAAACTTATAAAAATATTGAAACACATTTGTTATGTTAAGATCTGAGAAATGATTTATGTCTAGTATACTCTACTTTGGTTTGAAGATGTTTTACTTTTACCTAAATATTAGTGCATATAGTGATATGGCTCAAAAAGGAAAATCTCCCATTTTATTAGAAATAAAGTACCAAGAAGGGATTCAAACCCGGTACATGTGAAAGGTTATCAGATATAACCATGTCTAGATTCAGATAATCTAGTGGTGCCCTGCTTGACCATATTCACTTAGTATTTGTTTAAACATGCACTTAACATCAAACCAATAAATGAAAGTGGATAAAACCTACTGTCTGTATACCTGAGTTATAATACTTGTTATTAATAATTTGCTTGTAATTCTTGATATTTGGATCTTGAGAAATCCAACATTATTTTAAATATTATGATCTTATATATTGTAGACTACTCAGATATGGTAATAGTTATATTGTAACCATCTATAATATTTGAAACATCTTTAATTTTGTTACACTGAATATTTTGACTCCCTTTATTTAGTTACTATATATATATATATATATATATATATATATATATATATATAACTATCTATATCTATTGATATATATATATATATATATATATATATATATATTCAATAGATGGAGCTTTACCAAGACCTCCAAACAAGCTTTTTTTGTTTATGTAAACATCAAAGTCAGAATTCACTGTCTTTTTCATTGGCTCCACCATCAGATCAGCTGATTTCAAGCTGATTTGCTATCATCAGTGAAGGATAGAAGTTAGAAACTAGACCTAAACATTAACTCCAAGCATTTATGCAACAATTATTTATCAGTTTGCAAGCATGAATTTTTTTGACACGTAAATGTCTTCAAACTCAGCCAGAGAGCTATATGGGTCTGATATCAGTTCAGTTTCACCAAATAGTCAAATCTTCTGCAAAATATATCATTGAAAAAAACTTCAAAGGTACATTTATGAAAAACAAAAACAAGTTATATATACATAAACTTGCTATCACTTGTATTTATGATCAATAGATGGAGCTTTACCAAGACCTTCAAATAAGTGTATTGTTTGTTTACATAAACATCAGAGTCAGAATTCACTGTCTTTTTCATTGGCTCCACCCTCAGATCAGTTGTTTCAAGCTGATTTGCTATCATCAGTGAAGGATAGGAGTTAGAAACTAGACTTAAACACTAACTCCAAGCGTTTATGCAACAATTTTTTATCAGTTTGCAAGCATGAATTTTTTAGACACGTAAATGTCTTCAGACTCAGCTTATCAAGCCAGATAGCTATGTGGATCTGATATCATTTCAGTTTCACCACATAGTCAAAGCTTCTGCAATATATATATATATATATATATATATATATATATATATATATATATATATATATATATATATATATATATATATATATATTTATATATATATATATCATTGCAAGAAACTTCAAAGGTATATTTATGAAAAACAAAAACAAGTTATATATACGTAACTTGCTATCGCAAATCAGCTGATCCGAGGGTGGAGCCAATGAAAAAGACAGTGAATTCTGGCTCTGACATTTATGTAAACAAAAAATATGCTTGTTTGTAGGTCTTGGTAAAGCTCCATCTACTGATCATAAATACAAATGATAGCAAGGTTATGTATATATAACTTGTTTTTGTTTTTCATATATATCGTGCCTGTCAAAATTGTGTATTCATTCAACAAGACCAATAATCCAAGCAAAAGTACCTTGAGTCCAACCATGCACAAGATACATATGTCAGGACAAGGATGAATCCTAACCTATTTTCCTAAACTATTGCCTCTCTGACTAATGGATAACTTTGTGATGACACTAGCAGTGCTTGATTTTATTCCGTCCCAGCTGGATGTCATGGTTCACATAGAGACACAAAATAATAAAGGGTTTATATGAAAAATCAATTATTTAATGGATTCTGATGATTGCAGAATGGTACAGATATGATTTGATCAATTACTAATGTTTGAACTGTAATAATAATTCTTTATGGCAACATTACAAAGAAGTGAATTTAAATCAAAGAAATATTTAAATAAATAGAGTAATTAACCTTAGAGATTGGGAGTGATGACAAACTAAGCTTATTTAAAATAATCAATATTATAGGAATTTATTAAGGAATTTAGTACAAAATAAGTTAAGACTTTGTTTATACAACTTGGTTATTTTCTATAAATCATTTTGATGCGGCTTTGACAAACAATGTAAAAGTTTGTTAATTGGTCAGCCAAAACCAATCAGCAATAAAATATTATTAACCCTCTTTAAAAGATTACAAATAAATATATTTTATATCTATTACAAGATATGAAATATGTGCATTTAAAACACTATTACATTTAAATTAGTTTTTTATAATGAGTGTGGAATGCAAAATAGTTCTTAAATAAATAATTGTCAATTATACAGTCAGATTTAATTAATTATGAAATTTGTTTGTCAAGGATGTGTCATCATGGTGGAGAGCATTTCAGGATTGCTAAATAAAGATATAAAATGATGAAGAAGGCAGTATGCTATTATAGATTACAACAAAATAAATGAGGTCTGTTATGAACCTCTGGAAAACTTTGCTAAAAAAAATTCCTGATATGTACAGGTAGATAAGAGAAATGTTGGCCCTCCAGCCAAAGCATGTCTCTGATAAATAATAATAAATGTGATGGGCTGGAATTCCCATATACATCTTAATGGCAATGCCCAAAAAGATCCCTTGGTAAAAACTATGTCTACTTTGAGGGAGTGTGAAAGATTGGACTGGTCATAATTAAATTTTCGAAGGTTCTGAGAAGTAAGTAGCAAAGCAAAATAATAAATGAATGGTTGTAGCTCTAGATACATAATGCCTTAGACATGTATAGATAGATAGTGTATCACTAACAAAATTAATAACTTAATTTCTAATCAAACTGTCTCCCTGCCATAATGGAAAGTCCCAGAAACCTTAGGCCTTTACTAAATGGATCATAATTTACAATACAAAAGGATGGCAAGAATTAAAACTAAAATATAAATTGCTTTCCACATGTTCCAAATATTTCATTTATTAATAAGTTATTAAATAGCTCATCGTTGAATATTGCAAAATAAATCAGTCTTTTAATCAACATAAACAAACTGTGTACTAAATATCAAATTTACTTCTGGTGAATTTAAAACATATATCATAATAAATTGTAAATCATAATTCTAATATTTTCTGACAAATAAAAATATGTGTATGAAATATATACTGATAAAATTCTATGATAAATTTTACTTAATTGATTCACTAAAATTCTTTATTTTTTCAGAAATAATTACAGGGCTATTTTAAATTGGAGGCAATAGTAAGATACTTTGAAATAATTTCAATCATTCAAAATAAATTTATATATGATGTACAAAACTAAACAAGCTTTCTATTAATTAATTTATGGGAAGTAAGTCTCCTACAATGATTTATAAATGAAGAAAATAAAAGGGAGAGGGTGGAAAGTTAATTTCTCATTGAGTTTTATACTATTGTAAATAAACCAACAAAAATTGAAGATAAATTTCCCACATCAAAATGCTGTTAAGATTTTATAAGAATTGATCTTTTAAATTTAATAAAATTAAAAGATGCATCTTAAACCAAGCCATATAAACATCACACAGATATATAAAATATAAATTAGTATTGATTTGGAAAACAAGTAAAATAGAATCAATTGCGTGCGGTGAATTGGATATTACCTCAGAATCAATCGGTAGGCATTCGCTGGCTTGAAACAGCAGTTACTATCAGATCATTCAGCAGGCTTCCTAGACACAGTATAGTTTCAGGCTAGATCTTGAAAGCACTGGAAAAGCATGGTGTTGAGGTGGTGGAACAGACATCTGAGAAGCAAACAACCAATCTTTTCACACTGTCATTTCTTTAGGCACAATGTATATATATATATATATATATATATATATACATATATATATATATATATATATATATATATATATATATATATATATTAATCACTTCTCTCCAGTAAACTCAATAATAATCCCTCTTATCAAAGATCCACTATTTATGTGATCTGGCTTTATCTATAGGATTAAATCTACAATGACAACTGCCAATTGCAATCACTCTAAGTGTTTCTCTGAGATTGGAGCCTGCTTTGGAGGGAAAATCTATAACTCTGGATGAACATGCCCCAAGGATTAATTTTCTAATTAAAAAAACAACAACAAGCACATTAAGTTTATCAGTCATTGTACTAACAAAATCTATTTAATTAAGGTTTAGATTAACAAAAATGTAGATTTTATTCAGAAAATTTTTAGGAATTTGGTACAATGACTTTCAAACATATTTGACATAAACTTAAGCAGAAATTTACATAACATTTCTCACAAATATTACATTGTTGAAATAATTGACTCTCTAATATACATTGATTAAAAGATAAATATAAAATGTTACCAACTGATTAAATGAAGAAAAATGAACTTTAATAAATATTTGTAACATTTTATAGATATCTAGGATTCAGTTCAATAAAATAAACACAATATACTGTAACGATATATAAATATGTCGTTACATTAAATTGAAATAAAAACTTTTAAGTTCGCAGATAAAAATAAGTGTATTAAAAAGAAAAAAAACTAAACGCTAAAATTAAAATGTTTGTTAAACGTATATATTCGCACAGATGCCAAACTTTAAAAATATTTTTTTTAAAAAAGCAAATAAATAAGTATTTGAACGTACTTTTTTATAAAAAAAAAAAGTACAAGATTTAAAAATAAAAACAGGTATTAATTAATTCTTGTAATCTGTAAATGGAAATGATTGTTTATAAATTGTTTGAAAAGTAAGCTAGCCTTGGGCTCTTGTATAATTAAAATGATCTGATGAAAGACAGATAAGAAGAAAAGAGAAATTAGCTTGACCAATGGAAGCACTAAGCCTTGGCTCAGACCCTAATGAAAGTGATGGATTAGTGACGTTTTGTTGATTGAATCCTTGTATATTAATATAAAAAGGGAAATAGTTTTTTCGACATTTCCAGCATGGTGTGTTTGAGAGGTAATAGGACGCACATACCACACTCTATTTAAAAGAGAAAAATGAAAAGACTGTGATACCTTGAACCAGCTATTGCCATCTCCTGAACATTATCTTCCAATGGAGGCATCATGGGAATTAAAAGCAGAAACCTGGACTCTTCTACCATGAGCTATGAACTTTACAAATTAACAACAACCAAAAAAAGTAATAAAGAACTTTCGTCATTGATTTTTTTTTTAAAGATTCAGCTAATTTAAATTTTAAAATGAACTTTTATTTGATTTTCAAATTAATAATTGAGTGTTTAAATTTATATAGTTAAGTTTTGCTAAAATCATATCCATTTTATTATTTTTATTTGTAGTAATATTTATTGTAGAAATTCTTAAATGCATTACATTTAAGTTGGGTATAGACATTGCATAGATTCGTTAGCAGTTGATTATGTTGTGGTTTTCACATTCGATTAGAATATATGGGTCAACGATATCACTGCAAGCATCTTACGATGAATGCTAATGGGATTTGTATATTCCCTATGCAAGTGACGTTTATTGATGACTTTGTATTTTGATCAGTTGTGTTTAATTTGGAATGTTTTTGACCGTGGAATCTGTGCAGCTGATCTATACTCAACATTTTAAAACAAATTTTTTAAAATTCATTTGTGCGAACATATCTAAATGTTAAATTTAAGTCGGGCATGAATGGCTATATAGTTTTGTAAAGTTATATTAAGGGAGGGTAATCTTCGGTTATTCATTTCGTAGTTGAATTGGTTCAATGAATTGGATATATTTGTGTAATAGTAGATGTAGTATGAGATCTGCTTCGGGCAGGATTGCATATATATGCCACACACCTTCTGTTTGCCTATGGATGGGTTTGTAAGTCAGCAGAAGACCGCAGTCCATTCCTATGGAGTTTTTTGTTTATTGTTCTACTCGCCAACAGATGTCACATTCCTGTTGGTGGAGAGTCAATGTCTTCTCTATTTCTACTTATTGTTCAGATGTACATTCCTGACAGTATAGTATTTTGTGTTGTCGTATCATGCTACATTGAATACATGAATGTATCAGATGGATTGGCACCAGTTTGGTTTCGAAATTTGTTGCCTAAGGTTAAATCAGGGAAGAATATTTTCTTTTCAAATACAGATCTATATAGTCTATTCATACTTGACTATCTAAATAAAATATTAAACTCATTGAAACTTAGTTAAATGTAAAATTAAAAGTTAATATAAAAATCTAAAATGTTAAACTTATTCCTCAAAATTTAAATGTTATTTTATATGTGCGTAAATAAATATTTTTATGTGTTAATTTCTGGCAGTGGCTTTTATTTATTGATATTTAAGATATAAATTAAGATATAGATTTTTATCTCTGCGTCTCCGCTGAGCTAGTGACTTGGGTTAACGATCGGAATATTTAGATAAAGTGGAATCTTAACAGTGCGTATCTGCCTACTCTATACATTTTTCTAGGTTCAAATGCCTAGATGGCGCCCTGGTAGTTGCAGATATTGTTTTTGTGGTTAGATTCGATCTCCACTTACCTCCGATTGTTATAATACATTTTTACAAATATAAAATAAATAAACTAATATAAAAAGGTTAGTTTTAATTATAAAATAAAATTAATGAAATATAAAAGATTATAATATTGCTTAAAATATACTACCACCTAATATGAGATGGGTGTCAGTTAATAAGGATTGGATTCAAACCCAGACTAGTGCTGATGACATCGGCACTAGGTGAAGCAGAAATATGTACTATATTTCCAGCTTCAATATATATATATATATATATATTGATACACAGAATATATATGTACATATATATATATATATGTATGTATATATATATATATATATATATATATATATACACACACATGAAAAACTGTGTAGTTATCTTAAAAAGTATATTCATAGGTTAAATCCTAAAAAAGATGGAAGTTATAATTTGACTTTAAATGAGAAGGGTTAATAAATTAACTAAAAGTATATCTATGGATTAAAAGATTGTATATAATTATTTATTATCATTATATTTAATATAGACATATATAATCATTATACTCAGTTAACACTTAGACAATCCCAATATCCATAATAATCTTAGCCTGTTGTTAAGGCAAGCTCCCTTTCACAATTAAGGTGAATGCCACCTATATTTTTGAGCCAATATATTCCATTATTTATTGCATCATCATCATTTGAATTAATGATGAATCATTAGCTTTCCCTTCTTTTTTCATTACATTTATATGGAGTTTCATTGGATTCTGGAACCTGAACATTTACAACTAAATACCCCTCAGATACATCCATGTCTTCTTCTTTATTTTTACTACCTACAATAATTTTTCTTTATCTTGTATAACTATTTCATTTTGTGTTTCCATTTCTTCTTCTATTTACTATCAATTCCAAGATGACATTTATATGAGATTGACTTCTTGTAATCATGAAATTTGTTTTATTTTGGTGATAGGTTTATTTATTCCTTGTTTAATAAGAGATTATTTGTCATACAATGTTATGCTATATCTTTTTCTTTTAATGTAATTTTAACTGTTCCTACTTTTTATATTATGTGTTATTAAAGTTAATGCCTATCTTTAAAATTGTATATTTTTAAGTGACTGACTCTTCTATTTATTAAGCACTGATTATCTTATTTCAATGTCTTTATTTATTTCACCATTTATTAATTTTCGATTTTACATTACAGTCATATTATTAATTGATAATTGAATTTATTTATCATTGTTATATCGTATAAAATTTGTGTATTTTTTAAAAACTATGGATGTAGTTAATGGTAAACTATTGTTTCATGGTCTATGTTGGGACCATATGTAACAGTATGCATTCCCTACATGAAATCAAGGTGGTAACATCTAACAATAATTGGATTTAGGGTCTTCATATAGGTTGCTATGATTTAATCTAATTTCAATCCAAAATTGAATCTATCTGAAACAGGATAATTTAGTAGTAACCTATCTAATATAAACATGATCTAAGTTAATTAATCAAATCTTCACTTATGTTGATTGTTCCATTGTGCTCAGAATTCATACTCAGGGTAGACTTTGCAATTAACTCTTTTCATGGGTTACCATCAATGTATTATGATCGTAATGTTAATTAATATGATTTAAGGAATTTTGAATGTAATTTGAATCAGATATCAGGATTTTAAGTTAATATGGTATATATGTATGACTATGTTTATCAAATGTTATTTTAATTTGAAAAATAGATAAATAATTCAAATAAATCAGAGAATTCCTTTAGATTATAATAAATTTTAACATGTTTAATAACAAATTATATATATATATATATATATATATATATATATATATATATATATATATATATATATATATATATATATATATATATATATAAAAACTCCTAATAAGACTAATGTGAAATTAAAGGTAATGCATGAGCTTTAAAGAATATAATCTTGTGTCCCAACCAGTATGATAATGATGATTGATCATCGATGGATGCCCCCAAAGAACTAATATACATCCCCATTTATATAGTCATCCCATGCTCAAATCTAGCTCAGAGAACATAAGCTTATTACTGTAATATGACCAAGAGATGATGCAATACAATTTTTAACAGTTGAATACAAGTTTATTAATACTAAAAATAAAAAATAGAAATTAAGGTCTATGTGGCTATACATATAAATTAAGTCTTACACAATAAAAATTATCACACTTGTGATTTATGTAATTACTATTCAAAATTCAAATTATTACAATGATTTACATATATATGCACGCAGACATGCAATTTCTAATATAAAGTAACACATTTCAATGGATATTCATTAATGACAAAAAATGACTAAATTTTACATATATACCCTATTTTAATTTATTATCATAATATTATATTTTTCTAATTACTTATATTTCGAAAACATACAGAATATTTTACACATATATGTGTGCATTAACAAAATATAGATATAATGTAATCTCAGTTATCAAATTCTATTACACCTTTCTATCATTCTTTAAAAAAAAGTATAGTCAATTTTCAAGCAGTTAGAAAGCTTTTTGTCAAGTTAACTTTTAACCAATTATAATTGTATATAAATTTAAAAATATAGATTTAAAATATTTTTCAAATGAATTATTTAAAAACAACTCATTTTGTATACAAGTTTATCCATACTTTTCTGCATATAGAAACAGCAGCATATGTATAACTACTTCTTTATTCAACTAATGTTTCTCTTGGAAAAGCTGGTTTTTTGGTCAATCCAGGCAATTGTCATCATCATGTAAAAGATTATAATTCACATAGGGTTGGCATTCTCCCTTATTTCAGTTGGTTCCACTTAGACTCGGATTTGTCTAGCTTCAGATCAGCAACTGTTCTCTCCACATTTAAGGCTATGAAATTCAACACAAATAAGTGGACCATTTTTCTCCATATGAATTCAAAATCATGTAAAGGAAAATGGTAGCAGCTCCTAGATCTATTGTCCTGCCTTCAGATACATCAGCTCATGGAGGCTATTCTTCCAACTCTTTGCTATATCCAACAACTAACTGCAGCTATCTATTTGATCAGCTAATTGCTGCCATTTATTCAAAAAATTTAGTAGTCAAACTGTTCTGTACAGCTCTCATAAAACTACAATACAGACTGTTTTCTTCAAAAATCACTTTCCAGACTGCATTTGATATTTTTAGCAGCCCTTTTATAGAATGACCTGAGGTGATACCAATAACTTGATTAAAGACAGAGTTTTCTATTTCTTTAATCTAATCCCTTTTGAAAACAAGCTTGAAATTTTTATCAAAATGTGATGATACACATGATTTCAGTTAGAGGATTTCTAATAGATAGAAATTTTGATTAATGAATTAAAAAAATTTTAAAAACACAATACTTGTTTTTAAATTTCAAAATCAGAATAATAATAACAGAATATTTATATTTATTCAGACCTTTTAAAAGCACATTTTAATAACTTATAAAATAATAAATATAATTTTATAATTTAAAAAGAAAATAGTACTAACTAGTTACATTTAATTTAAACAATTAAAATATAAATTATTTTTTTTTGTATTATCAAATCCTGTTGAGGGAACTCCATTTATAAGAGCACTCCATCTATGTATGGTCCCTATCATTGAATAAATAGACCATTCATTCAAGAACATTAATTGTACACACAAGAATAATAAACAAATATTATCATGTTATAGGTTAATTATACACAAACTTTATTCAGTCATGAATAAGATAAATATAAAAGATAATAAAATCTTACATTCATATTGTTTGTTTTAAATTTATCTCAGTCAATGCCACTTTTAAGAAAAAAATGGGAAGACCTAAATTTTATTAAATAAAATTAAATGCTTAAAACAATCTTTTTTTTTCATCTCTCTTCATTTAACAATTTTTTTAAATGCAGTATGCCAAGGTTAATTTTTCTTGGATACCAAAAACCTTTAACACACTACTATTATAAGATGTATTAAGTTTGATGGTATTGTCCTGTTCCTTTTTATGATGAGAATCAGAATGTTTTTAATGATAAAATTCTATGTTCTTTGATCATCAATCATCAAAGAGACAATCAGAATATTATGTTGTTTAGGATCCATCCTTTTGTATGAAGTTGACATATTCTCTATGGATTTTACAGCCAATTGAAAACTTATTCAAAATTATATAGATGCAGTTTCCATAAACTTTAGGCATTTATTAGGAATATGAAAATACATTAATTTCAGTAAAACAAGAGTATTTCTTCCTATGACAAGTATTATTTACTCATGATGCATTTTCTTATTTTTTATCTTCTTAAAATATTTTATTTAATATACAAATGTTTTTGACTAAATTTGGTCTTCTTAGAATACTAGATTAAAATGATCCTATGAGTTTCTTTAATTAATGAATAAAATTAGATATAATTTTGTTCTGAAATTAAGATTAATATTAATTAAGAGTAACTTATTTTTCTCTTTTTATTGAGTGACATTAAAGGGCCTTATAATGAAAATGTATATTGATAAAAAATTCCATTCAAACAAATTGATCCATCTTTTAATAGTTTCTGATTTTGAACACAACATAATGATTAAGCATAGTATCTAATACATTGGCAAAATATATGATTAATTTTTAAATTGTTTGAGCCAGTTTTATAGTGGAATTGACTTCCAGTAGTATGTAATGGATATGCTATATGTTTTTTTCTCAATTTTAAACTGTATTATTAATTATTATAATTAATAATTGGATTTTAAAAATTCATTCCCTTTCTGTTTAGTTGCTAGGATGTGATATTAAACAATGGTTGTTTCTATGTTTACATTCTGGTTTGTAAAAATAATTAGTTTAAACAATTATTTTATATAAATAAAAAAAATAATCATCTTAATATTTTAATTTTAGTAAAATAGTATACATATATGATGTATCTATTAATCATAATCTGCATGTGAAAAGTTTAAGTACTCTCACATTTTCCCTTGACTTAAAAGATTAAAATAAATTGATTTTTTTTTAATTTTAATTCTTTGCCTTTTGTGTAACATGTATGGGAGTGGAATTACTTACTCTCACACTTCACTGTTGATAGTTAAAATCTCATCACCTGCTCTAATTAATTTTTCCAAAAAATCCATTATATTGTGATTCGGATGTAAGAAATCTACACCTAAACTGACTTCTTCTATAAGACCATTTAATATTAAAATCACATGATAGATAACTGTTTGTTGGATTTTCAATTTGATCCAGATTGTTTTGTACTTGTTTGGCTTTTCTATTATTATCCATAGTAGCCTGAGCTGATTTGAAAGGGAGAGTTTTAATGTGTGAGCTTTTATTTAACAATTTGTTGTAAAATGTATCAGAAATTACGGATATTTGGCTATCATATCTAATAAACCCTTTATTAGTAAATCTTCAAAGAATATTTCTACCATTGAGCAGTTTTGTAAAGCATAATCAGGTGTTTTATCTTCTGCTGAATATATTATGTTAGTGATTTCTCTAATTAATAATTTATTTTTATTCCTTGTTTCTGATATGGGTCCTTGAATAAAGAAACTATTTCTCAAGACCCCTTTAATTCAGTTTAATTTTTACTTTGGATATATTTTTATCATATCCACCTTTTGTTTTGAATAATCTGCTAGTAGATGCTGTATTTTTGGTGTTTAAAATTTGATGTGTATCAGTATCTATTTTGTTTGTTTTGTTATCATTATCCTGTATTATTTTATTTTGTAAATAGCTAGAATTATTATTATTTCTTCCTTTGTACCTGATAACATTTATTGGTATATCATCTTTATTTTTTTCTAAATATTTGTGATTCATACTCTGCTTGCTGGAATCTATATTATTTAACAGATCGGTAATGTGTTCAATGTTTTGTGTATTAGCATATAACAAGCATTCTCAATCTTTAATGATAAATTGTTTTACAATCCATACAATTTGATTCTAACTAAGGTGGTAAGTATGGAAGGTTTTCAATGTATTTACTTGTCTCTGAAAAGCATAGTATGTGTCTCACCAAGGATACTTCTGTATTTTCTTGAAGAATTTGATATAATAATTCTTATTGGAGATCATTATTTCAAAAATGTTAAATTAATAATTTTTGATATTCTTGAAATGTTTTAGGTAGTTGGAATAATAATTCCCACTAAGATAAAGAATTACCATGTAAATAGATATATACCAGTATTAACTTTCACCTTCCATAAGATTATTACTAACAGACAAGTATAAGTTTAAACTCTTCAAATGTTCTACTGGAGTTTCATTGGTAAGTACCTGGAAACATCAATTTCATGAATTGGTTTATGGCATTAGTTTGGAATTTATGTTTGGGGTTATTAATATATTCCATTTGGACATTAAAAGGTGATTGCATATTGTGATGTCTTGTGCATTATTCTATGGAATAGATAATGTATTCATTTGTCTCATTCATATACCTTCCATCCCATTTACTGTTTCATTTTGATGTTTCTTTTTAATTTGACTATCCCTCATTTTATTGATAGCTTCCATTCTGCTTTTTTGTTTATTTGCAGTGATATCTTATTCCATATTCGATGGTTTAATCTTTTTGATAGATTGTGTATGGTTTCCTATCATTGTTTGTCTTTCTTTACAATATTCATTTTTTAAACATTTTATCATTTGTTCTATTACCATATTTTTATTTTCTAGTTGATTTAATATAGTTGACTGACTTTGTAATAATATTTTAATATTATTTTTATTTTGTTTTATATCACCATTTACTATGTTTTGTTTCACGCTAAGGCATTGACAATCATTTTCTATGGATTTAATTTTTTTCCCTGGTTATATATTCGAATTTCTTGTTTTTTGTGTGATTATTAATTTATGCATGGATGCATTCTGTCTTATCATTCATATCTCTTTTAGTTTCTATATGAGTCATGTAGAGTTTATCTTGAAGGTTATTGCATATACTTTTCATTTCCATATGTTTACTTTCCATTTAAATTCAGTAAAACCATTTTGACAATTATAGACATTTTTTTTCAATGACCTTCTAAATTTTTGTATTTTATTATCTATGTTAGTGTGTATCAGTGATATCTCATTTTTCCATTTTTATATTGTCTTTTTTTTTCGACAGTTCACCTGTCATATCTACCTTCAAATTTTCCATCTTTCTAAATATATTTGCATTCATATGTTAATGATCAGTTTTCATCTCCATTTTCGTATTTATATTATTCATTCTTATGCTTTTCATCATTTATTGCATCACCAACATCATTTGCTTTAATGATGAATCATTAGCTTTCTCTTCCTTTTAATTAGATTTATCTGGAAATTTCTTGGTTTCTGGGACCTGGACATTTACTACTATATTTTCCGCAAATACATCCATGTCTTCTTCCTCATTTTTACCATATACATTAGTTTTTTTTTTCTATTCCTTATATAACTACTTGGTTTTGTGTTTCCATTTGTTTTCCATATTACTATCAATTTCAAGATGAAGAATTTTAGATTGAATTCTTGTAATCATGAACTTTGTTTTATTTTGGTGATAGATTCATTTATTCCTTATTTAACAAGAAATTATTTCTCCTAGGATATTATGCTATGTTTTTTTAAATGTCTTTTTAACTTTTCCTACTTTGATTATTATAGATGTTATTAAAATTAACGTCCAACTTTAAAATTATATATTTAAGTGACTGACTCCTCCATTTAAGGATTCATTATCTTATTTCAAAGTCTCTATTTATTTCACCATTTATTAATTTTTGATTTCACATTACAATCATATCATTCTTTGATAGTTGAATTTATTTATCATTTTTATATCCTATAAAATTTATTTAAAAAAAAACTAAGGATGTAGTTAATTGCAAAGTATTGTTTTATGCCCCATGTTGTGTGCAAAAAGTAATAGTATGAATTCCCTATGAGAAATTGAGGTGGTTACATCTAAGAATAATCAGATATAGAGTCTTCATATAGGATACCTTTGATGATACTATCCTATCTAATGCAGACATGACCTAAATGAATTCATCCAATCATCACCTATGTTGATTGTTCTATTGTACTGAGAATTTGAACTCAGAATAGACTTTACAATTAACTCTCCTCAGGGGTTACCATCAATGTACTACAATTGTAATATTAATTATTATGATTTTAGGAATTTTGAAAATAATTTCAATTAAATATCAGAATTTTAAGTTAATATGATATATATGTATAGCTATGCATATTCAATATTATTTTAATTCGAAAAATAAATAAATAGTTCAAATAAAACAGATAATTTCTTAAGATTAGAATAAAATTTAACATATTTATAAACAAATGCTCCAGCTTAACCCTGCTTTTAGTATAGTAGAAACAAGTATTAATAATATCCTAAGATATTTTATACCTTTAGACTAGCTCAAATTAATAATAAAGAATATAAAATGGTTCAATTAACTAAATAAATAACATAGTTAATATAATCATTAGACATTTGGTGAAAGGTATAGTTGTTGGACTAAATTGAGCACATTTCCTTAATTATATAATCTCAATGGCATAAGAACACCACCCCCCTTTTATTCAAATAATAGGATACATCTATAGCATCCTTAAGTCTTTAATATTACAAATGATGTAATATTATACTAGATAAATTATAATATATGTTAATTAAAATATAATCCTGTCAGATTCTCTAAATAATATCATTAATTAATTTATAATATTCTGTAGCCAAGTATGATGAGGGATTTTGCATCATTTTAACTACACCTAAACAACAACAACAACAACAATAATAATAATAATAATAACAACAACAACAATAATAATAATAATAATAATAATAATAATAATAATAATAATAATAATAATAATAATAATAATAATAATAATAATAATAATAATAATAATAATAATAATAATAATAATAATAATAATAATAATAATAATAATAATAATAATAATAATAATAATAATAATAATAATAATAAAAGAAAAGCAAAGAAAAAAGTAACATGACTCTTTGTTGATGTGAAAAAGTTTCAAAAAGCATTAAAACAAAATATAAAATATTTAGAAATGTCTTCAGTCAAAGTATAGCTGTGAGGTTTAGTGCAGTAGTAAAATGATAGATTCTAGAGCTTGAAGGTCGCCCATCATAGCTTCAAAATGTCATTTCCCATGTTCAACGTTTTATGACTTCCCGAATAATAAATCATTCCACCATTTATATATATATATATATATATGTTAATTCTAATATTTTCACTGGTAAAAGATGTCATATTATTATTACTATTTGTGGGATATTTCGTGATATTCCGTGTAGTTAAAAAGCTAAATGCTGATGTTTCAGTACAATATCAAGTATCTTCCTCAGAGCGTTCTCTTTCTCAAATTATAATAAGAATGCATGTGACATTTAAAATCGTTTTTATTGTTTTCTTTCTCCTCATATATTGGTTGAGAAATTTTACAATTATTTTCTCTTCCAAATGTTAATTTATTTTAAAATGTTATCTGTTTAAGAGAAAATAAATTTTAAAACTTCTCAACCAATATATGAGGAGAAAGAAAACAATAAAAACGATTTTAAATCTTATGCTCATTCTTATTATAATTTGAAAAAGAGAACGCTCTGAGGAAGGTACTTGATATTGTACTGAAACGTCAGCATTTAGCTTTTTAACTACATGGTATAACCCGTAAATAGTAATAATAATATGGCATATATATATATATATATATCACAACGATACTAGGAATGTCATAATTGAGAAGGGTGTAAGACAGGGTGACACCATATCTCCAAGACTTACATCAATGCTGCAAGAAGTATTTTGTAGATTAAAATGGGAAGCTAAAGGAGTGAATATAAATGGACATTATGTAATTGTTTTTTGCAAATATTGCTTTTAGAGCTGGAAGAAATGTTGCAGGAGTTTTCAGATGAAATAGGAAAGTAGGACTAAAGATAAATGGTAAAAAGACTAAATTAACGTTTAATGGATTTTTTTCGAAATATAAAAATAAAGATTGATTATGATGAGTTAGAAGAAGTTAACAGCTACAAATACCTTGGCAAATTATTACTACAGATGGAAGTATAATGGATGAAATTAATCATAGATTTAAACTTGGTTGGAGTGCTTTTAGTAGAAATAACTTGATACTAAAACGAAATATGCCTATGTGTTTGAAAAGGAATGTTTTTAATAAATGTGTTTTACCAGTCCTTACTATGGATTTGAGACTTGGACACTGAATTGAAGTGCAAAGCAGAGACTTTCAGACCACTCTAAGAATTATGGAGAGATGCATGTTGGGAGTAACAAGAAGATATCGAAAACACAATATATGGGTAAGAGAACAAACAGGCGTTACTGAACTCAGTGAAAAAAAATAAAAGACTGAAGTGGAGTTGGGTTGGACATATTGCTAGAAGAGATAATAATAGATGGGCAATTAAAATCTTAAAGTGGATTGCAAGAGATTGTAAAAGACCCAGAAAAATATCACATGTGAAATGGATTGATGAAATAAAGTGTGCAGGGATGATGTGGAGAAGAGAAGCTAAAGATTGAAGAAGATGGATTGAAATTGGAGAGACATTCATCCCGCAGTAGATTGATAAAGGTTGATGATGATGATGAATCTAAATTGATAGAAAATGACGATTTTATAAGCTCTTTTGTCTAACAGTCAAATGGAAGTAAAAAGAGAATATCAATAGCTTCAGTGATAAACACTGACGAAGCTCGTGTAAATCAACAATCATCATCGTCATTGCGAGGAATCTATAAAAAAGTTTCTGACAGAATACGGAATAAAACAATCATGAAATTATCAAGAGTGAACTGTAAATTAGCTTCTCTTAATAAATTTTAAATTAAACTAATATTTTTTAGGGGAAAAAAGGCTTTATTGTAGAAGGGAAATGGGTGGTAGTACATTAAGTCTTGCTTTTCTTTTTAAAAATTAATATTATTGGTTTAAAATAATAATAATAATAATAATAATAATAACTCATTTATAAGCAATAGTACTTGCTTAATATTAATACAAGATGAAAATGTTATATAAAATCGAATAACAAGTTTATGCTATCACGAGCTTAAATGCAATTAATTCCTTATAAAATAATGTTTTTTGTGGGGAAATATTTTTCGTATATTGTGTGGTTTATCATTCCTTTGGGTGAGTATTATAAAATTGCACTACTGTTCCTTTTGTTTATACCATTTTAATACTAGATAATATATTTATAGGAATGAATGTATTTGCGAAATACGTGCTGGATTTATGTTCAACCATATTATTGCCGTTGTCATAAGCCTCCTGAAAATATTTTAGTTTATTTAACTGAGCTTCCGAATTTTTTAATTGTAATTTAGTTTTGCATATTATTATTTAAATATACATTATAACATCTGTCTAATTATTTGTAATAATAAATCTTCTCATACCTACAAAAATAATCATGATCCTATCACATGGCTTTTATTTCAGCAATGAAAGTTATAAACTAGACTCTCTTCTGAAAATATGTGATACCACCTTATTAGATAAGAATTTACTAAGCACAAATTCTGCAATATGTTATTTATCAACCTTACTATTAGATGGCATAGTTTTAGAGGAAATGAAGATACTTTTGTTAGGTTTCATTTGTAAAATAAGTTTAATGATCCCTTGCCAAAACTCATTACAAACAAATAAGTATAATAATGTGGTAATAAATGAAAGATTGGGAAACTTAGTTATACGTAATCCCAAATTGATATTTTAGTAGGTTTATTTAAAGTCTGTGGTAATCCATACAATTTGTTACTGCAACGCAATTGATTATATAATAAACATATTTTCTCTGTATATTACTAGATACATTAATGGATAAACATATTTAAAATTTATTAAGTAAGTAAACCTAAAAAAATAAAACAAAAATTATTTTAATTCACTACTATAGATATGGCTTTACATCATAGACAGAAAAATAACATAAATAAAACATAAACAGGACAATGGACACATTTCATTAAAGTTTAAATGTTATTTAGGAGTGTTGGGAAAGCTAAACTGATTATGAAGTGAAGTAAAATTAAACATTATAGAGGTATCTTAATGTAACTACTTTTGATAAGAGTACATTGTAGTGTTTTTGACTCTGCGCTCAGGCCTACCAATATGGTCTACAGATTGTGGATAAAAATCCTCTTTTCATATCACGGAGCAATCAAACAATACCTAGCCAAGAGTATTTTATCGTAAATCCCCTTTCTTAACTTCATAAGCAAAATTAATTAATGTCAGACCCGATAACCTCTAATGGCACCAGTGTATTCTCTATACTACAAGATACAAAAAGAATAGGTGCTTGTACAACATATATATTCTTTAAATACAGTCACGTAATTGTGACTCCGAATTCTCTTTTCATTCTTTTTATGTTTTGAAACACTTAGAAAGTAATAATAGAAAAAAAAAAATAAACTGGTATTTCTTTAGTGTGACTTTTCTTTGAAGCAAGACAATCGTGAATGAGTTGAGTTAGAACTGCAATTGAAAGATTTAGCTTAACAAAGATCGTATATGTAAAAGCCTTATTTACAAATCCCTTACTACCATCAAATTAAAAAAGACGTCGGAAATAGCCTTACACAATAAGTTTTATCACACAAGCTCTCTACTTTGCCCTATCTGGAAAATTACTCATTAACGGAATAAAAAACTAATATCAATGATTGGGTGTATATTGGATAAGAAAGCACATTTGTCTTTTTTATGTATTGAAAAGGCTTACAATATATGTAATAATATAGTGATCAAGAAACATTGATGATTTAAGTTATGAAAACTGAAATTTGGAAAAAAAATACAAAGTACCAATATTATTTTTGATCAATGATAATATAAAGGAGGAGGCAATGATAATCCTAAATTTAAGTACTATAAATCTATTTTTTTTCGGGTTTCATTTGAAATAAACAACTATATTTGAAACAGATTCTTCAATACCAAAACAAAAGAGAGCGCTAATTATTTGTGGAGTAGTCCAGATTTACGTTCGATGTAGTATTTTTAGTGCATGATGAACGTGGTAGTTTATTCAAAGATGTAATGGGCTACATGTTTTCAATTTGTAAAGATAAATTAATTAGTGAAATAGTAATGTATTTAGTAATTTAATATTTTATATTTCTGCGTATTAACAAAGGACAACTAACAGGTTTAAAACTTAGATTGCACAATGGTATCAGTATTCATTTTATTTTACTTCAAAGAAACAAAATTTCTACCAGTCGTGTTGGATATTATTATTTCAGTAATAACAATACGATTTTTATTGGAAACTTTAATAATACACGTGCTGGAACAAAAGGTAGATTTTGGGTCAAAATAGTTGGAAATAATATTTGTGCTATAAACTTAAGTGTTCCACTATTAATAATTTCCCGTACAAGTAATGAATTGATTATCATAAACACTTTGTCTTGACATAAACATTCCTAAAAGAACATAAATGCATCTATGTTCAAAACAATAGAATTTAATAAAGTATATTGTAGTTAAGAAGCCAAACATGGAAAGTCTTTATTATGATGCATTTGCATAAGTATGTTTTTTTGTATCACTGAAAAGTGCCTTCGAAGGTTAAAATCATAGTTTACTTTAAAAATTAATTTTACCAACTATATCTACAAGAATATAAACGTTCCTTCTTAGAGGTATCTGGTGTTGGTGTTATATTTGATTGGATATTTTTAAATTTCTAATTCTAGCTTCTAGAATTGTCAAGATCCTGAAACAGAGAATTGTTTTGTGAATGAATTATGCTGCAAATAAATCTAGTCTTGGATTTACCAAATCAACAAAAAATGAATGTTTTTTTTTTATATATAAATAATGATGTTATTGTTAAAGACATATATAAAAGTAAATTTGCAAAATTTTCTACTTTAAAAAATAACGTATTAAATATAAAACATTGAAATAAATACAAAAGCGTTATGTAATTAGTGGATTTAGAATGCAAAAAACCTAGTTTTTCACTAATTACTGATCACTACTCATCTTTTGTAGATGCATTAATTTCCATTGAGATTTTTAATCCATCAAAGGCATGATTTTGCATGTTGCCAATGTTATTTCAAACAAATGGAAGAAATAGCTTGATTGAGTTTTTGAATAGTGACAGAAGAATTAAGATGAGCATATATTAATATATACATTTTTTCATTAATTTAAATTTCGATAAACATATCCATGTAAGTGAAATCAAAACAGGTCTGTACAATTTAAAAAAAAAAAATAGACTGCAGGTTCTGATAAAATAATGTACGATTTAAAATATGCTATTGATATATAATACCATATAAAATACTGAAATGATATAAAAATAAGACTCGTGACTTTTGGTACCTGATATTAGAGGTGTTACTATTAATTTTATGTGTAATCATAAAAAGGATAGACATAATTGCAGTAATTGCTATGAACTATTATTGTTATACACTACAGAAAAGGTAACTTTAAGTCTTTTGTTGAAGTAGATGTTTTCGCGTTGTACGTAAATATTTACCAATGTTTCAATATTGTTTGAAAAAATGTAAAAGCATTATAAACATTATTTTTGTTGGCAAGCAAATATGATAAAGGTATCCGAAACAAAAAAAAAAAGGTAGTCTGAATATTATTTTTATTGCTTTTATCAAGGCATTTAACTTAATTGATCAAATTAGACTGCAGCATTGTTTAAAATTAGTCGGTTGCCTGTCGAAACAAGTGATCATTATATAACACTAATGTGAGGGTATTAGAGGAGTGTCATTTCTACATTCAAAAACAACAAGTATATAAGATGAAAACTGGTGTTACACAAAGTTGCACAGGAAAACTAATATTGCTTTAAAATTTTGCGACTGTTACCATTAGAATTGTTTTATAAGAGATCTAATTAATGAAGGATCAAAATACTAGTTTGATATGTTTTCTTCTGAATTGATTAAAACCTAAACCAAGCGTTTGACATTGTTTAATTTTATATTCAGTATGCTGATATTTGTTCTATATTTGCAACTTCAAAAAATAGTCTTCAAATTAATATTTTAAATGATAACAGAGATAATTTAATTTTGATGAACAAAAAGCTCAAATTATTCATAAACCTTAGAATACAAACGACTGTAAATAAGATCGTAGTTTTATAAGTAGATAATTAACATGAATATTAAGGTACAACACAGAATTTAATATGATTTTTCTGATTTCAAAAGTTATAAAGATATGATGGGTCATGACTATGAAATAACTACTAGAATGATAATTATAATATAGAATTGAATCGCATAATTTAATATGTGGAACTAAAACGTGGACAGTCTATCAATGTAATAAAAACATTATTTTTTTTAAATGATCGCATAATTTAATATGTGGAACTAAAACGTGGACAGTCTATCAATGTAATAAAAACATTATTTTTTTTAAATGATCGCATAATTTAATATGTGGAACTAAAACGTGGACAGTCTATCAATGTAATAAAAACATTATTTTTTTAAATGATCCATATAGTTTTTTAAAAACTTCAATTATAAGAGACATTTTTTTTTAATTCACGCCGGAGTTGGTTTGGATATATGAAAGAATGAACAATATAGGATCTTGTAAAAAAAAGTAATATTTGATTAATTTGAGCCTAGTTTCGTGAAAGAGCTACACTTCTATCTCAAAGAATTAACAATATGGGCTCTTCTAAAAAGTGTTATTTAAGAAATTAGGGACAAATTTAATTAAAGAACTACATTTCTATTTCAATGGTATTTTAAAAAAAGATATGCTCTTTGCTTCCGTTGGGAATATATGACAGAGAATAAAATGCTTTGAGCGCTAGAATTACACGTGATATTGAAGTAATTCGCGAATTTGTACATTCATTTTCTCTAGATGTGCGTGTATGTGTTTGACAAATTTGGTTATATATCATTATTTTATCTTTCGATATTATGATTTAAAATTACATATTTGATTATGAGTGGTTCCCAATGATAACTTTAGGGTCTATAAAATGTAACAAAATTGGGCAAATGAAGACTAGACCATATAGATATCAAAAAATAAAAAGAAATATTTTATACATTTTTAGAGAAAATAAATAAATTAAAACCATAGTAAGTAAATTAAACCAATTTTAATTTGGATAAGTGTCTTTGGTAAAATATATTTTAATACAGCAACATTAATTGTATCTAATAAATCGGAATATCAGATACTTTTATAAAAGAATCAAGTAATAATAGAATGTAAAGTAATATATGATATTGTAGATATGCAGACATAAATAAACAAACTACAGTTGTTGTAAGAATAAACTTATATCATTGAAATACTTGGAATAAGTAAGAAAGTGAAATAAAGTTAAACTAGAGATATCATTATAAATAGTAATAGAGGATAAAAAATATTTATATACATTGCCAAAATATTATAGGTAATCTAGAAAAATCTACATCGATATGTTAGAATATAATGAAAAAGTATTTTTGATTTTGTAAAGAAAAAGCTATGAATAAGATAAACTGCCTGAAAAAAGAGAAACTTTTATTTATGTTTACCTTTATAATGATGGGAAATAAGACAATATTGAATAGTATTATTTAATATATATATATATATATATATATATATATATATAAATAATACTATTAATATATATATATATATATATATATATTAATATGATCAATAGATGGAGCTTCACCAAAACCTCAGAACAAGCGTATTTTTGTTTACATAAACATCAAAAGAGCCATAATTCACTATCTCTTCTGTTAGCTCCACCTTCATATCAGCTGATTTCAAGCTAATTTGCTATCATCAGTGAAGGGTAGAAGCCAGACACTAGATATAAACACTAACTCCAAGCATTTATGCAACAAGTTCCTATCAGTTTGCAAGCATGAATTTTTCAGACACATAATGTCTTCAAACCCAGCCTAAAAAGCCAGATAGCTACATGGGTCTGATATCAATTCAGTTTCACCACCTAGTCAAAGCCTCTGCAATATATACCATTGCAAAAACCTTTAAAGGTACATTTATGAAAAACAAAAACAAGTTATAAATCATGTAACTTGCTATCTCTTGCATTTATGATCAATAGATGGAGCTTTACCAAAACCTCCAAACAAGCGTATTTTTGTTTACATAAACATCAAAAGAGTCAGAATTCACTATCTCTTTCATTAGCTCCACCTTAATATCAGCTGATTTCAAGCTAATTTGCTATCATCAGTGAAGGGTAGAAGCCAGAAACTAGATCTAAACACTAACTTCAAGCGTTTATGCAACAAGTCTTTTGACATTTATGTAAACAAAAATATGCTTGTTCAGAGGTTTTGGTAAAGCTCCATCTATTGATCATAAATGCAAGCAATAGCAAGTTACATGATTTATAACTTGTTTTTCATATATATATATATATATATATATAGAGAGAGAGAGAGAGAAATGATGGACAAAGCTGTTAATAGAATTAAACTTTGCTGGAGGGTATTTGATAAACAGAACTTAAAGATATGTCACGTGTTTCAAAAAATGATTTTTTTTTCCAAACAGCTTCAAACACTTGTATTTGAAACTTGGACAGTTAACTGAAAAGCAATGCAGATATCTCAAACTATTCAACAAAGTACGTAAAAACGTAAACAACAACAAAAAAAAAAACATGAGTAACAAAACAAACAAATATTACAAATATCATTGAGCAATATAGAAACTGAAATGAAGGAGGACTGGGGAATTGTTGAATAGATCATAGTAAGTAAACAGTTAATATTTTAAATTACATGTCAAGAGATTGTAAAACATCTATAAAAAGGACACATGTGTAATGGACAGATTAAAAAACAAGTTGGTTGTTCTGTTGTGAATGAGAGTGCAAGTATCAGCAAAATAGAATTAAACTTAGAGTGGGCTTCCTGTTTTGTTCCCTTTTTTTCTAATTTAGGGAATTAAATGTCTCTAAAACTATCCATATTAAAAAGAGGAGTTTCTTAGTGCCTTTTTCATATACAAGCTATATCAACAATGTAATTACAAGTAAGAATAATTTCAACTATTATAAAAATGCTATGTAAATATATGGCAGCCAATGAAATTACAAAAGATTTCTACAGAGATTTTACCTTTTAATGAAAATTGTCATGTCATTTAATTTTGTTGAATGAATGAGAGTCCAATTGTTGGGAGGACCCCCAGGGGTCTAAAAACCTAGTTCTTTTGAGAGAGGGGGCTGAGATACAGGTGCTGTGGTACCAACGTTGATTTTTTTCATTCACAAGATAGAAAAAATAACATTATTTATAGTGATTCTTTAACATTATCATCATGAATGATTTTATCCGTGTATTATTACAAAACAAGTTGCAGTTTGGTCTCATGATTCTAATTTCAATTGATCCACCTTATTTAATTTTATTACTTCCAATGTTGTTATTGATAGAGCTGATCTATTGCTGTTTGTGTGATTTTCATAATGGATTAGAATTGTTTTCAGAAAAGACATTTTGAAGCTTGGATTTTTTTTCCTTGATCTCCATAGCCTTTCCATAATTTTTCAAAGTATTTGGGATTGCTATCCTATGAAGATATTTGAGGCCATTTGGAGCAACTGAACAGTATATTGATTTAGTCCATATTTTATGTTATGTCCAAATGTTTTCCTATTTCTCAACTTATCTACCACAAATTGAATTTCCCAATATTGTACTCATAAAATAGTATTCATATTTGAATTCTAGACTGTACAAAAAATTCCTAATTATACCTTTTCATTAAAATTTTCATTACACTCAGCATTGCTAATTGAATGAGAGATTCTGGTTGTTGGTAGGGGCCCCAGAGACATAAATCATGGTTCTTCTGAGGGGGCATAGGATGAGGGTGCTGTGGGAATTGTTGCCAACATTGGTTTTCTCATTTACAAAAAGGAAAAAATTATATTCATAGGAATTATCCAAGTATTATTGCAAATTATACTGCAGTTTGACCTAATGATTTTAATTGCAAGTGATTCCCCCTACTTAAATTTATTATTGACAATGTTGTTATCTCCAAGTGTTTTTCTATTTCTCAACTTATCTACTGCAAATTGGATTTTTTAGTATTGTACTACTAAAATGCTACTCATATTTAAACTCTAGACTTTTACAAATAATTCCTAATTGTAACATTCATTTGACTTTAATAGTTAATACACACCCTTTCCACATCCCTTTCTCTTATCCATCTCCTTTCACCATGTTGCTTCTAAATTTCATTTTCACCATTTTTTATAAATCTTTAATTTAACTGTATTTGTACCTTATTTTTGATGAATTAACTTCCATCACTGATAAAAACTTGGAGCGACTTGCAGTGGATGAATAATGACTGAAAATTATGATATGCTTGGTTTTTGATTACATTTTTTATATCTTCATAAATATTTATTTGAAAAGCTATCATTTTAGAAAGAAGAAGCTTAAAAATCGGAGACTTGAAAAATTTATTAATTTTATATATTTATGGAATATATTAATGCACTACATATAAACAACAACTCTCTCCTCTAGCATGGTCTATTGTAAGTTAAAACTGGATCTCAATACATATAAATCCTACCCCCAGACAATTATAGGGATTGGTCTTTATCAATGATGAATTGAGATTTAATGCATATATGCATATGATAACAACTTTTATCTTATTGTCTATATTCAAGATTTAAAAATAAAATATTTAGATAATTAATTGCAATTATTTTGTGTAACTATTTAAAACCATAATATAGATGATGCACAAATTTCTTGTCAGGGTGAAAAAAGATAACAGCTAAAACAATCTGAACTTACTTAATATAACATTATCGCTGATTTTGAATTTGGGCTACATAGAAAAATAAATAATTTTGTTTAACAATCATTTAGGTTTATCTTTAATTTTCAGAATTTTAATTTGATGGTAAACATGTTGTTGAAGGTCTTTATTGTATGCATAGTTGTTTGGCTCCAAAATTTAAATCTCAAGTCAACATTGTTAAAAATGCAACCTAACACCTCTTAAATTTCAGAATTTTTTGTTGTTTTTTTGTCCCACACATCAATGTAAAACATATGATAAAGTGATTACTACTTAACTGAAAATAATAAATTTGACTTCATTTGATAGATATTTTTGTTTACTATTGAAATAAATTTTAAATGTTCACATTTGTTTCTGTAAAAATTATAAAAATGAGGTCACAATCAAAACAAAAACTTTACATGTCATTGTTTCTAGAAAGATTATTTTCAGTTTACAAAATCAATGAAATATTTGTTTTTTTCTTATTATTTTTAAACATCTGAACAAATAATTATTCATTTTTCTTATATCTATTGAATTATGCTTGCAAAGCTTAAAATTTTTGAATATTTATTGCAACATTGTGATATTTTCTTATGGTAAATATAAAGTAGATTGTTTAAGTCAAAGCTGGTCTTTTAATTTGCTTCAGACCATATTTATGTTAGCTGTTAATATAATGTTATATTTTTTAAAATAAAGTATTTTGAGTCAAAATAAGTTATTAATAATTTTTATTTCATGATATCTAATAAATATAATGTAAATTAATTTTAAAAAAATGTAAAACTATAATAAATTCAAAAATAAACATGTGTTTGCATCATTGGAAACTCCAATGACAGAAAACGCCAAACATTTTACAGCTTTGACATCAGACATTGGCTGAACATGTCAGGGCAGGGCTTATGTCTATTGTTAGAGTGTGAATTTTGAATTTTGCACATTTTAGCACATAATTTTTGGCAAAAAAATATTATAATAACATATACCTTTTTATATGTCTAAGCATTGACCAGGAAGTGAACCCAAGATGGCTTCTTGGAAGGCAGCTGTGCTAACCACTAAGCCACCAATGCTTGGTGAAAACATACCATTTACACACATTTTAACATATAATACTTATGAAAAAAGTTACTAGACAAAAGAAGAAATAATTTGTATCAATCATTTCTTGGAAACAAAAGCTATAAAACAATTTGAAAAACAGACAAGTCTTATCATTCATGAAAGTCTTATTAGTCAAGTTTCTTATAGATGGTACCTGAGAAGTTATCAAACCTTACATTTAAAAGTCAAAGAAATCTAGTACTATGGATATAAAAAATATCGCATATTAAATTGACTATTTAATTTTACTTTTGGTTTCATTACACTATTATATATTTCATTCGATGGTTATTCATTTTTAAATCATTATAATGTCTTTCTTATATACTTTTTCTCTGCATTGAATATGTAAAAATAATCAACTTAATGGACAACCATATATTTTAATTATGTATTTATTTTCATCTAATCGACTTTCATACAAAATAGAAAGTCGATTAGATGAAAATAAATATACTATTAAAGTATGTGGTTGTCTATTAAGTTGATTATGTTTACATATTTAATTGAGTGATAACTATGATGAATTGAAAAGTCATAGCAATGTGAATATTCATTAAGACGAATGTGAATAAGGATATAAGAAGCATTATTAAGAATTTGATATTGATTGTTGCAAATGTTACCCATAATTAATTGCATCCTAATAAAATCTTGATAAGAGATGATGTGTTTTTTCTGCTTATACAGCTGGAAAATAATATAAGGGGAAAAGTTAGATGATAATAAATTTTATCACTTTTTAAATTAATTAAATATTAATATGTCATATAAATGTACTGATATCTATAATAGCCAATTTTATCATATACTAACACTTGGCATCACCTGAAAATTGGTAAAATTTATATATTATGACATAAAATAAATTACTTAATATGTAAAAAAATTAATGTTATTTTCTTTTAAAAATTTTCATTGAATAAAAACCTTTTTATACTTTTTAAGGATTTTTTAAGTTGTGAATTAGGACATTTCATATTGACTACTTAGATTATTTTCGCTGTTGCAGTTATTATGTTACTATGTCATTATTATGTGTTATAAGGTGATGCAAAAATATTGATGTTGGTGGATACCAACCTGTTTCAGCTAATGTAATGCATTAATTTACGTTTAAAAGTGAAAAGAAAACATTATAATATTTCGGTAGTTCTCATATTTAACATTATTCATTTATTAAAAGAAAAATAATGACATTCAACTGAAAGCATACTGTTTTATGAGCTCTATATTAAAGGTGAATTTAGTAGTAGTTACGTTATTTGATGAATGAAGCATTAGTTTAAAGTGAATGTTAACCCATTACCTTCTAGTTTATTCCAAAAATGACTGAAATCTGCCGCTTTCCTGAAAGTCATAGCAATGTTGTCAACATCGTTCTTGATCATAAGAATATGAAAGCCAGCCATTAAAAGAAAACATTGATGTAACAAAAAAAATTACCCAGTAATAGTACCAGTATTGAAAAAGAAATCATTCAGATGGATTTGGACTGTTGATATTATTCAAACACAAGGGGAAATGACCTTTTAGTAACAAGTGTCATTTCAAAAAGACAGGCTACAATGTTACAGGTTAGTGATAATGCTAAATTACAATTAAAACTAAAAATGTTAGATATGATTTAGAAATAATTAATAGAAACAGGTTAAATAATCAATTCTGTGAAAATAATCAAGAATCTAACATGAATGAAAAAATAGGCAAATAAATCTATGATAAAATAGTTGACTGGGGTGGCAGGAATTGGTACAACAGACGACATTTTTAAAGCCAATTATAGTAAAGTATTTAACTGGTCTGATGAAATAGACATAACCACATATGTTATAAAAAATTTAAGCGAAGAAATGGAAACACCATCTGACAAAATTGATTTTAAAGAAATTAAATAATAATTTTAATGCATCCATTTCTGCACAACTACATGATTCCTTTAAAAATTACCACAGTGATAAATCATTAATCTTTCCACTCACAGATGAGCATTGTCAACTAGTTAAATTTCTGATCGACAAGTTCTTTGATGATTTAAAAATTAATAAGCTCTGGAGATTAATTTATAAAGTTTTCACACATCCAAATAATAGGTAGATGATACTAGAATTCTATAACACCGCCCAGAGAGAATATTTCAAAAGAAATACAACATCTGTAAAGGGTAAAATATGGTTGTTGATTGACATGGAAAAGTCCATATTGCTAACCAATCAAATCCACAATTGTTTTATAAATTTTCAACAGAATGGCTTGCAACAGCTGTTCTATGTTTATGGAAGTGTTTCAAATTTCAGATCCATTATGGGGAGAAGAGCTGAAATCCCAGTGCTGTCAAACCCTTCATTTTTCAATTTCATGCTGAAGAAACAATTTGATCACTTGATATTTCTACAATCTTCTCTGCTGACAACCCTCCATTGGTTTTTGTGTTCAAGTGGTTCCCACTGCACTGCTTCTATTGAAAACAAAGATTGCATCTTGTCAGAAAATGCCCAGCTAGAATCTGTCTGGTTTGCAGTGGAAGGAAGGAGAAAATACAAAATACAAGGCAATGACCTGAGTAATAAACTGCAAAATGAAACAGATAATTATGTCATCACACAAATAATTAAAATTGAGCAACCAATAGTGGATATGGGTACAAAAATATCTGCCATCAAACATGAAATTCCAAATAATAGTGGTCACAATTCTGATTCTGAACTACTCTTCATTCTTTCTGAATATACAACAGCTGGTACATCACTCTCAACTTCCTTACCTGAAAGTACTTAAAAAATTCAAAAAATAAAACAAAAACAGGCTTTCGAAAAGTTGAATCCTGGGTCTCTAACTCAAGTCTTGATAAAGAATAACAGTTACTGTCTGAAATTATGAAGTCACATTTCATCTTATCAGGTAACAAGAAAAAGGAAATACTGGATGGGAATAAATTAATAAAGATGAAATTAATTATCTCCAATGGAAAACCCCATTCACAAAATCATCCTTCCAATAAACTTACTAAAATCGAATCTGACCTTCATAATCCCACCGTCTCCCCTGCTGGCACTAAATGACTGTAGCTGGAATTACTTGCTCATGATGAGGTAACTAACCCTGTCAGAAATTATCATTTATCCATTTTTACAGATACTGAATTAAAGTAAGTGTGAAACTAAAGTACCAGTTAGTCATAAAAGTTATTTCTGGCTTGTCTTTGATCACATTATGAAAATCAAAATTGCTGGCATCAATATCATGAAAATGAAATTCCCTCAGTAGCATTTATATAATTAATAACTGGTTTAAACAGTACTCACTACATACTTATATGTATGGCAGAGACAATTCTAAAGATAAAATTAAAAATATTCTAACCAAATTTTATTTCATGCACTCCACCACCCCAACAGCTGCGGGATGAATCACACATTTAATTAACAAAAAATTTTCTTTCTCTTCATTTACAATTATCTACATGGACTCCAACATGTTCATTATTATGTTTAACCACAATGCTTTCAGTTTCTACATCATATTTCTATATCTGCAAAACTCTCTGGCCCTAATTGACAAAATCATATATCAGAAAAACACTTGCCTTCCAATCACTCCATTCCCATCAATTTTTCTTGGGGACTGTAATACATCATGCAATGAGTTCACATCAAAATATATTTACTTACTAAATCAGAAACTTGTGAGTGATGAGGGGTTCTTTCCTCCAGGACCTTACCTCATTTTATATTTAAAGTATGTTTCTCTAATAGATATTCTATACTACACCCCAGTTATTCATTTTGTGATTGAAGCTTCCCTAACACCTGTCTCTCTGCTCATTTTGTTTTGGAGGTAGGGACAGATAGTAAGTAACCTTTAATAAGACAATCAGTATGCTGGATAAAAAACACATGAGGCAGTAATCTCATAAGCTTATATTTACTTCCACAAACTTAACATACTCTCCATCCCTGCTATTGTAGCATGGTTTTCATTTCTTTGAATCCTTCAATATATAGTCAAATATTATGCCTACAAAATGAAAGGACTTACAAATTTGTTCAATGAACTGGAAACAATTAATAATAAACTGAAATGGCTTCCATGTAATGGCTGTAACATAGAAACCATATCGGATATCAAAACACAATGCAGAACCAAGCAAAAAACTTTAACCAATTACATATCAGTAAATATATCAAAGGTTTTCTTACCCCAAATACACAGCTGGACAATAAGCTAAATAAGATCACTCCCACATCAGTAACTATAAATGGAACTCTACACTGAAATCTACATGCTGCCAAAAATCTAAAAATATTTAAAGATAAAACTACACAGTTATGCTCCATTCAATGAGACAGCCCCAATAATTAGACTGGTCAGCAGTGGGCATGACATCTTCAAATTGGATATTCTAAATAAAGTAAAATTTCTTCCAGATAAAGCACATCTTGGTTCTCATGCAATCTCCAGATACATAATTTTTCATTTAAGTATATTATCAGTACCTATCATCCTTAACATGATTAACCTGTTATCAAATGGTCCACACTTTATTGAAAATTTCTATTCAATTTCCATGGTATTTTCTTTATAAAAACATTACTTTTCCAGATTATCAATCTCATACCCATCTCTATGACTAAATTATTAATCAAAGTCTTAGAGACAATCACCAAAGATAAAATCTAAAATCGAATTTATATTCATATTTCACAATTTCAATTTACCTGAAAAAGAGTATCAAGTTCGTAACACCATCTGCCAGTTTAAAGTACTCCCGGAATGCATAAAAAAAATGATGATTTGTCCAGTAGCAGTGCAATTAGAAAATTATGTGGCTTTTGATTAGATTCACTCCCAAACCCTTTTAAGTGTTCTATGTTATTACTCAGTTCTGGATTCACACATTCAGATTATCAGAAACCTACTGTACAACAAAGAAGTCTTTGTCACTGTGGATGGTTGGATAATGTAGAGATTTATAACCTTGAACTCCATCCCACAGGGTTCCCTCTTTAGTGCTCCTCTCTTTATCTAATATTTAAATCCACTTCTGCAAGAATTGAGTAGAGGCTCATGGGGGTTTTTATTCCCAAAATTCAAAAAATAATATCCCACATTTCTTATATGGATGATGTGAATAATATTTCTTCCACCCAAAAATATATTCATAAACTTGTAGCAATTCTCAAAAAATATACAAATCATTATGGACTTGAAATTAATCGAAATAAATCCTCTAGCTGGAAACTTCTGACAGGTCACAGGATAAAAGTGTTTCATGGCTGATCCCCAAAAATTCCTGGGATTTCCAAACTTAGAATCCCTTTCTGCAATGAAGAAAAAATAGAAGATTCAATCTTACCTACCACCCAAAAAATAATGAGTTCTGTCTCCAGAGTATATTGACATATTCATGCTAAAGCTGCTTTGTTGAACATGTTAATTTATCCAGAATATTTTTTTCTTCCTGGTAATTCAATTTACCAAGAAATTTCAAATGAAAATTAATATCTTTTGTTCTCACCTACTTTGGGGATAAAGATGGTCACTATCAGTATGAAAAACATGTTAAACTAACTATCTGCAATGGGATATCCTTACACTCTATTGCTATATTTTCATATCAAAAAGCCTTCTATGCAAACTTAGCATGCGTTATCCTGATTTAGAAAATATCAACCCCATTGTTTACACCAACCACCCTCTTCCTGTTAAATGTACATGGATTCAACTATTAATATCACAAATTGGCTACCTCATTCAAATTTCAAATCACATTTTTATGCAAAAGATCTCCTATTGGGAGGCCTATCAACAATTAAATCAAAACATTGAAGTCTCACACAGTATTCTAAAAATCATAAATAAAAAAAATCATAACCAAATTCTGACACTGGAATCTTGAGCTCAAGTTCATTGATTTTATTATCAAATTAAACATAGAAGTCCTCCCTACTAATTATTTGCTTGCTTTTAGAAGAAGATACTCTAACATAGACCCAACAGACACCTTTAAGGTGAAAGAATGCAAATTCTCAGAAACTTTATGACATCAATTTCTAAAGCCAATGGTCACCAGATATATACCTATTCGAAAAGTATAGAGAGAGGTTTCTTTTCCTCAATAAGGATTACAACATTCCTGTTGTATAGTATTTGTTTGATGAGATGTAAACTGACATTTGATCAATCAATATAAAATGTACAAATTTACTTTTAAATATTATAAAGAGAATGAAACAGAGAGACAAGGCCCTCGCTTCTTCTAACATCCATGTGGTAACATGGAGCCTTTCCATATTACCCACTGGCTGATAACCTTGGACAGAGAATGCTGCCCAGACTTTTACTACATTTTCCCATATGATCAAACCTTATGTTAATCACTATTATGTTTCACTGTTATAAGCACAAGCCTTAATAACGTTTTTTTTAAAGAAAAAAATGACTAGATTAATTATATAAATGATAGAAAAGATCATTTAACAATGAATTGGCAATGGTTGAAATAAAATCACATGTACACATAATATTCAAATATAAGTATATTGTCTTTAATGCAATTAAGACAATTATTTTTTTTTACTTTAGGAAAACGTATATATTTTAGTACGTGTGCAGCACAACTCTTCCCAAAAGCTATAAAGTGTTATTACAAAGTAGATAAATAAAAACAAACGTTGGCAGACACAAAAGCAAATGTAATAATATGCAGAGATGATTTACTGAATTTAGGGTTCAGGCAGTCCACTGTTGACAAAAAAGTCTTACATATTTCTGAATAAACAGCTTAACACTCACATCACACAGGATAAATCCAGATTATTGCTGCCATACATCTCCAATTTATACAGTAAATTGCATTCCATCCGCAACAACAGATATCATCTTTACTTCCAACCCCCCCCCAAACTCCAACAATTTAATTAACAATACTAAAGACCAAATTCCACTTTTAGAGACACCCCATACAGTATATAATATTGATTTCTCCAACACTAACAGCAAAGGCACATATTATGGTGAAAGCAGAGCATCTTTGTCCACATGATTAGCACAACATAAATATTCATACAATTATCCTTCCAGCTATTCAGTTTTCTTTTAGCACCAGAGAAAAAGTCTGCATGAGTGCATTTCAGACATTTCCACAATAGTGTGCAGAGAGAGACTTGACATTAAAAGAAAAATCAAAGAGGCCTTCTTAATCTCATGAGACAAAGTAGTCATAAGCAGGAAGGACATGTGCTATGCTTTATCAAAGAAAATGGAATTATCATATTTGCATATCATTAAATGTATTAGCAAGCTATGATTAGAAAGGCAAGATCCTTTGAAAGTACTCAGCTCATTTGTTTTTATCTATCTATTCTATAATAACACTTTATAACTTTTGGGAACAGTTGTACCACACACACACACACATTCTAGAATATATTGTCTGTACTAAATTTATTGTAATTATAAGGAACTTGAACAGAACATTTAAGCTCCTCACAGCTATGTACTTCATATTATTCCACCCATACACATGACTACACACATGTGAAAGAAAGAAATGATATCCAATATAACCAGCAGTGATTAGTTGGTCCAGATCACCATTACTCACACATATATACAATCAGTGTTCTGTTTATAATAAAGTAATGAATTTTTAAACATTAATGGGCAGAGTTCAGTCTTCTTCATCTTCCAATTCTTCACTTATCCATATCACTAAAAATGTGATGATTGAACATTCAAAGTTCTTGTTGACGTCAAATATTATTACCATACCTATATTAACTGTAAGTCACTCTGACTTATCACATATATGACTTTTTGTTCAGTTATACAGAAAAAGGATGGGAATAATAAAGATTCTTTTAGCCTGTGTTTTGCCCATCCCTCTTCTGTGTAATTAAAGGGGCAGATTATGGACCTGAATGTGGGAGTCAGAGTCTCATAAAGTCAATATGGTTATGACAATAATATTGATATTAACAAAATATGTCATTGTTTTTATGGATTTCCCATGATATGGATGGCTGAAGAGTTAGAGTATGAACAATATTGAACCTTGACACCTATGATGATTTTTTATCTCAATGTAAACTGTGCACATGTGGCACATATGTGTAGGAGAGGTTGGTATGGTCCAAATAATGAGTGCTGGTTCAACATAAAATAGGTATATTGGAGGTAAATTTATCATTTTTACATATAGGTGGATATGTGTATCAGTTATATAAAAAAATACATAGGTATAGGGAATGTACAAGCCTGAGATCAAGTTCTATATGTATATATTTAAGTTAATTAGAATGGATTGAAATACATATGCATGTCTGAAAATTTCAGATTTTTTACTTAATAGTTATACATTAGATAATGTGCTGGACTTGTTCTGGTATTTTTAATATAATGCTTAAATATCCTTGCACCTCAGTGACAATTCCAGAAGCAGAAATCGATCTGGGTAGAGAATATTCTACAAATTTAAGAGCTTATTTTTCAAGTTATATATATATATATATATTGTAACGATATATAAATATGTCGTTACATTAATTTAAAATAAAAACTTAAAAGTTCGCAAATAAAAGTAAAAAACTAAACGCTAAAATTAAAATGTTTGTTAAACGTATATACATTCGCACAGATGCCAAACTTTAAAAATATTTTTTTTTTAAAAAAACAAATAAATAAGTATTTGAACGTACTTTTTTATAAAAAAAAAAAAGTATAAGATTTAAAAATAAAAACAGGTATTAATTAATTCTTGTAATCTGTAAATGGAAATGATTGTTTATAAATTGTTTGAAAAGCAAGCTAGCCGTGGGCTCTTGTATAATTAAAATGATCTGATGAAAGATAGATAAGAAAAAAAGAGAAATTAGCTTGACCAATGGAAGCACTAAGCCTTGGCTCGGACCCTAACGAAAGTGATGGATTAGTGACGTTTTGTTGATTGAATCTGTGTGGATAATATAAAAAGGGAAATACAGTTTTTTCGGGCAGTTCCAGCGTTGTGTGTTTGAGAGGTGGTAGGATGCACATACCACACTCTCTATTTAAAAAGGAAAAATGAAAAGACTGTGATACCTTGAACCAGCTATTGCCATCTCCAGAACATTATCTTCCAATGGAGGCGTCACGGGAATTAAAAGCAGAAACCTGGACTCTTCTACCGTGAGCTATGAACTTTACAAATTAACAACAACCAAAAAAAGTAATTAAGAACTTTCGTCATTGATTTTTTTTTAAAGATTCAGCTAATTTAAATTTTAAAATGAACTCTTATTTGATTTTCAAATTAATAATTGATTGTTTAAATTTATATAGTTAAGTTTTGCTAAAATCATTTCCATTTTATTATTTTTATTTGTAGTAATATTTATTGTAGAAATTATTAAATGCATTACATTTAAGTTGGGTATAGACGTTGCATAGATTCGTTAGCGGTTGATAATGTTGTGGTTTTCACATTCGATTAGAATATATGTCAACGATATCACTGCAAGCATCTTACGATGAATGCTAATGGGATTTGTATATTCCCTATGCAAGTGACGTTTATCGATGACTTTGTATTTTGATCGGTTGTGTTTAATTTGGAATGTTTTTGACCGTGGAATCTGTGCAGCTGATCTGTACTCAACATTTTAAAACAAATTTTATAAAATGCATTTGTGCGAACGTATCTAAATGTTAAATTTAAGTCGGGCGTGAATGGCTATATAGTTTTGTAAAGTTATATTAAGGGAGGGTAATCTTAGGTTATTCATTTCGTGGTTGAATTGGCTCAATGGATTGGATATATTTGTGTAATTAGTAGATGTAGTATGAGGTCCGCTATGGGCAGGATTGCATATATACGCCACACACCTTCTGTTTGCCTATGGATGGGTTTGTAAGTCGGCAGAAGACCGCAGTCCATTCCTATGGAGTTTTTTGTTTATTGTTCTACTTGCCAACAGATGTCACATTCCTGTTGGTGGAGAGTCCATGTCTTCTCTAATCTACTTACTGATTCAGATGTACTTTCCTGACAGTATAGTATTTTGTGTTGTCGTATCATGCTACATTGAATACATGAATGTATCAGATGGATTGGCGCCAGTTGATTGTGAAATTTGTTGCCTAGGGTTAAATCAGGGAAGAATATTTTCTTTTCAAATGCAGATCTATGTAGTCTATTCATACTTGACTATCTAAATAAAATATTAAACTCATTGAAACTTAGTTAAATGTAAAATTAAAAGATTAATAGAAAAATCTAAAATGTTGAATTTATTCCTCAAAATTTAAATGTTATTTTATATGTGCGTAAATAAATATTTTTATGTGTTAATTTCTGGCAGTGGCTTTTATTTATTGATATTTAAGATATAAATTAAGATATAGATTTTTATCTCTGCGTCTCCGCTGAGCTAGTGACTTGGGCTAACGATCGGAATATTTAAATAAAGTGGAATCTTAACAGCGCGTATCTGCCTACTTTATAAATTTTTCTAGGCTCAAATGCCTAGATGGCGCCCTGGTAGTTGCAGATATTGTTTTTGCAGTTAGATTCGATCTTCACTTTGATTTCGATCGTTATAATATATATATATATGAATTAAATGTTTATGTGGATTTTATTATATAGAATAGAAGAGATATATATCCATTAAATGGAGAAACATTTCAACTTTTGATGTTATTATTATAAGAACAACCGTGTTTTGCCTCAGGAATTGTCAATTAGTAGTAAAAGATAGTCTCTTTGTAAAATCAAAAGTTAAACTTCATTCTCAGTTTAATAGATATTATCTCATCTCTCTCTCTCTCTCTCTCTCTCTCTCTCTCTCTCTCTCTCTCTCTCTCTCTCTCTATATATATATATATATATATATACATATCTAAAATATTATATATATATATATATATATATATATATAATATTTTCACAGTTATATGATGTAAATGATTTTTTGGGTAAAACTGTGTGTTATTTTTTATTATATACCAACATTTTGATGAATTCGCATCCACTATTGTCAAGGTAAACTCTTGAAAGAAAATTTGCTCCATCTATGTCCTCTAATATTGACTTTAAATTAATGAGTGGTAAAATTAAGAAAAAAACATACATTTTGATAAACCTCATATTTTCAATACTAAACTATTCCAAACTGATTCTCATGCTTCATCTCACACTCAGTCACATTACAGTTTCAGATCGAACAAATTTTCTTTCAACAGTTTCCTTTTTTTAATTTTTTAAACTCTTTTCACAACAATATTAAATTTACTATGGAAATAGAAAATAATAATCAATTACCTTTTTAGATGTTTTGATTAAAAGAAGGGAAGATGGTTCTTTATCCCATGGTATATATAAAAAACCAACACACACCAGGAGATATCTGCATTTTTCTTCTCATCACCATCCTGCACAACTATTTTCACTGGCAAAGACATTATTGGATAGAACAAAGACTTTCTGATGATAGCCATTTTCACCAGGAACTTTTTGCTACTAATAAAATGCTTCTTCATAATGGTTTTAATTATAACATTGTTAATAGGGTTTATACATATAAAAAAAAGATTTTGATACATCAAAATTTAAGACAATTTTGTCATATATAAAAGGAATAGCTGATAAAATTGGTAACATTTTAAAAAATAATAATATTCACACAGTTTACACTACTTATTAAAAAAATTAGTGAAATATTTCCACTTGCTAAAGATAAAATTGCTTTGGAGTGTCATGATGTATATGAAATTCCATGTTGGGTCTGTCCATATACATATTTGTACAGACTAATCATAGAATAAATATTAGAAAGGGAGAACACATTCTGGCATTCAGATAAAAATCTAATTCATCAACTATTTATTCTCATATAAACTTAACAAATTATGATATCAATTTTTAAAAAACAAATATTTTAGCAAAAATTGAACAATATTAGAAGAGATTGCTAAGAGAAGCTATAGAGATTTTTAAAAGGCCCAAGAGCATAAATGAAAGGTGTGAATTAAAGAAGATTAATAACATTTGAAAGAAGCTATTGGAAGAGAAAATAAATTTTAAAACTTCTCAACCAATAGAATTTAAATATGAGGAGAAAGAAAACGGCAAAAACGATTTTAAATCTCACACGCATTCTTATGATTTAAGAAAGAGGACACTCTGAGGAAGGTACTTGATATTGTTTCCTAAACGTCAGCATTTAGCTGTTTCACTACACGGAATATGCCACAAATAGTAATAATAATATGACATATTTTATCCGTGAAAATATTAGAATTAATATATATATATATATATATATATATATATGATATTCTAGTCATTGCTTAAAAAAAAGCACATGATCATTCTCATCTATTATTAAAGAAATGTTCATTAATAAAATACCTAAATGTTGTCTTGACAATTGGATAATGACAATATTTTATTAATTTATTTTAAGTATTGATTGGACTCTTATAATTTGTATATAATAACTATGTATAAGTATGTCTGTATGTATATTAATTTCTTGATTTTTTTTTAGAAATTGAATGTAGAATAAAAATTTACAATATTACTCAGGAACCTATACCTGCACAGATGCACAAAGAGTTATGTCTCACTGTATACTGTGAAGCAGAAGAAGGTGAATATGTACAAAAAATTGAGTTTAGTGATAATAAGGAAGTGATGTTTTTTTATTTCCAACTTCCTCGCAGAAGATCTTATGTTGTTATTGCAGATAAATATGACAGAATGCTAGAATTTAAGTCAGGATCTACTCAAACTGTATGTTTTCGTGAACTTTCTGAAGATGATATAAAAAAAACTTATGGGGTTATGTGTGAGAGTGCTTCTCTATCACCTGGTAATATGAGAGTATTGAGTACAGATATTACAAGTTTTTCAATAATATCAAAAGGTACAGTATGAATATATATATATATATATATATATATATATAATTTAGAAAAAACCTCAATTAGATTAATATAACAAAATATACTTCTATGTTTTTAAAGAGACAACTTATGCAAAATATTGTGTAAATATACTCACAGGTTTTACAAATAACTATCTAAATATTTTTTTATGAAATTGGAATGGCAATCTCACATCATGTCAAGCATCGGACAGAAACATTATTTCTCATAGGATAATTTTAGTGAGCATTGTCACCATTTAATTAATTGATTTTCATTAGATATCTTAACTATAATATCTATCAATTTATCTTTCTGCCTGATTATTTATCTTCTATCTATCAATTTATATATCTTCTTTGTATCTATTTATTTCTCTATTATATTTATCTCTCTCTCTGTGAATGTGTGTCTTAACCACATATGCTGCTATTATAATATCACTCCAAAAACTAAGGAGGAAAAAAAATGTCTTATTTCACAACCACCCATTTTATTTTCTATAACCATCTTCATTAAATGATGTAATGTGTCTGTTGGATTTTAGTAACTGCTGTTTTACACATACAATTATCTGGGGAAGAATGACCATAGGTTATATATATATATATCAATTGTACCAAGATCGTATTGGTATATACTATAATTTTGTCTAAAAAATTATTAAAATAAAATACTATTCATTAAAAGAAATTAGTATGTAAATGTTAAAAGTTTTTTTATTGGGGTTTGTTTGCGAAAAGCAAAAAATAAAAGTCTAAACAATTTTTTTTTATTATTGTTAATTTAAAAAAAATATTGTTCATAAAATTTATAAATGATTGATTAGAAAAAAGGAAAGAAAGAGTTGAAGCTAAAAGTTTAAAAATATAAATATTTTTTTATTTAAGTCAAAGAAGAAAAAGTCATCTTATAATCTAAATAGTGAATTGATCTTAAATTATATATGTGTGTAAATGACAGATTAATGTGAGTGTGTTAGTAAAATATGTATGTGCGATTGTAAATATAGTATAAATATGTGTGTGTTAAAATGAAATAAATAAAAGTTAAAAAATTAAAAACAGTCAGCTATGGCCACTAATTAAAAATGTAAAAATTACATGTTTGTGATGGCTGCAAATTAATATCTCTAACAACAGGATTAAATGCTTATCTCAAGGAATGCAATTAAAATTAGGAAGGAATTTCGACAAGAAACATACCTGGATGATATCAAAATGACAACAGGTCTTATGCATAAATAGTCCAGTTTTTCATCAGACAAACAGTTGAGAAAACAGTTGAGATGAGATTACAGTTCAGTTGAGAAAACATTTGAGATAACAATTCAGAGAACAGTTGAGTCAATTAATCAGTCTTCTATCAGTCAATTAATTAATGTTTATCAGAGCAATGCATTGCTAATCATTGGAATCATACAACTTTCTCTAGCCTGAGTCCAGTGAACATCTAACTTGCCTGGAAAAGGATAATGCTTGCTTAACAACTTGAAATCCACCATCAATAGTTAACTGTCTCTAAGAATAGTACCACTGAATAATAATAAAATTCCTTATGAAAATGTTGAATCCAGATGGCTCGAAATATTCCCTCTTTAGAAGCAGCAACCACGAAGAAAACAAAGTTATCTATAAAAATAAATTTCACAGCAAACAGCATGACGTCATCCACATTCCAAAATCCTACGTAATAACATTTTTCTTATTCAAAATTTTAAAGTAGCCATCACATTAGTTGAAGCATTCCAGAGTCAAATAATAATGTACTCTATAAGCATGTATAAACAAACTTTTGATGTACATGTGTTAAAATATTGTGTGTGTAAATGCATTAGGATATATTGATTTCATTGTATTTTAAATGTCAAATATTATTTAATTCTTTGTTATATTATATTGCTATTATATATGTGTGAGTCTGAAGTTATGATAAGCCTTTGTTCAGTTAAATAAGTTTTCATAAGTAACTTGAAATTAGAATAATAAATATTTAGTAAAATAAATTATCTTGAAACCTAAAGGTTAAATTTGTTGGTAAATTATTTATACCACTAATTAAAGCAATAATTTGTGAATGTATTATAATAGACTGAGCTAGTCATCAATATATCTTAAGCATTAAATTAGTGGCCATTGTTTAAAGCATGTCATTTATCCTCTGTGTAAGTAAGTGGCACCTGTGTTTCTACAAAACAAAAAGTACTTTGAACATGGTGTTGAATTCAACAGACAAGAAGAAATCTGTTTCCTTAAAATGTGGTCAGTTAGATATATTTCACAGATATATTTACTTGCATGGATTCAGGTGCTCTTTGAGTACTCTCTTCTCTGGCTAAAAGTCCATGGTGGTGCAATACATAAATTGCAAGGAATTGATAATAAATATTTATTTACTCATGTAATTTTGATTTCATAAGATTATTTAAAAAGTTAAAGTAAAAAGTTTGTTTCTTCCATTAGTGTTTGGTAAACAATCCACCTGGTACAATTGTCTCCCAACATGGGTGCATGAATCTGAGAAACAACAGTAATTAAATACTTTGTTTCTTGTTTGAAAATAAAAAAATTTAAAGAAAAGCTAAATTATGTATTTTAAAGTGGATTACCTTAAAAAAAAGAATTAACCGAACCTTTTTTCTTTAAATGAAAAGAGATTTTGACATTTATGTTAGTTAAAATAAATCATTCTGTTAAATCAGAAATAGTTGGATATTTTGGGTGGAGTTATAGCGTTAAGAACGGGTAAAGGAAAAGGACAAAGGGGTAGAGTCAGTCATATTTTCTGTTTTAGAAAAATAAATAAACAGTAGTATTTAAATTTAGTTTAATGTAAGTGCTAGTTTAAAAGAAAAAAAATGAAATTTTCGAAAATGGAGCCAAAAGAAAGCTTCATATATTAAAAAAATTCCCAGTTGGTAGATAAATAGAAAGAAGAAATATCAGAGATGTAGATGATGATGAAAATGATGATAAATATGATGGAAGAAATGCATCAAAAATTTAAGAAAAGTCTGTGAGAAATGCAAGAAATCAGCAAAGTCAACAAGAGCTCAAAGCAGAATTGAGGGAAGAAATCAAGCAATGTCAGCAAGAGTTCAAAGCAGAATTGATGAAAGAAATGTGTCAAAAATTCAGGTAAAGTCAACAAGAGCTAAAAGCAGAACTTAAAGAAAAAATTAATCAGGTCAAAGGAGAAATTAAGGAATTCACAGCAGAAATAAGATGTGAGATAAAAGGAAAGCTAGAGAAGAGCCAAAAAATTATAAAGTTATATTTTACTAAATAAAGTCAGGAAGATAAAAATGAATTCGAGGTAGTAACAGATGTAAGTGAAAGGAAGATTGAATTAGAAAATATAGTAGAACAAGATGGCATTAAGTATAGTGAAATGAAAATAAAAATAATAAAGATAGAAAATAATGGAAGAGAGTTTTCAAAAAGAAGTAAAAATGAAAAGGTGAAAGTAAGCATTTGTGTTCATTTTAAATGTAGATTTAAAACATAATGAAAGAATAGGAAAAATATTCTCAGTTTGAAGTAATATGGACTGTTTCTAAATATAAAAGTTTTCTGTTTTACAAAGTTGAAAATAGAATGGAACAGGAAATAGATAAAGAAATAAATTATAAGTGAGGGATAGACAAGAAGAAAAATTTTGTTTGCATTATAAAGTTAGTAGAAAGAAAGAAGGAACCACCTGACATAGTTTAAAAGTTAGTAATCAGGCAGAATAGTAAAGGAAAGAAACAAAGGACTGGAAATGGACAATGAGTATGAATATGAATATTCTAACGTAAATAAATCTGATAAATTTAAATCTGAAACTTCTATTTAAAATTAAATAATAAATTTAAAAATAAACAAATAATAAATGAAATGTTTGGAAGTAATAATACTAATAGAAGCTTCAGAAAATAAACGATTTTTTTTTTTTCATGCACATGGTTATAAAGAAAAATGCTGGCACATAAATAGGTCAAATAAAATCAATAAAATCAAGTTAAATAAATAAGTATAATATATCTGTAGAAAATAATAAATAAAGTAGTGTAATAAAATAAAATTTTGTTTTGAATACATGCAGGCTAATAAAAGGAAGTAAATAAATAGTTTAAAGTAATCCACTCAAATAAAATAAATAAAAACATCTGTGTAATAATGAATCACAATGAAGTAAAATAGTTTTTTTTTAAATACACACATGTTTAAGAAATGTTTTAAATAATATTTGGGAGTAATTTAATACAAATAAATGGTTTAAGATAATGTCCATGTGAATTTAAAAACAATATTGTAAGGTTAATAAATAAAATAAAAGTCAATTTAAGTTATATTAAGAGTGTATAAAGGTTTAAAATTAAAGGAAATGAGGGTAGCAAATTGAAATAAGTTTTAGATAAGGATAAGTTAAAGCTGTTGGCTGGATAAAATTTAGCAACAGTAACAGACAGTCAGGGATTACTTCTCAAAGGAAATCCCCATCCTCTCTATAAATGTGAACTGATAACCAAAGTAAGTCACAAGTCATTTCTTTGGGGGTGAGTCTCTATATTTCACTTCTTTCATATTTCATTTCCAAAGTCTGGTAGAAAATCCAGCAAATGAAGCTTTGTTTTCAATATGAGTAAGTCAGTGTAAGCCAGCAACTCTGCATCCACATCTTTCTAAATTCCTGTGCTACAAAATTAGTGTTGTCCTCATGGTCATTATTTAGCACTTGGATCATTGTTAGCAATGTTGCCAGCATCAAAAGAAGAAAAGTATAATTGAAGATTGCCCTTAGCATGTAAAGTGTCAGACATTAGAAAGTAAACTTAGAAAAATAATAAATAATTTAAGATTTAATAAGGAATTAAAGTTATCAGAGATAAAATGGTCAAAAATGATACATTTTACTCTCAAACGGAGGGAGGTGTAATGTACCAAGATTGTATTGGTACATATCTATAATTATGTCTAAAAAATTATTAAAATAAAATGCAGTTCATTAAAAGAAAATAGTGTGTAAAAGTTAAGAGTTTTTTATTGCAGTTCATTTTCATAATGCAAAAAATAAAAGTCTAAAGAATTCTTTGTATTATTGTTGTTAGTTTAAAGAAAATAGTGTTCATAAAAGTTATAAATGATTGATTTAGAAAAAAGAAAAGAAAAAAAAAAGTTGAAGCTAAAAGTTTAAAAATATAATCTTAATTTTATCATAAAAAATATAATCTCCTTTTATTTAACTCAAAGAAGAAAAAGTCATATTAAAAACTAAATAGTGAATTGATCTTAAATTATATATGTGCATAAATGATGAATAATATGAACTTGTTAGTAATATATATATATATATATATATATATATATATGCGTGATTGTAAACATAGCATAAATACATGAAATAAATGAAAGCTAAAAAATTAAAAACACTCAGTGATGGCTACTAATTAAAAATGTAAAAAAAACATGTTTGCAATGGCTGCTAATTAACAGCTCCAACAACAGAAATAAGAGCTTATTTTGATGAATGCAATTAAAGACAAGGAAGGAATTTTGACAACAGACATAGCTGGAGGTTATCAAATGACAACAGGTCTTATAAATAAATAATCCAGTTTTTCAACAGACAAACAGTTGAGAAAACAGTTGAGTTGAGATTACAGTTCAGTTGAGAAAATATTTGAGATAACAATTCAGAGAGCAGTTGAATCAATTAATCTGTCTTCAATCAGTCAATCAAATGGTGTTTACCAGAAGCAATGTATTGCTAATCATTGGAATCATATGACTTTCTCTAGCCTGAGTGCAGTGAACATCCAACTTGCTCGGAAAAGGATAATGCTTGTCTGACAACTTGAAATCAGCCATCAATATTTAACTGTCTTCAAGAATAGTACCACTAAATAATAATAAAACTCCATAAGAAAATGTTGAATCCAGCTGGATGGAAATATTCTCTCTTGAAGCAGCAACCAGGAAGAAAAACAAAGTCCTCTATAAAAATAAATTTCAATGTGCATGTTTTCAAATGTTGTGTGTGTTAATGTGTTAAGATATATTGATTTCATTGTCATTTAAATGTTAAATATTATTTAATTCTTTGTTATATTATATTGCTATTATATATGTGTGAGTCTGAAGTTATGATAAGCCCTTGTTCATTTAAATAAGTTCTCATAAATAAATTAGAATTAGAATAATAAGTGTTTAGTAAAATAAATTATCTTGAGACCTAAAGTTTAATTTTGTTGGTTAATTCTTTTTACCACTAATTAAATAAATTATTTGTGGATGTACTACAATAGACTGAGCTAGTCATGGGTATATCTTAGGCATTTAATTAATGGTCATTGTTTAAAGCACGTTATGATTGCGCATGATATTCATCAAGTTATATCAATCCGTGAACTAAAATTAAGATTGTAATCAACTGTAACTTTAGTTATTTAAATTTGTTGTTTGAGTGAGAGCAGTGAAATAGCTATAATAAAATCTCTTTAGGATAGTAAATAATCAGACTGTTGGCTATCTATGTTACCTCTCTTTCAGGTTGGGTGTAGCATGCTCACATATGATTTGACCAATAACTTTTTTCCAATATCTATGATACAATAATCTAACATTACTATAAATATCACCATAATTATTTTAATATTTTTATTGTTTAATAATAATTAATAAACAAACTTAAGATTATAATTATTTTACATTAAATAATATAATTAATCATTGATGTTTACCTATTCTAAAATATTAGCAAAGAGTTCAATTAATTATAATCTACGTTAAAAAGTGGATATTTGATAATTTGAGGCAAATATCTCTACTAACAACAAGGAATCTGGTAGGCTTTTCAATTTTCTATCAGTCCAATGGCTAAGAAGTTTATAAATCGACTACTAAAATTTGAAAGGGGGATTAGTTTTAAATGAACAAGGGGATTTTTCTGACCATCAAAGAAACTTATCTATTATTTTAAGTATATAAATTATTTAAAGTTTATGATTTTCTATAATGAAAATATAAATTATTCATTGTTTTTAAATACTAAAGCATGGAGTAAATTTTAAAATATTCTTCATCTACACAAAAGACACATTATAACCACCAACTGATGATTCAAAAACTGGAGTTTGTGAACAATACCAAGGTTTAAGCAAAAAAAGAGCTATCATGTTTAAGTTATACCATAAGCAAGTTAATAAATTTGTAAGCATTAATTTTGCTATATTACCTTATAAATGTTTTATCTATAACAGCCATAAAATATGTAACCAATGCCTCTATTATGAATTTAAAATTGTGATACAAGGTAGTTTCGGATCTTATTCTTATAGGAGAAAATTACAAGTGAACTATATTAAAAGTTATTTCTATTTTAATTGCTAAATAACTCACCTGGTACATGTATAAATGGTTTTTTTTATTAAAATGGAATATTTTAAAGAAACATATATGATATTAATTTCTATGTAACACTATAGAATTTACAGAATATGTAAGAAATAATTACATTATTTTATTATGTTTAAAATTAGTAATAATAACTCATACCAGTCTAAGTTTCATTAATTATGAGTGGATAAACTATTATCGCTAGAGTTCTCAGAAATACTTTTACTGAAATTCTTAATATTAAATATCATAAATTACCTCGAAATCATGGAAAAAACAGTATATGCTTCATTTAGCGGTAATAGAATTCTTATGATTATTAAATAAAATAATATTATCTATTAATATTACGTCAGTTCATCTTAATTTCAAATTGGTAATTCATTATATTAATAATATTATAAATTTATTTAAACACACATTCATTACGTAAATAATATACATTAAGGCTGTAGCCTCAATCACATGTGTATAAAATGCGATAGTAGGGACCTCTACAGGTCTTTAAACCACAAGCTTACTCTTGGAAAAAATGCAGACTTAATTAGTTAAGTATTGAATAGCTTCACACTCTCAGATCGAACTGCTTCAGTTTCACCTATTTAAATAGAAAGTAAGTTGAAGTAAAGAAGGGGTTCCCCTCTTTTGGGGTTCCCCTCTTCCAAGAGTAAGCTTGTGGTTTAAAGACCTGTAGAGGTCCCTACTATTGCATTTTATACACATGTGATTGAGGCTATAGCCTTAATGTATATTATTAATAATATTGTGAATTTTAAAAGTATAAAAGATAATTATTGGAAAGGAGGATTATACCTTAAATGAAATAATTATATACCACAATGATGTTCATCTTTGCTGCTATGTGTTCTACCAGTTTAAAAATATTAAAAGTTCTAAAAAACAGAGAGATTATAATTAGTTAATAATTTTGGAAATTCCTCTACAATTAATAATAATTGATCCAATACATTATGATTCTAATAAATACATTGAAGATTGGTATTTATATACATTTGTGATAAATAATAAAATTTGTAATGATGATATTATGAAAAATAATAATCCGTGCTACTTATGTATTTGAAGCTAAATGTAGAAGTTGATGCCTCTCAATAATTCAATTGGTTTATACACAGGAAGAACAAAGTACTTTAATCACAGTATTTAAATAAAAAAAATGCAGTAGGAAATGCAATGTAATAAGAGTATTATTTTAAAAAAGCAAAAAAAAAACATTATAAGACCTCAAAATAATTCTGCAGTTTAAACTGTTAAATTGAAGTTTTTTTTTCCTTGATTCGTAGAAAAAATATGAAGAAATGTTTTTTTTTTAAATCTATTTTGTATTTCATTATAATTGTATGTTTATTTAATATATAGGTTGTAGTCTTATAGACAAAGATGCCGCTCGATGACACCATTTTCATGCTAAAACACATAAAAATGCTGTTTATGTGACCGACACGTTCGAACCCACGTTTTCTATAATACAACTTTTTCTTGTGCTACAGATTGCAGGCCACTATGTTGCATCACAGTACAGCATGTATGTCACATTGCAGTAAATAAATTTGGCAAGTTCGCACAGTTTATACAATTGTTATGGCTGGGTGAAAGGTGGTGTGAATTTGAATTGCATGGAAATATTGTTTTGATTGAATTTTTTTTTTAAAGTATTGAAATGTTCAGATTTTCTAAAGTAATAATTATGTGACTCTTTACACCATACTGTATTGAAGTTTTAAGTGGGAAAATGTTGACAAGATATATGTGTAAAATGAATTGGAATTAGGTAACGCATCAAGTAACGTACTGTTCATAACATTCCATGAGACAAACAATATTCTACCGTGTGTTTATTTTTGAAGTGAAAAATAGCAGTAACACAAGAATATCCAGTAAGAAAATTACAATTCTACACTCTTTTTTTAAATTTCATAAAAAGCATATATTATAAACATGGTTAATAAGTAAAGAAGACATTTTATATATATACTTGTTGTTGTTTAAAAAACTTTTACTTTTTTTTCCTCCGACTACTGTTATACTGGTAATACAGCATCGATTGATCCATGCCATAAGATGGCGCTGTTTCTAGTGAAAAATGAATAGATATAATGTTACTAGGCTGATTTGATTATTATTATTTTGTAAAGTTACCGTGTGTTTTTTTTTTTGGTCTGGATTTTTTTTTTTTTAGGACCGCATTTGCTTTTTTTTTTAAATAAATAAATTGATTTTTAAATATTTTTTTTAATACATTTTGTAAAAACCCTTTTTTCCTTTATTTTTTTGTAAAACTTGTTGTTTAACAAAATTGGATTACGGTCTTTTTTTTTTTTAAAGTAACTTTTTTTTTTGTTCGCTTTTGATTACGGTCTTCTTTTTTTTTAAAGTAACTTTTTTTATTTTTTGTGGCTTTTTACTTTCATTAAAATACCACAAAGGCAGTTCTTCTGGGTGAGGAGAATATTTCTCTGTTCAAGAAAGGCCACCGCATCTGCTTCTGTAGTCTGCCATTGAAATGTTTTGATCTTGAAAAAGTGTCGGAAAGTGTGTGACTTGATCATGAACTTTGCCGAATTGTGACTAACACTCCTCATTAACTGAATTCTGACCCCTGACAATGAAACCAGAGGCGTTTGAAAAATTGTTACAATTTTTTCGAACGAAAATAAAAAAAAATACATCAAAGCCAAAAAAAAACAAAAATGTTATTATATAGTTTTTGACATTCAAAATACAGAAACCTTCACATCATATGCTGTACAATAGTTAAGAGTAATGTTTATAGAGAGTCTTGCATACTTGTCACTAATAATGTTCAACATACTAGAGATGTTGGGGTAATGGGTGCACTTCAACATCTTAGCGGTTGAACAGTTTACTAGGCTGTAAAATCTATGAGCGGCTTTGTAAACAGCATATTTATCGATGCTGTATTATCGTTATACTTTGCTGAATATATTTATGTTTATTGTTATCATTTATTTTATATATATTAATAAAAAAAATATTTACAAAAATACGATTTTGATATTTTTTATTTTAGCATTACAAACAACAGAACCATAACCTTAAACCTAACCCTAAAACTAACCATAAACCTAACCCTAAATCTAATCCTAAACCTAACACTAACCCTAAACCTAACCCTAACAAGTTTTACATTTTGTTGTCATTCTATTTGAAGTAAAAAATAGCGGTAATATCTGTTTCTCTGTAAATATATATATATATATATATATATATATAAAATGAAGACTAAAAAAGTAAAAAATAGCTGTAACACAATAATATCTGTTTCTCTGTAATAATTAAAATTTAAAAGGAAGACTAAGAAATTTTACTTTTTATTCTGATTATGAGTTTTTAAACAACAACCAAAAAAAGCCGTAACCCCACTAAAAAAATATCCGATCGAAAATTGTTTTTTCTAATAAAGCAAAATAAAAAACACGAATCAAATTGTAATTTGTTGATTTTATTTCACATTTATTGTTATCATTTAATGTGTATATGTTGATAAAAAATAATATTTAAAAAAGATGATTTTTGTGTTTTTTTTATTTTCACATAACAAAAACACATCAAAATGATTAAAATCAATGGCCTTGGAATGTTCATATTTTATAGTTTTAGCATGGAAAGGGTGCCATTGAACAGTGTCTTTGTCTATAATACTAGCACCAATATTTATATGTATTTAGCAGTCAACTTGCTTTTAAAATAAAAGAGTTCCAAAGTAAGTTATATTTGAATGTAGTTTTATATTAAAAACGGATCACAAGGATGGTAAAATCATTTAAGAAAAAAACATTATTATGTCACTTTTTGTTGCTATGACAAGAGCTTGGAAGGTAAAATTCATTTTTTATTGAATCTATGCTGATTTAATATTTTATTTTGTATTGTATTATGTGACTATTTACTAATTATAGTTATTAACCATTGTTTGGAGTTGATAGTTATTATTTTAATTTCCACATGTTAATTGATGATTATATTATGTTTCTTTGGTGTTCACACTTATTATGTATATGTTTATTTGCAAGATTTGACTGTTGTCATGTTAGATAATTATGACATGATGTGTGTTTATGCTTGTTATTTGTTTTTATATCTATGTCATCTCATGTAAAAGACCTTTTTAACCTGCGTGAAAGTGTGAAGTCATTATCATGGGTGGACCACAGAGATCTCAATGGACTTTTGAGCTAATTAAGGTCTATACTGTTACAAAAATTTTGTGTAGTTTTTGATAAGAGGTTAAGTGCACTTTTCTCTTCATATCTTTTAAGTGTCCCAAATAGTGGCTCCTGAATATCATACCAGCCATTGTCATGAACTGACACTGTCATCTAGGTTACTTACTTACATATCCATCTTTGTTCATCACTGTTATACTTATGGATATATTGCATATGGCAATAAATTTCAACCCATTAACTCTTCATAGTTTAACATTTAAAAACAATAAAATCATCAATTGATAATGTATGAGTGAGATCTGTGAAATGTTAGCATTAGACAAACAATGATACTAAAATAGTAATATCTCCGTTAAATATTAATTTATATTAATATATTATTGTACCAGTTTATTATCAGTTCAAAATGATATCAAATGTACATACCATATTTTATGTTTGCTAATCTTAATTAATTATTAGTAAACTATAATTTTCAAGAATATGTGTAAATAATGATAATAAACAGAGCAAAACTCTCCATTCAGGTGGCAATACTGTATGGAGAGTTTTGCTCTGTTTATCAACAAGTAATGTGCTAGTATAGGAAATGTGATCATGTGATGCTTAATGGTTTAACACCAATCCTGCCTAATAGGATAGTGGTGGCTATGGTTGTAAAAGAGCCAAAGACACCAAAATGTATGGGTGCTGAACTGAGTTCAGACCCATATGACTATATAAGCTATTGAGCTTAGATTGAAAATATTTTTTGTGTTTTCAATTTCATTCTCATAGTTTTGTAGTTATGTAGAGATAAAAGGTGGTTGCTAGAAGGTTGCATTAGATCCTAAGATCTAGATGCAGTGCTGTCAGATCCAAAGCTCCTCACTGACGAAGGCCACAAGCCAGAAACTAGTCTGGACATATTGGATGAGTAGGCATTAGATAGGGATTTTATGCACAAGCCTTCTGGCATCCATTGATTACTCTGTTTAGCACAGGTGGCAATACTGTATGGAGAGTTTTGCTCTGTTTATTAGCAATTAATGTGCTAGTATAGGAAATGTGATCATGTGATAAATAATGATAATATTGTAAAAATGTAATGGCATATGGTAAATTTGATTTTGATTTGACAAAGTATTCTTATATTAGTATTAGAGTCTTGCTAATAAATTAAATAATTTTTTGGGGGAAATTTGGTAAGTTGTCAGTAACATTAAAAAGACACTAGAGAATGCAAACTATATATGTTCTCTACATTTCTAGATCCACTAATTAGTATTAATTTTTAACTTAAACAGTTTTATTTTTAAGTAAAAATTCTTAATCCCAAGGGATTAACCATTCCCCTCTCATTCTATATCACAATGGATAAGTCTATCATCTCAGATGATCAATATAAATACCTTGAAGAAATTATCATGAATCCTAATACAGAAGCAGTCATTTCCAATTCAAAAAAATATTTTTAAATCTCCACCCTAACTTAGAAAATCACCTTCTAAACCATCTTTCATGAATAAAAAATCAAATTGTTGACAAGCTCACTCCAATAGTCCAATTATTGGCGAAATAATGCAAGAAAGAAGACACAGGAGAGATCATTGTAACCAAGGAATCCCCAAGCTTAGACATAAGAAATGTTCATTTTTTAAAAGCATTCCTAACAGTTATAATACATCCTGAATTATAATTTGGGAAAAACTCAAATGAGTGCCATGAGGATTTATATTTCTGATAGAACCCCCCCCCAATCACTCTGCCTTTTCCTCTAATCATAAAGGCAGCTATGCAAACATTACCCAAAGAGGCCTAGAAGAACCTAAAGTTATCCATTGGGAATACATTCAAAAATGGTGACATTTTCAATTTCCAGTGTAATGAATGTGATGAAACTATACTTGATAACTCAACATGAATTAATTATTCTGTTATACATATAGATCATGCCAACTCAAATGACATTATAGCCAAGTTTAAAACCATGAACTCTCCACAATCCCACAGAATGTTTTTGAATTTTTACAATCATAATTCCTTAGTTTTGGCCATCACCAAATCTAATTAAAACTTATTTATATTCCTGGTAGTAGAAATCTGTAGTGATTTAACAACTAAAAAGCTGTGGAAACTAGTCTTCAAAGTACTGACACACCCCAAACTATTATATGGTAGTGGAATTCCATACCATTACACACAAGTATATGTTCCAAAAATCCATACAATTTTAAGCAAATGCTAGTCCATGTTGACATGAATTGACCCTCCATTCTCATAGGCCAAATCAGAAACTGTTTTATAAATTTTAAGGAAGCAGACTTTATCTTTTTGCTTCCATCTCCAATTTTAAAATATATATTGGAAACATGTGCTGACACACTCATCTACACCAATATGAACACCTTCAATTGGACACTTAATAAAGGGATATCCCCAATGGATATCCCAAACAACCACCTTACTGATATCTTCCCCTAATCATATTGTTTCATTATGTTTCTCCACAATGCTTTTTTCTGCAGACTGAGAATACACCTAGTTAGGGATTGTCCCACTAGGCTAAAGTTGTATTCCTATCAATACCACACTGACTATGCTTTTGATATCTCAGTTATTTACATCTCTGGCAATATCAATTATGAAACAGATCTCAAAATCAACATGGTTACACCTCATCTGGACTTAATTGAAGAAATAAAATCAGGCCTCACTTCTCCTTCATTTCCTTCACAGGATTTCTTTTACCAATCAATGACTCACATTCTATAATTGTGGAGGAATTAATGTTGATTAAACTCCAAAAATGAAAAAAGTTGAGAATCTGATTCCACATCTAAGCCTGATTACATTTCTCATCCACAACCAGACATCTACCAATCCCAATCAATTCTGAATCAGCTCTCTAGACAGAAATACCGAAATTACCAAAATCCCCAAAACAGGAATTCCAAAGATCAGACTACAAGTGATTCAATGGGTCAAAAAGAGATATGAAGTGGATTCCTGTTATCTATCTACCCTTTAAGGAAAATTTGAAGACAATGGACAATCACATCATTTATCCTAATGTCTCACAACCCCTGCTTATTTCCTCATCTATAAATAAACTGAAGATCTCTGGATTTAATGTCAGCATCCATAATACTCTCCACATTAATCTTTTTGCTTACTAGAGCACCAGATACTCTCTCATTTTCAATCAAACCATCAACAATTTTTTAGAAAACTTTTCTGGTTTAGATAGGGAAAATCCAGGAAATCGATAAACTCACCCATCCACAGATCTATGATGCCATGTTGTAATGTCTCTCCTTGCCTAGCCATGGAAATGAATCACTGCCACCTAAATCTTCATTCCATAATAACTTCACACACTTATAAGGAGGGCCTCTGCTACATGCATTTTGTTCCCTGTGGTCTTCCTTCTTCTCATTGATTTGTCCATTACTCCAAAATAAAGGGAAAAGGGTGACCCATGAGGATCTACATCTTTTGTAAGAACTGTCTTATCTGATATTAAAGAACTCTGTTCCTATTATCTAATCAAAAGACGTTTTTTCATTACCTATATTAATCAATTATTTTCTCTACAGCATTATTTCTACGCTAATTCACTGTTGCATTTATGCTAACATTTGTTAAATCCGATATATTTTAATGATCATCCCTCATTGTAAATATTATGTCTCTCTATACATTCCACATTCCCTAAAATCATATATCCTAATATATGTACAATGATTAATCTAATAAAGTATACTTTAATAAAAAATAGTATCCTCATTATTATTATTATTATTACTATCACCATTATTATTACTTTATATTATCAATATTATTATATGTTCAACATAATAAATTCTTATATTTAGAGAATATGAAAATTTACTATTTACTGATTAAAATGTAATTGGTACTATGCAGAGACAATATTTTACAATGATATATTGAAAACAAAACATTTGGTTTTAAATAAAGAATATCCTAATAAATTGTATGCTACAATCATTCACCAACCTTAGTCATATTAATGAGAAGTCAAATTTAAATTACTCTTAGATGATGTTATTATTATCCTCTTATTATTATTGTAATCGTGATCAAAATAATTTTAAAATTATCTATTTGTTAATATGATTATGTTTACAATATTATTATGGATTCATTGAGTTGTTATAAAGTTTAGAGTGTCTATTTATTGTTATTAATAAAAGATGTTTAATATATTTTTGTAATTCCCTTTTGGGATATAATTTATGTTAATTTTTTATATTTGACTAGCAGTAAATTACCTCTTGCTGATCTAAAGACACATTATAGAAATATTGAATTCTAATGTCATATGAACCCAAAAGAATTACTGATTAATAAGTTTAAACTTTGATTTAATTTGTTAGATTTTATATCTTAAGCCATAAGATATATATATATATATATATATATATATATATAGATAAGAGATTAAGGTAATATATATATATATATATATATATATATATTACCTTAATCTCTTATCTTTAGTCTTATTTTTATAGATTAATCAAAATCCCAAAATTTAAGCATTTGTCTTTGATTATTGAAACATAGAACCCCTTGCTTTTATTTCAGTATTAAAAAAGTAATGTTCCAGGATTTCATTCATCTTCACTAACATTGTTGTAATAGTTCACTCATATTTTTCTTTTTATTCTATCATCATCTTATTTTATTACACATATTTTTTATCCTTACTTGATTTCTATTTCATTGCAGAAGCACCTATCCATTACCTTAACACATCCTATTTCTTCCCATTCTTAGGTCCATTCATTATTCATTTACAATAGTTAAGTATTTCTTGCTTTTCATTACCATTCTAACCTTCTACATATTTATGCATTTGCTATATATTTTATTTATCTAATTTTATTGTCATTTCCTAGATAGATATCTCCCTGTTTATTAATTATCTTATGTAATAGCAAGGTAAACATTTGTCTCTTCATATCACTATCTTTTCCTGTATTGAAAGTTAACTTAATCCATATGCTTTATCTAATATTATAATGATAGGATTTAAGATCAATGTACTATACTGTTTAGTGTACCAAAACTTCTCCTATTCATGCTGCACTCATATGTTCATGCTTACAGTAGCCAGTCCACTTTGTTCTCATGTTCATGTTTACTCTATTTTATTTATTTATACCATATTATATGTCCTGTTCCCATGTAAATGTGACTAAACTGCAGTTAAAGTGTGTATATATATATATATATATATATATATGTGTGTGTGTGTGTTAATTCTAATAATTTCACGGATAAAAGATGTCATATTATTATTACTATTTTCAGGATATTCCGTGTAATGAAAAAGCTAAATGCTAACATTTCAGTACAATATGAAGTATCTTCCTCAGAGCGTCCTCTTTCTCAGAGGACGCTCTGAGGAAGGTACTTGATATTGTACTGAAACATCAGCATTTAGCTTTTTCACTACATGGAATATCCTGCAAATAGTAATAATAATATGACATAGATATTCTACCAATTGATAAAAAAAATCCAACCTGCTAATTTGCAAACAACCTACTTCGAACAACAAACAACGAAAAAGCGACCAACTACTACTACTTCAATTTATATTATTTAACACTGGTTTACTATTTACTACCTTCACAACTCTTAATGCTATAAAACTTACTATTTAAAAACTACTACTTAAAACTTACGGGAAATAATGAACACTAAGCATCGACAAATAAAATATTAACTAATATTTTTTTTTATATTTTTGTCCTCCTAAATTTCCCTTTCAGAAAAAATGGTTAGTTCTCAGACAAAGTGTCAAATATCATCAATAGCGAACCATTAATAACATTCAACACTCGACTATAAAAATATATACTGATCAAATAAACACTTTATTATTATTTTTAAAAAGAAGAAAGAAAATCCCTTAGGTGCCAGCTAATTACATTAAAATTAGCATGTCCAGCTGGTCAGTATAATTCGGTGCCTGTAAAAAATCCGCTAGCTCAGTTGGTTCCAATTACCCACTAAGAAACAAAAAAAAGGTATCTTAAACACCCGCCTGTTTTAAACTGCTACTATTTACTAAAACTAAAATAATTTTCCCCCTGAATCATTCAAATAATACTTCGCTCCGTTAAAACTGATAATAACAACATTATACTGAATACCAAACATTTATAGATTTAACTTGGCGAATCTTTCTAATATACTATTATTAATGATTGGATTTTTTACCTCCTACTCTTATTAAGAAAATAAATATTTATACTTACCCGCATGTATCAGAATAAACATAAATATTTTAAGAAAAAATAATTTAAATGTTTTACTTTATTTTAAAATAAATGAATCATTTTATCTTATAATGAAACACACATACACTTTTTTTAAATATTAAAATAAGCATTTTAATATATTACTTGAGCAAATAAATTATACACATTACATCATATTTTATTATTATTATTTTTTAAGTTTAAGTTTAAAATTAATCACACATCTGTGCATGCCAAAAATATTATTTAATAGAGGCTGCTTTTATTTTATTATCGCAAAATATTATTTTTTGAATTTTTAAAGTTTATTTTCTTTTAAGTGTAATTCAGAAAGTTCAAAAGTTCTTTCAATAAAGTCTATCTTTATTTTAAGAAGAAATCAGAAATATTTATATCAAAGTTAAATAATTACCTAGGTTTTGTATATGACATAAACAGTATAATGGAATTATTTATTAAATCATCCACATCCAGTTAAATTGATTCCTTCATGGATCCTGTGACTTGTTATGATTTCCATGGCTGGTTTGGCATTCCCCACACTCTGCTGTCTATTTAGTCTATTTCAACATGATTACTTTCTGAACTAATTGCAGATCTTAAATGCATAGAGAGTGGCTATCGGTCAACTGCAAATACATTGTTTTTTTTTTAACAATGCATCATTTGTGAAATATTACTTCAAAAATATTTTATTAAAATAAGAAAGTCCGAACCAAGAATGAACAAAAATTGAGCTATTAATACTTTTTTGAACAATAGGAAACTATTTTTAGCAGCAGCATTCTTCTTCTAGTGAAATAAAATCAGCTTCTAGCATCTACTTTTTATTAAAAATTGCATACACACATGCACATATATTTATTTATTTATTATAGGATAAAACAAAATCTCTATTATTTTATTAAAAATTCATTTAAAATATTTAAATCATTTATTTATTACAATATTTTTTACTTCTTTTAAACACAAAAAAATATTTTATTTTAAACAGCTTGTTATTTTAAACAACTTATTATTTTAAACGGTGGCACCAGGTAAACATATGATCATCAAGCAATTATTGATGTGAGCATCTTCAATAGCAACCATTGGTGGCAATCATTGGTAAAAGCAAACAATTTTTGGTGCAACTAGCTAAAATTCATAGAATATATAACATTTTTGGAACTGCTATAATTAGGAACATCTATGAATAAAATGTTTAAAATAATTCTTTTTAAAAACAGTTTAATTATTTGTAATTCATAATAAAAATGAAAAATATTGAATAATTATTATGTTATTGATATTTTCAAGCAATTTTTTTTTTCTGCGGGTGCTGCAGTACTAAAGAATATAATACACCCTAGCTGCTACTGGTGACTGTATGAAAGAAATTGGCAGACAAATAGACAGATAGATAGACAGATCGATAGATAGATAGATAGACAGATAGGCAGATAGATAGATAGATAGATAGATAGATAGATAGATAGATAGATAGATAGATAGATAGATAGATAGATAGATAGATAGATAGATAGATAGATAGATAGATAGATAGATAGATAGATAGATAGATAGATAGATAGATAGATAGATAGATAGATAGATAGATAGATAGATAGATAGATAGATAGATAGATAGATAGATAGATAGATAGGCAGATAGATAGATAGGCAGATAGATAGATAGGCAGATAGATAGATAGGCAGATAGATAGATAGGCAGATAGATAGATAGGCAGATAGATAGATAGGCAGATAGATAGATAGGCAGATAGATAGATAGGCAGATAGATAGATAGATAGATAGATAGATAGATAGATAGATAGATAGATAGATAGATAGATAGATAGATAGATAGATAGATAGATAGATAGATAGATAGATAGATAGATAGATAGATAGATAGATAGATAGATAGATAGATAGATAGATAGATAGATAGATAGATAGATAGATAGATAGATAGATAGATAGATAGATAGATAGATAGATAGATCAAAGTTATGATTTTTAATTGACATATGATATCAATCCTCCTAACGTTATGTGAAATAATGCTCCTTCACAAGTTGAACCTAAAACAGTCATCATCAATGTAATAGTTGTTGAAAATGTCAAAGAAGAAAAAACATATATAATAATGAAAGCCATTACTGATATACTGTATTTAGATATTAATTACCAAGACATCCACAAAAATAGTCATAGATATAAAAAATGCAGTAATTCACTATTTGAAAAACGTTTTCAGATATTTATCTCTAGACAAAAAAAATGAAATCGATTTCCTAAATGTTAATAAGGAAATACATTTAGAAACAGTTAAAACATAAATTGTTTGACATTATAAGATTTACAAATCAAAAAGGTAAAAGAATAATAATCAGTAAAAATGAATAAAATGTTCTATAACATCTTCCTTTATGTCAATGGATTGCTCCTGCCAAATTGTTAGATTCTGCAGTTGATGATTAAAAGGAAACTAAAACTGAAACGAAGATCAAGATGAAACAAAAACTGTCAATCAGAGTTGAATAAAATAGTGTATGGATTAAGTTATCATGAAGGATATCTCCACTAACAAGCAAATACTTTGAGAGAGGTAAAAATTAATTTTAGAAAATGAAAGATGGCTTTTTCCCTCTCAAGCCTGAATGTGTTTGAAAAGAATAATGCTGATGAATAAATAATAGTACAATAATTTTGTCAAAATAAATAACATATCAAGCCTAAATATGTTAATCTCTAAAATGATTTGAACTTAACATGCAGAAAAGCATGATAAACAAATGGATAGTAATTAATAATCTATATTTACCATTTGTGAAGAAAGCAAGCATGTCTCTTATTTAAAAATTTTATTTTTAATTTATGGAAATAAAAAAGACGAATGAAATATTTACATGTAGAAAATAATTGTGTTAATTTCAAGAAGAAATGACTATGCATAGCTTTGACTTCTTGAACAATTTCATTCATATTTTAATTACATAAATTTTCAAAGGTACAATCATTATTTAATTTATTGAATTTACAAAACACCTTTAATTATTCAAGTGTGTGATTTTTTTTTCTTTTTAAATTTCATATCTTAAGACAGGATTACACTTTTTACTGATATATTTTTAAATCTAATACAAAAATTTAGATTATTTAATCAAACTTTTTAATTGTATTTCCTTAATGCTAGTATTAATTGCTTTATATATGAATGTGTGGAATGTCATGATCAGGACAAACTTATAAGTGCTGGTTCACACAAAATACATATATTGGAGATCATTTCTTGTTTTCACATGTATGTGTCATCTATATAAGATAAAGTGAATAAATGTAGGAATCTTGACAGGCTAAGATTAAATGCCTTCTACTTACATTAAATTTAGTATCAACAATATATTTGTAAAAAGGCAGGCAAAACTCTCCATACAGTAGTACCACGGAGTGCAACCCAGAATAATCAATGGATTCCAGATGGCTTGTTCATAAAATCCCCATCTAGTGACTACTCATCCAATAGCCTCATACTAGTACTAGCTTTTAGTTTTTATCAGTGAGGAGATTTGGATTTGATAGTAAATACCTAAATCTCATGATCTAATACAACTTTCCAGTAGCCACCTTTTATCTCAACTTAACTACAAAACTATGAGTCTAAAATTGAAAACACCACAGTGCTTTCAATCAGAGTGCATTAGCTTATATAGTTATATAGGTTTGAACTCTGTTCAGTACCTATACATTTTAGTGTCTTTGGCTCTTTAATAACCATATCAACCACTATCCTATTATGCAGGATTGGTATTAAACCACTAAACATTACATGATTATCATGTCTTATTCTTGCTCATAATTGCTATTAAAACAGGAAAAACTCTCCACCACTTAGTTTAAGCCAGAGTAATCAATGGATGCCTGAAGGTTTGTGCTTAAAATCTCCAACTATTGCCTATTCATTCAATTTTCCAGAATGATTTCTAGCTTGTGGATTTTATCAGTGAGGAGCTTTGGATCTGGGAGCATTGCACCTAGATTGTAGGATTTAATTCATCCCACCAGTAGCCAACTTTTATCTCCACTTAACTATAAAACTAGGAGTCTAAAATTGATAACACAATAGTATTTTCAATCGAAGATCATTAACTTATATGGTCATATATGTCTTAACTCAGTTCAGTACATATATATTTTGGTGTTATTGACAAAGTTTCCAAATGTATAGGTACTGAACTGAGTTAAGACCTGTATGTTTATAAAAAATAATGAGCTTGGATTGAAAAAGACTCGTAATCTTTTAGTTAAGTAGAGATAAAAAGTGGCAGCTGGGGGAGGGGTTGCATTAGATTGTAAGGATCTAAGTGTAGTTTTTTTCAGATCCAAAGTTCCTCACTGATAAAAACCATAAGCTATAAACTCATCTGGGGAAATTGAATGAGTAGGCACTAATCGGGGATCTTAAGCACAAGCTTTTATGCATCATTGATTACTCTGGCTTGCACTGAGTAGCACTATTGTATAAAGAGTTATGCCCATTTTAATAACAGTTATGACCAAGCAGAAGAAATTGTGATCATGTGATGTTTAGTGGTTCAATATATTTGTATTTAGGTACATTTACAAGCAGATAATATTAGACATACTTTCTTTAAATCATTGATAAAAAAAATTTTTTTAACCCAGTTTATACAATTTATTAATTTTCATTAAATTTGAACAGTTTGAAAATAGAACTTATTATATTAGTTTGTAATATGACTTTTAATAAATTATTACAAAATTAGAACATTATCTATTATTAATGGATTTAATACTTTAGTTTAAGATACTTTTTTTTTATTATATAACTTTCTTATTAAATTGATTGGGGTTTCCACTCACCTTTCACCCAATAACCTTATTAATTATTTGCTTAATTATTTCATTGCTTGCCATGTCTCTAGGTTGCCCTACTTATGCAGACATTTAATTTTAATTATTTGTTTAAATTATCTCCTAACATCAAAATTTTATTTTAACTGTTAGCCTCTTCTCTATTCTCACATTTCTCATCAAATTCTTATTATCAATTTATTGATTTATATTTAGTCAGGATCAGTCTTACGTAGTCACATTAGATGACAATATGTAATGAATCTGAGAATTTGGAAATGAGATGACTCATATTAAGTACCAATTGTAACAATCCTATGGTTGTGAACAGTTGATGTTTAATAATAAAAAAGATATAATTTTATGATTTCACATTTTAAATACAAATAACTCAGAGATTGTACATAATAGGAAAGTAATATAATTTCATTTAATAATACCTAATAGGGAGATCTAACTGCATTTATAAAAATATTACAGACCATGGTTATCTTTTCAGACATTTAAAACAATCGTAATTGACTGAAGGAAAATTAGAGTTTGTAGATTAAGAATTTATGTTTGGTTTAAACCAGAGCATGCAATGTTCGGTAAATTCATGGAGGAACTTTCATACTAACAGCATTATCATACTACACCATGATTGACTTCATAGTGTATGAACACTTATTTCACAAAAGATTACAAAATTAATTCATTTTAATCCAACAATTTTATACAAGCAATTGATTCACAATGTGATAAATATACTTTGTTTATATTTTAATGGTAAATATTTATGAAAAAAGACAGGCCTGACTAGATTAATAATTATCAAAAAATATTCATTATGCAAAAACATGCACTGTCTAAAATGATTTACATTAGGTTAAAATATTAGTTATTCATTTAAACATACAAAATATTATTACCATATGACGTTAAATTATAAAATGTAAATAATAATAAAATACATAAATAAATTATTATAAGCATTATCATCATTTATTTGATTATTCTTTCAATATGAAATTTTTTCTTTAAATCTTGGTTTTAAATCCTTTATATTAAACTTAATCTTTATCAATTCCTATTTGTTTTCCTTTATTTGTTTTGTTTCCATATTATGAAGTTGATTCCAATATTTTTTGTATCAGTTTACTTAATTTAGACACTATAAAATAATAATAAATAATTTATTTTTATAGATTTAAAAAAAACATTAAGGTTTACTACTTCTTTAACTGGTGTTCATTAATAAAATATTTAGTCATGTTTTTTCACATAACTAAAGACACAGATATTTTATGAAAGACAGATTTTACTTAACATATATTTATGCAGGCATTATTCTAACATAAGTCATACACGACTTAAGAAATTGTTTAACTTTGATCATTTATCAGGCATTAAATAAATAATTAATTAAGACTACATCATGTCCCAATTAATGACATCCACTGTGAATTTAGCCATTTACTGATTTACAATTTTGATTTTTATTTACAACTTGGTTGCTAAATGAAATAAAACACGAAGTTTTTTATAAACAGCTAATGATCAGCTAATGAAGACAGCTAAGCAAAGAAAAGAATGAAGACCCTGGAAAGAGTGTGAGGAAGGATATTATTAAAATGTAAGAAAAAATCATCCAATTTATTTTTTCCATGTTGCCATATGACATATATATTGTAGCCTGACAATAGGTCGTATGACCCTAAGCACAGATACCATGCCCCTACATTAAGCCCAACTTGGAGTCTGGTGAGGTACTATAAACAGACTTTCCATTTCCAAACCATTTTCTTTAACTATAATAATTGAATTTAGGTAAGGCTATCATTTATCCTAATTTACTTTTACGGAATTAAACATTTCTAAAGTAAGATATATTTGAAATATAATCAAGATGAGAATCATTTACCTATAAACAGATCACATCCCTTTAACATTCAACAAATACAAATTATTTCATCAATGGCATGAGAATATCTACATACTACTTCTTATTAAGTATCTGCACATTCTCAAGGCTAACAACAATATCCAATATATCATATCATATTTATAACTACACTTGGGTCTAGTTTTACATGATAGATAGGTTCCTCAGAAAACATGCTCAAACAAAATCATGCAAAAATAGACATAACTGATCTTGAAAAAGGGGGATATGGGCTGTGATTTTTCAAAAATTGCATAAAAGCAAATCACCGGACGTAAAATTACTTTAAAATTCACGCAAAAAAAAATAAAATATGACTAATAAAAAATTTCAAATTTGAAAAAAATTGATACAAGTCAAACTTGTTTTAACTATAATATTTAATTTTATTCAAAACAATATGTATTTTTATGCACAATTTACAGTACAGTAATTTACATTTTTTATACATGTTTTAATTATTATCGCTATTTGCCGATAAACAGGTTTGTTTGCAAACTGGTAAAAAATCAGATTCTTCACAAGAGGAAATACAACTAGCGCCAACTTCAATCTCATGTTGTGTTAATGGTTTTCTGGTGACAACGTAATTAGTAATTAATCTTGGTAATTTTTAAATTGTTAATTACAATTAAAAATCAGATTTTAATTTTTAATTGTCAAATTTAATTGTGCCCACTGCTATTACTCACCTTTTAAAAATAAACTTGTGGACACTAAATGATTAATAATTGATTACATTCTTTTTTTAAAAAAGCAAAAACAGAATGTGATTTAAAATGCAAAATTAACATGCACAATGTTTGAACAAATTTACATTATAATCTTCTAAAATTTAATGTATGTATACATAAAATGTGGAAATCATATTTTAATTTTATTATTGCATAAATTCTTACTAATATAAAGCACTGAAAGTTTTGAAATTACTAAAATGAAAGTCAACTTCCAATAATGTGCTATTACTTTTAATATGATGTACATGCACAAAATTAATTATTTAAAGTAATAGCGCATTATCGGAGTTCGACTTCCGAAGAAACATGAATCACGTAACTTCAAAATTGTGTTAAATAAATGTGCGTAAAAAGAGACCCAGGTGTATTAAGTTTTAATTCAATCACTCATTAAATTAATCTGTTATATAATTACAAATAAACTTTCATTCCTATTATTTTTGATAATTAAGATTGGCAATATTCATAACAATAACTTTACAATAACTGAGATTTCAGGATAATCATTGATTTTAATAATTCCTCATACTACCTATGGAATATCAAGAGGGATTTCCATGGGTAGTGCAAAAATTAAGAAATGCTTATAATTTTAATAACATATTTTACAAATAATTGCAAGAAACATTCCCATTAACAAGTAAATTAAAATAACTGTTATGATACAGAAGTATACAAACATACTGTAATAATAATAATAATAACAATGGAAAATTAATATTTGGTGGGTTTATAATGCAACAAAATTAATTATCTCCTATTGTATGTTGGGATATATACCCCCATGTACATGTTTATATATCACATCCAGTTTTCTATTAAACAATCATTCTCTGTTTTTTTTAAATACAAGGTCTTTTATTTCAAAATACAAAATAAAAGTTGTAATAAAGTTGTATACCTAGTGATAAAGTAACAATATAAAACAATTGAGAAAACATTGTTATAATTATGGATGTTTACAAGAAAAACAAAAGCAATATCTTTATATTTACAATAAGAAAATATAGGTTTTTCTTAACCAATTTGTACATGTAAACACCCTCTGCCTTTTTAATAATATATATATATATATATATATTGTAACAAACGGGGTTCGAATACAAGCGTATGTAATATATTACTAATTGCGAGTGTTAATGTTGAGCGACTATATACGAAAAGATATATATGTAAATAGTCATTCGAACCCTGTTACAAAGAGTGTGAATGTTAGGTGGGTATGCTTATATAAATATATTTGTATATGTGAGTATAAAATGTGTGTATGTATTAACGGTGATGGTTACAAGCAATTATATACGGAGCTGTATAAGTTGTAATTGATTATTCGTATATATTTTATCCGTTAAAATTTTTCTTTAAGTCTGGTTAATAATATTGTTGGTAACACGTGTTTTCTTTTGCTAATTAATCTTTTGAACATATGAAGATAGAAATAGAAATAAATCAGTTGCTGTAGGCGGTTTAGTAATAACTGGCATCAAGACGTCCGAAAACGGGTCAGGTGGGTATCTTTGGAAAGCAATAGAAGAACGGGACAGTGGCGTAGGGATATTGGAAGAAAATTTTACAAAGTTAAAGAGTGAAAACAAAAGAACTTTTTTTGTGGGCTCGAGAGGAAAGAAAAGAAAAAAAACACGGCTTGGACTACGGAGTGTGTGGATGTATAAAATTTTCTTAAGAAGTTTATTAATATTTTTCACCAAAAATGTCGGGGTAATTCAATAGCGCTAGTTTCATTAACCGATCCAGTGGACAGTTGTCGTGGAACCCATCTGAAGTGGACCTACGAACTTCGCTATACAAAAGAGTTCTTGTTCATCAAGTGTAATGGCGATGAAAGATCTATGAAATGGGACCCTTTCATAAAGTGAGTGAATCATCTACTCCACCTCCAGAATAAGCTATTTGATATACCATATTGGAAATCCTTGCCATCCGTTATATCAACCAGACCAGTATTCGTGGAGAATTATAAATGCGGACTTGTCTTTGACCGTGTGAACGGTCGACGGTACTTAAGGTAATTGATGTTTACACTAAATATATGTTCAATGAATGCGTCTTGGTAAAGAAACTAGTGTTACCTCAATATTAATTGCTATAATAAATCTCTTTTAAATTAAATAAAATAACAACTTTAAATAAACAGCTCTGATGTATAATTACACTATTTTGATGTGTATATGAATTATATATGTGTGTATCAGGGTAAATGGGCTGTGCGCTTGAATATTGATATATTTATATGTGTGGATAAATGAGATTTTATCGGTATTAAGTATGGTAATAAATAGGATAAATTGTATGATAACATTCGGGTTTGGGTTATTAGATTTATAACGGATAAATTATCGGACAGAATAGATAGACACATAAGGCTTAGTTGGGTAGTGTTTAGCTTTGTTCTCTAGTTAGACTATAGTCCCCAAACCTTGAGATTAAGCTGGTACGGATCGCTACCATAAATAGAGGTATATATATACCCGAACCCTTATTTACGTTTTCGATGAGATAATTCTTATCCATGTGTAAGATTGGCGCGTGAGATGGAATCAGACCATGCTCACAAATATCCTCACTCGAAGCTACGGGTACAAGCGTACAATGGCGTTATAAAATATAATGAATGGTACTATAATATATATATATATATATATATATATTGTAGGAGTATATATATATATATTGTAGGAGTATATATATATATATATATATTATATGTACTATAATATATATATATATACTCATACATACATGATAAATGTAATCAATATGTATAGATTATATTTGCATTATTATTATATTTATGAAAATAAATATATAACTTATTTAGTTCGTATTTTTCATTCTTTAAAATGAAAAAAAAAGACGTTGTTGACAAAAGGTGGTTGACAAGGTAATAAATGACCTCTGGGTTCACACTTTATCGAAATAAAGGAAATGAAATTAACTTAGTGTTTTAATATCTAATTGTTATTGAAACAATGTAGAATGTGTATGCTTCAGCAAGCTGATAGAGCGAGATATAATATATTAATTCTATTCTTCTTATTAGAAGACTAAGGATTATATTTTTATTAGTTATAACCTCATAAAAAATTCTACTATGTTTGATTTTAAAGAACAGTGAAATTTGAAGTTTATATATTGAACAATTTAATACTCATTAGAAGGAATTTCTAATATTTGTTCAGAGAAAGTAATCTAAATATATTTTTGTGTTCTATAAAAATTGTTTGAATAATATGTTTTAAAATCTGAATGGCTTTTTAAAAAAGAACATGTTTATAAAAACTTCATTCAAATTTAATGTACTTTACATTATAAAGAAAATGCAAAGCAGCTAGAGCACAAATTTATCATGAGATAGATAAAATGCACTTGCCTAGTCAAATATATATGTGAATAACATCGTTTGCTGAATGCCATAATTATAAAGAAATTAGATCTTCAAAATGGAATTATGAATGCCTTAAAATTATAAAGAAATTAGATCTTCAAAATGGAATTATAAATGTTAATAAAGGAACTTTGTATTAAGAAGCTGAATATAAAGAGAAAACTAAATGTCAACTTAGGATATCCTAATATTATTCTCTGTAATGTTTAACAATGATGGAATAAAAAACCTGTGTCTTCGAAGGATTTTCATTCGTGAGGAACATTAACTTTTATAAATACCATTTAAGATTTTTGGAAAGTTATAATTGGGAAAAGTGAATTTCATTTTCTTTATCATCGTATTCATTTTATTATAAAAAGAATAATAAGAGAGAATTAATAATTTACAAAATTTTTGAATTTATTTATGATTAATAAAGATTTTAAATATTGGTTAATAAATGTTAATTTGGGAAAGGGATAATGTGACCGTAGAGGTAAGAGATTAAATTATTTTTAAATCCACATATTATTTTCTATGATATGACACTACATTGTTTATAGTAATATAAATAGTTTAATAACAGTAATGTATGATAAATAAATAAGTGATTAACATTGTTATGAAGTATATATTTTTATATTAATAAATATAAGTTACAGACATACATTTTAACGAATGAAGGTATTATATACAAATGATTGGATTCTTATTTGTATAACCCAATTATTGTAAAATAGTGTTAATATAAATGTCTAAATATTAGGATACTTGTCTATTATATACATTATAAAATCACGTAGTGTTATAGGTTTAAAAAATATATCTACTGTAAACAAAGAGAATATTTATATTTTGAATAAGGAGGTAGATATATAAATATTTTTATATATATTATAAAATTTAAATTATTTAATTGTTAAATAAATAATTATGTTTATTTTTATCTTAAATGAAGTCTTCAATTTTGTTTTATTTAATTTAAAGAGTTAGTGAGATTCGTTGTTAATATTACTTTAAAATATTGATAGGAAACCCTGAAGAGAGTAAATTGTTAAACTTCCCTAAGTTCGAAATCTGAGCATAACGGTAAAGTTAATTAAGGTGAAAATTGATTTGATGTGGTTTAGATATAATAATTTTTTAAATAATAAATTAGTTATTGGGAACAAATATAGTTTTATATCAAAATTCAATCACATCATTTGTGGCATCCTATATGAAGACCTTAAATCTGAATATAGTGAGATGCGACTGCCTTAACTTATCTTTTTGAGAGGGTGCATACCGTTACATATGGCACACACAACTAGTGCCTTGAATCATAGATTCCATATCATTATTATATTGAATCATAGATTTTATATTGTTTGTATAGCGATAAAAAACATCGAGGGATAAATATTATTAATAATAATCTCATATTAAATGTATTGTAAAATAGTAGGTAATAAAATAATGGAGACTTTGAAAATTTTATATTTAAAATTTAAATGAATAGATCACTCGCTTAAAAATATAATTTTAAAATCAGGCATTTGAGTAAAAACACATATATATTTTGAAAAAAGAAAGGCATCACATTAATATCCTATGATAAATAATATATTATCGCGTAAATAGTTATAGTTAAGATAAAGTTAGTTTTATGATTACGAGAAGTAAATATAAAATATTTTTTTCTAATACTGATAATAATATAGAAATGCAAACTGAAGTACTTAGTTCAAATATTGCTGATAATAATATGAATAGTACCAGTGAACAAATAAATATAGGTGTGTCTAAGAGTAATTCTATATTAGATACTCATGTTCCAGAAATTATGGATATTATTGACAAACCTATAGAAAGTAAAACCAGTGATGATCCATCATTAAGTCAAATTAATGATGCAACAAATGATCGAGAATTTAAATACGAACATAGATACCAAAAAGGAAAATATGCATACTCAGATGAAAAATCTGAAAGTAGATTTGTCTACAAATATCGATACCAAGATGGAAGGTATGAATACCAATATGAAAAGTATAAATACTAAGATGAAAAATATGAAAGTAGATATTTCAAGTGAATTATCAATAAAATTAGATATTATAAAAATAGATTTAAAAGATGAGGTATCACAAATACAAACGAATATGAATAATGAAATTCAAAAATTAAAAAAAGGCTATTGAAGAAACAGATCTTAAGTGTCAAAAAAGATTTTTTGAATTTGAAACAAAGCTATAAAATAAAGTAGAAAACAAATTTTTAGAAATAAAAACCGTATACAATCATTTCCAAATTGATATGTATAAAATCCAAGAAGAGACTGAAAAGGTTTTAGATAAGAAAATAAAAGATGTCCATATAGAAATTAATAATCAAGACAAGAAAATTCAGTCTATGGAAAAAGATTTTCAGTGTTTAAATGTGAAGCAAAATTTGATTGATTCAGACGTAAAGTTAAATAAAGATAATATTGAAATATTATTAGAGAATCAATCGAAGATATTTAATCAATTGGAAAATAAAAATATTACCGTACATCAAACCATAAAAGTTTTGAAGGATGAGTTTGAGAAAAATAATAATGGAAAGTTATACCCAAGTTTGTAAAAGGATTAAATTATCTAATATTAAAGAAGACACTACTTCAGATAAATTTAATCAAATATTAAAAGATATTAATAGGATAAGGGAAGATCCAAATAAAAAGGAACATCAAGATGAAATAGTGATTGGGATGGAAAACATGCAAAGGGAACAAAATAATGAGGATAATATTAGTTATTTTATAAGAGACATTGCTCACCATCACAATCAACAATTATCTATAAATCTGAAAAAAGAAAATGTTAGCAATACAAATCACGTATTACATTCTAATGTTGTAAATCAATCTGTAAAATTAAAACATTTTCTACGATTTACAAATGAAGCTTCAAAAGTGCATCTAAAGAGTATAAATTTATATTTTTCAGTAAATACTAATTTGACAGAAGGTGAAAAATTTATAGTAGCATACAGTCATCTACAAAGTGAAGCTTTATCATGGTGGGAATCATTATTCCAAATACCTAAAACTTTTGAAGAATATCAAATTATTGATAAAGAATTTTTGGAACAATGATCATCAAGAATAACTGTTGTATCAAATACTTCAAGAAAAGTATAAAAGTATGTCAGGTGAAACTCTTACTAATTTTTTTAGAAGACAGGTATCAAAACTGAAAACCCTTGATACATATCATTTTAGCCAAAATCAAATTATTCGTATTGTAAAACATAACTTACCTATGAAAATTGAGCAGTCTTTATTATTTTCTAATGCACAAAATATCGAACAAATTATAGATATTTTAAATAATATTGACTCAAATAATCAAAATGTTAATCAAAATTATTTTGAAAGAAAGAAAGATAATATTCAAGTAAGTACTATTATTATAAAAAAAGAAAGCATAAGACTTTTAATCATTCGCAAAGTAAAACAACAAAGAGTGATAATAATACAGAAGTTAAATTAAGTTCTGATGCATATCACGATTCAAAAATTACCAGTATAGCATCTACTAGTGGATTGAATAAAGGTAAAATAGGGTATAATAAAAATATACCCAAAACAACAGCAAAATAAAATTAAAGAGGGTCTTCGAAAATAGTTCCTCTCCTCAAAGACCCATATTTATAAACGAGGAACAAAAATAAAATCTTAGTTAAACAAATCACCAACATAATATGTTCAGAGGAAGATGATAAACCCAAGTATGCTGTTCAAAATTATCCATTAATTAATATTATGTTTGAAGATTTGCAAAGTAGAGCGTTATTAGATAGTGGTAGCCAACTATTCGTAATATCTGAGGAGTTTTATAAAAGGTTGATGGATAAAAATCCACATATTAAAACCTTACCTCTAAAACCAATAGAGAATAACCTAGCTAATATTAAAAGGGCAAAATTAATTCAGAAGCAAATCTGAATTAAACTATTAATCAAACATGTATTTATCATGTATTTTTGATATTAACTGGACTTATTCATGAAATGATATTAAGTAGATTGCTTACATCTAAACAAATGTCTAATTAACTTTCAAAATAAAATAGTTAATGTAGGTGATGAAGTTTTAAAGATGACATTATCTCCAGAGTATGATTTATTTGAAATTGGTTGTATGATTTCAAACAGATCAGAAACACTTGTAAAATCAAAAATTGTTGAATTAAATTTGATTGATAGTGATAATGTTAATAAATTATAATTATTCTTATATTAAAGCTCTATCGAGGAAAAATATAATAATTGTCTTAAATAAACAATTACCATGAATTTTGTAATACCTAAATTATGTAATAATTATTAGGATTACAGGGGGAAAATGTAAAGAATTAAGATATGAAAGAGAAGGAAATACTATATATAATTGTGTCTAACTAAGATGGATCATCATTAATGTGGAAATGGAAGACTGGTTAATTATAGGTTGGCAAGTTCACAAATGAATTCCAACTAATATATTTATTGGATGCTAAAGATAATCTAGTAAGTCTCAAAAATTAAGGAGCAGGATTGGCACCTTTAAATAAGTTTATGTATGTTCATTTATTAGATGTCAGTGATAGTCTAATAAGTCTGAATAAGGAGCAGGATTGACATTTTAAATTGATTTATACATAAAACACTTATGAACTAACTAATTAAAACGTAGTTATATAATAATCAGGTTTTCTACCATATAATTATTTTGATATACCATTTCAAATATTTACTATATTCATAAGGATACATTATATAGAAATTCATAGAAAGAAGTGAATTTAAAAAAAAAGTAATCTAGATAATGATGTTTGCATAGTAAAGTATTACATTATTTAACTTTAAAAGGTAATAAGTTTAAAATAAAATAGTCAGTATATTTAATCTATGATTTGATCAAAACAGATTATATTAGATGTACCATATTTAAGACATTAAAAAAAACCCAATTGCCCATAAAACAATTTAATGATTATTAAATACAATAATTAATAATACTATTTTCCCTCTCATAATCAATGAAGAATTTAAAATTTTAAGTCGAGAGGAAAAGAAAAGAAAATATGAATTGTAATGATGCATAAATGATAACAAAGATGAATTAAAATAAAATGTTAGTTTATTTTAATTTTCTTAGTCGAGGGGAAATGTAGAAGTATATATATATACTCATACATACATATAATCAATATGTATAGATTATATTTGCATTATTATTATATTTATGAAAATAAATATATAACTTATTAAGTTCGTATTTTTCATTCTTTAAAATGAAAAAAAGATGTTGTAGAAAAAAAGACCATTGACAAGAAAATAAATGACCTCTGGGTTCACAGTTTATCGAATTAAAGAAAATGAAATTAGCTTAGTGTTTTAATATCTAATTGTTATTGCAACAATGTAGAATGTGTATATTCAGCAAGCTGATGGAATGAGATATAATATATTAATTCTATTCTTTTTAGAAGACTAACGATTATATTTTTATCAGCTATATCCTCATAAAAACTTCTACTATGTTTGATTTCAAAGAACAGTGTAAGTTGAAGTTTATATTTTGAACGATTTAATACTCATTAGAAGAAATTTCTAATATTTGTGCAAAGAAAGTAATCTAAATATATTTGCATGTTCTAAAAAAATTGTTTGAATTACATGTTTTAAAATCTGAATGGCTTTTAAAACTTCATTCAAATTTAATGTACTTTACATTATAAAGAAAATGCAAAGCAGCTAGAGCACAAATTTATCATGAGATAGATAAAATGCACTTGCCTAGTCAAATGTATATGTGAATAACATCGTTTGCTGAATACCATAATTATAAAGAAATTAGATCTTCAAAATGGGATTATGAATGCCTTAAAATTATAAAAAAATTAGATCTTCAAAATGGAATTATAAATGTTAATAAAGGAACTTTGTATTAAGAAGATGAATATAAAGAGAAAACTAAATATCAACTTAAAATATCCTAATATTATTCTTTTAAATGTTTAAAAATGAAGGAATCAAAAAACTGCATCTTCGAAGGATTATCATTCGTGAGGAACATTAACTTTTATAAGTACCATTTAAGATTTTTGAAAGTTATAATTGGGAAAAGTTAATTTCATTTTCTTTATCATCGTATTCATTTTATTATAAAAACGAATAATCAGAGAGAATTAATAATTTACAATATTTTTGTTTTTATTTATGATTAATAAAGATTTAAATATCAGTTAATAAATGTTAATTTGGGAAAGGGATAATGTGAATGTAGAGGTAAGAGATTAAATTATTTTTTAAATCCACATATTATTATTTTCTATGACATGACACTACATTGTTTATACTAATCTAAATAGTTAATAACAGTAATGTATGATAAATACATAAATGATTAACATTGTTATGAATTATATATATTTTTAATAATAAATATAAATTATAGACAATCATTTTAATGAATGAAGGTATTATATACATATGATTGGAATATTATTTGTATAACCCAAATATTATAAAATAGTATTAATATAAATGTCTAAATATTAGGGTACTTATATATTATATACATTAGAAAATCACATAGTGTTATAGGTTTAAAAAATATAACTACTGTAAGCAAAGAGAATAGTTATATTTTTTAATAAGGAGGTAGGTATATAAATATTTTTTATATATTGTAAAATTTAAATTATTTAATTGTTAAATAAATAATTATGTTTTTTATATTAAATGAAGTCTTCAATTTTGTTTTATTTAATTTAAAGAGTTAGTGAGATTTGTTGTTAATATTACTTTAAAATATTGATAAGAACCCCTGAAGAGAGTAAATTGTTAAACTTCTCTCAGTTCGAAATCTGAGCATTACGGTAAAGTTAATTAAGGTGAAAATTGATTTGATGTGGTTTAGATATAATAATTTTTGTAATAATAAATTAATTATTGGGAATAAATATAGTCTTATATCAAAATTAAATTACATCATTCGTGGCATCCTATATGAAGACCTGAAATCTGACTATAGTGAGATGTGACTGCCTTAACTTATCTTGTTTAGAGGGGGCATACCATTACAATATATATATATATATATATATATATATATATATATATATATATATATATATATATATATATATATATATATATATCTGAAGGTACCTCAACATCACACCAATAACAAACCTTTAGCGACCTGAAATAGTGGATTGGTTTTTTTTGCAATTAGCATGTAAAGATCAAATAAGTAATAAGTTTAGCTAGAACACTTTTAGAGAAAATAAATGTTTTTTATATTTTTAAGAATGTACTAATTGTATATTAAGTACTCGGATTGATGGGTAATTTATAGTAAAAACACCCACCCACCCATATATATATATATATATTGTACCGGTATAAATCCACCACGCTTACTCATACACAGTACCCGAGTTCGAACCCAGTCCACGCTTAAGAATAATTTCCAAAACGCCAACTGAATTCAGACCCAAACCCCGGTATGACCAACCGATGATGACTTTATAACAGCACGGGGTTATCCCTTTTCTAGCTCAGCTTAGAACATGGACTAAATTCTTACAGTTAATGATATATAGGTTTGTTAGACTATAGATATTGGAACGGTCATTCATGTAACGTATATATTTAAGTTGCCAATACAGACAGAAAGTGGCTACATAGACTTAGAGAGTAATAAGGTGGAGGACACAAAGATTAAGATTAAATAAAGTGTTTAATAAGCAAATATAAAGCATATAAATATAGTGTTAAATAAGACAAATAGAAAGCACATGAATATAATGTTATATAATAGAAATATACAGCATATAAATATAGTGTTATACAGTACGGTAAGACTTCATAAATCCTCTTGTATTTGGCTACTAGTCTTTAGTGAACGTTTTATTTAATGAACAAACTCATGCCAATAGCTGTGTGATCGAAGGATTGACGGGTGGTTAAAAGAATCAGAGTATTTGAGCACTGGAAAAATATTTCTCTAAAGATTTTTATTAACTTATTTTATTTGAATAGGCTCGAGCCGGACGTAGACGAACAGTGGAGATGGTTTTATATAAATACGACATAAGAGATAGATGTACTGGTGGTTTTATATAAATACGACATGGAAGATAGATGAACTGGTGGTTTTATATAAATACGACATGGAAGATAGATGAACTGGTGGTTGCCTATATTCAAAAGCCCTACAGTAATCAATTGCGGTGCATTAACGGAATACCGGGCGGCTTGTACTTTGACAAGGCTTAATGCCCCCAAGTAGCTCCGGGACACGACAACCAGCCGGGATCATTTCGAACCCCGGTGATCCAAGAGATTACCGGGAAAGAAAAAACTGCTTTCATTCCCCAATGGTAGAATGGCGAGACGCTAACTTCAGCGAAGGGAAGGCATTGCCACAGACGTGAAGGACGAATACTTGAAGCGGATTTTTCAAAGAAATTATATAAAACCTGGAAACTATTTGTCTGTTTCTACGCCACAGGCTGAGATCCTTACCCCAATAAAAACATAGCGAAATTAAGCTGACGGTGAAAAACAATAATTAGTTAATCTTACTCTGGGACTCCTAACCCTTCAGGTTGACAGGCGGTAGCGATAGTATCAAATTATTCAGTGAATTATTTCTCATATTATACATAACATTAATGAACACTTTGAAACCATTATACATATATTTTACGATCGAACCTTAGATTGCAATTATAGGACAAATTAACATAGACTAATAAAGTGACTTAACATTTATCAACTCGGAATGTGAAAGAATATTTAATTCAGAAAATGAAATTACTTTTAAATTAAATCGATCATTATTACACACTAGTTTACACCGGGTTGGAAATATTACTATTGGCATTGTTTGCTCATGAAATAAGCAACATAAGAAAATATAAATGCATTCATTTAATTGATTATTACTATTAATTACGATTTTATAAATGATTTCTAAAGACTAGAGCAGAGGATTAAAAAAAAAAGAAAATTTACTGACAGGTTAAATAATAGCATTATAAATGATATAAAAACTTACATATGATTTACTTGATTGATAATATTAAGCACGTAAGAAAGTTAAAGTTCGTGTAACAAAGTTCTCTTCTTTCTTCATCCAGCTTGGCTTGTGACGAACGTAGGCGCGCATTTTTGAAAGTTATTTGTAAGGCATAGTAAATTTTGAGATTGGAAGTTGGAAATTCTGAAGTATATGAAACATGATCAAACAGCGGCACGAGGATCCATATTGGCAGGGCAGAGACCAGCTCCTGGCCCTTAGCCCATCAACATTGCGATTCACTGGTAAACTTCTTAATAAAAATGTTTGAATTATACTCAACTGCTGTGTTGTCTCGAGACTACCTCTCTCAAACACGACCAAAGTTAGAATGTAAGTTTTTTTCTAAAATAGCCACTGCTGACCTTTCCGACTTGTTTTTGTTTTAGGCTCCGCCTACTTTCTCTAGCCTCTAGCGATGCAGCTTGACCAATAATCAATTATCTGTTTTTAGCAATCTTTTAATTTAATATTCCACTTTTAAATCGGTACAGTAATTACATATAAAAATTCCTTACTAATTTTGAATACAACTTAATTGCTCTGAACATTTGTGCAATTAGATTTTAATTAAAAACACTGATCAAAGGAATGTGATTTTTGATCAGTATTTTTAAACGACTTTATACCATTTTAAAACTAAAATTTAAAACAAATACGCCCGCACTGAAACTTTAAATTAAATGATATAAATTCACAAACCACGCACACACGAATATTATTTCATGGTTTGTGACATTTATATACGGAAACTTTACATATTTATTTATAAACTATAGAATATATAACTAATTTATATTATAACTTAAAATAGACAAAATCTCACTGCGGGCGAACAGTAGTTTGAATTACCGTACATAAAAACACCTGAAACGAAGATCGGTTCTCCGATCTGTCTGTTTCAATATATATATATATATTGTAACTTAAATAAACAATGTGGAATGAAGAGTAGTTCTTAAAACTATTTTAAGTAAAATTATTAATGATAGATTGGCATTGTAGCCCAAAATATAAGATCAAAATGATTATCCCAAACATATCGAAGAGACAAATAAGTAGTAACTATAATAGTCATTGAAATTTATTAATGATCAAAATGTTAATTATCAATCAAAATATTGATGGCTTAAAATCATCCATTTCTATCTAAGATTTTTTTTAAATATCATAATATCAGTATATAGAAACTAGTCATTTCAGTTATCTCGTATCTGGCCTATTTCAAACTCTAGTTAGGCAGTCATTGTATCCTCAGTAAACAAGTCGAAACATACTGTAATTTAAATACATTGTATCTTAAACTATTAAGGCATTCTAACTCATGAAACTATATCAAGTAGATGAGTACATTGTTAACCCAATAAAAATCTTTTCTCGATAAATCTAACAGTAAATTTTACCCACTCTTCTATCTCTTTGTTTGATATGAAGTGCATATGTAAGTAGGTAGCAAGTAAATATGTTCTAGCAGGGCGCCATTAGGTTATCTGAACCTAGACAAAGTTATATTTTATAACATTTTACATGTAGCAGGTTTGAACCAATTTTGGTACTTTATTTCTACCAAAAATTGAAGATTTTGATTTTAGACCCACATCACTGTATGCACTAACATTTAGGCAAATACAAAACACCCTTAAACTAAAGTGGTATATAAAATTCATCAGACAGAAATCATCTTCTAGATCCTAATATAATAAATTTATTTCAATATCTTTATAAGTTTTACTAGCTCATATTATACTATTAATTGAGGATGGAAATTCACTCATCAATACATGATGTAGATTATGGAATGGTAGTAATTATAATGATTCACAACTGTCAACTAAATACCATGAAATCACCTTTTATTTATGGCCTTTATACATTTGTCTAGCTTATTAATTAAAATGTGATGATGATGATGATGATAATGATAATGGTTTCATCCACAGCTTCAGGACCAAGTCTAACTTAAAATTTAGTTCTAAAGAAATTCATAAATATTGGTTAATCTTAGTATATCTAATTGGAACTTAAACAGTTAATCTTCACCATTGATGTTGAATGATCACAACTAATAAAGAATACCTTAATGAAAATATATACCTCATTTAATAAAACCAATCAACATTTATTACTGCATTTCTAACATATAAATACAATTTGTAGATAGACATGAAAATTTATATGAATAATAAGAATAATTGACTATTTTGAAATCATAATATTAATTTTAAGTTCTTTCCTCTTTCCCTTTGATGATATCATGTATATTAAAGTGGATACCAAATTTGCTATGATTTTCAATCCACAAGTAAAACATTTTATAAAAAAATATATGTACTTTGTGCACACATACTTTTATAACCAAACATGTAACGTAGAAGGATTAAGGAGAAAAATGGTAGTAGAATCGAAAAGAGCAAGATTTTCAGAAACAAGTTTTTAAATTAATTCTTCCCCTCCCTTCTCTAAGATATTGAGTCTGCTATTCCTTAACTAAAAAAAATAATCTAACATTTTAATGTTGTCTATAACTCTCACAATCATACACCATTATATACCTGTGACAAGTTAATATATCACCGTGTATATGTATGTGCTGATCCCCTTAGAAATAAAATATTATTTAAAAACAAATAATAATACAAAAAATATTTTTATATATTAATAATATCTCATAACTCTTAGATTAATAGACTATCATACCCTTGTAGAAAACATAAATTCATCAATGTGCATGTATAATAATTTTAGCATACACATTATCATTAATGAAGCTTATCTATTATTACTGAAGAAATTCTTGGTTTCGGTCGATTTTAGTTGTTTTTAAAGTTCTGAGATAAAAAGATATAAAACTTTATTGCTAAAATTTTACTAATAGTCTTTAATATCATAAAAGAAAATATATAATGAAAATTCATATTACCAGTCCCTTTTATTTTTGAGGAAGCTGCCAAAAGTTCAAAATTAGCTGGTTAAATGTCTATACTTTTGCAGCAAACAATTTATATGGTTCACTGGAACTGTTTCTTGTTTGAGACTTATAATTATTTGATGATGATGATGAGCTTATTTTCTTCAGTGGAAACCATTTGGCACTGGATCTGTTTTCTCCTTTCCTGTTAAGCACGATTCTTTTAATAGATGGAGTATATCAGTTGTTCTCATATCTATAATTTTACTTGGGGTTTAAATTCAGTCATTGGAATAATTGAAGTAGATGATTTAATACTTAACAGTAGATTAATTATTTTCCTTCAGCTTTCAAATGCAGGTGAATGTTTTCTTCTATTTAAAATATTATTTCTCTCAATCAGTCGGAAAGTGTAGAATACTTTTAACTTAGACAAAACCTTTTTTTAAATATCCTATGCTGGGTCTATGGTGTTTTAAGGGATTGCCCCAATGAGATACATATAGATTTTTAACCTGTCATCCTTATGTTTTCAATCTTCAAAAAAAATTATATAAAAAATGATTTCAGATTGATATCTTGCAGAGTTAAATGCTTGTCTTTTTCTAGTTTCAATATTTAAAAATTTCATTTAACTGATTTTTCAGACTGATTTTATACTTTTTTCTTTTCTATTTTCAACCAACTCATTTAATTAGATTTATAGTGTGACTTTCTCTAGAAACATATGAAAATTCACACTACCATGATTTTCCAGACAAACTTTGTTTTGAAGGAAAAATTGTCTTAATCCTTTTTCTTCACATCTCCATCATAACTGTAACACCTGAAACTTTTAACTTTCATCTAAGATGAGATTTTTAAAACAAATTTCTCATATCATACAAAATTGTTGAGTAAAAAAAATAATTTAACAGATTTAACTTTTCTTCTTTTTTTTCAATATGTAATAAATGTAGATATAATTATGTGAAACACACACCCACTCTATCATCCAAATCATTTATAAAAACTGACAAATTAAAATAATCTGAATGCTTTTTTAGAAATTATACTTTTAATATTTAAAATTAAATTTTTACAATTTTTGAACCCCAAATTATTATCATACAAAAACAAAAAACAGAAATAGATAATAATAAAAATAGCAGAATTAATCTAGCAAGTGCAGACTAGATTTAAAGAAAGTTAATATTTGAAATATAAAAATGACAAACTAACTAGCAGGCTGCGTACACTGCTTATATATGTGTTATAACCCTACTTTTAAAATAACTAATGAAAGTAAATAGGGTGTACAACTCTTTATAAGATTTGTCATCACACACACAACTAATGTGCCCCCATTCTCTTTCAGTCTTAGGTTTTTGGGTGTCGATATTGTAGGGTTTAATCTTGGCTGCTCTACAGCTTCCTTTATTTTATAAAAATGTGATGATAATTTTTGTTTAATTTTTTCTTTCATGCACATTACTGCAAATTTAGCTACTGGCTAAATTGAAATGGCACAATATATATATATATATATATATATATATATATATATATATATTGTACCTAACTGAAGTTTCACTTAGTTCCAAAAGATGTCCAAGGTTATCTTAGCTTAACCTTTTATTTGAAATTTCGGATTTTTAAAAAAAATAATAATGATAAAAAAAATGGAAATTAACTTAGTTAATGACTAAAATAGGATAATATTGTATTGATTGTAGTAATTATTGTATTTTATGGAATTATGTCTAAATATTTCAAAAATTTAGGTGAGTTAGTTTGATAAGTGATGCTAGATAATAATTTGAATTAAAAGAAATATCAGAATTAGTTGGGAATTGATAAATAATATTAAATGTATTTTAAAATAACTACTGTATAATTCATTTTAATGACTAAATAATAATAATTAGAAATTATAATTAACTTGGAATAAATACTAATATATTTAAAAAAATAATCTGTAAGTTTTTATTAAAACAGTATAACAGTATTTATTAGATGAAATTTAGTATAGTGTTTCATTTATAAAATTATTTTGGATTAAATATTCATTAATATTTGTATGGTTGTAGTTTTAAAAATAACTTTTAAACAATTAATGTGCATTCATTTATAGATTGCACATATGTGTGAATATGCCTGGCCATGCAATAATGACATAAATATAAAAATTAAGGAAATAATTTATTTTTAATATTGATTTAAAAAAATAAAGCAAATGAATGAATAAAGTTATTTAAACTGAAATATTTAAATGTTTAATAGAGTGGTGTAACTTTAAATTTTATACTTATTGCTATTGTATTTATAAAATAACATTAAAAGTGATGCATAATATTTGTTAACAATGAATTTTTGACTGTGCAGCTGTGAATCATGTGGTTTGGTATAATAAGATTAATTACCTCAGTAAAATCGATTACAAAGCTGGTCTGTCAAAAATATTAGAGTTTAAAAAAATAATTTTATTGGTTTAACCCAAGGAATTGATCGGAACGGGGTGTATTAAAGATTATTATTTAAAAACATGAATCCAATATTCAGAGGGGGCTTATCTGATTTTTAATTCTACCTGTGGCTGGATCTCTAAATTTTTCTTCAATAAAAGTTGTAATTTTATTTAAATATTTTATTTTTAAAAGTAAAAGTATGTTTGTAAAATAATTATTTGAAACCACCTTGCAGTGATGGAGGGATAAAGTTTAAAAAGGGGTAATCCATTTTCTGACAATATAATTTTAATTGTAAGATGAGATTGTAGTAAAGAATAATGTTTGAAGAAAATTTAGTGTCTCCTATTTCATTTTCATGTTATCTGTTTGTTTTTCTTTATGTGAAAGTAAAATTAAAGCCTAAATTTTTAATTATCTATATGGCTAAATATTTTATTACATTAAACTATTGGAGCTGTAGGATACTTATTATATATCATATTAAATTAAAAATATATGTGAGGATGAAATTAAAAGACATTCAAAATTTTAAAATATTATGATGAAAATGCATCAGCATCTTCGTAAATTTGAAGTGACTTTAAATTTAATACTTCATTATTAATACATGGTATATACATGTAAATATGCTCTTAACAGAATAATGTTTATGTTTATGAGGAAGATATGTATTCTAAAATAATAATTCTCGTTTGTTCCCAGTAGTATGAAAAGAAGTTATTTAGAAGTAAAACTTTAAAAGAATCTATAAATATTAATGATGAACTCGTGTCTATCAAATATATAAGAAATTGTTATATTTGTCATTATTTATAAGTAATTTAATGATGGTTGATCTTAGTTCATAAACCGAGGAGTGTCCTTAATTATAAACAAAGTCTACTCTTATGTTTAAAAGTAAAGGGAAATGTGTTTTAAAAAATACATTTTGAAATACTACAAAAATGATGTTTAAAAAAAGAAATAACTCTATTTTTTAAAAAATGTGTTTATCTAAAAGGAACAGTGAAAGTTAACTAAAATGATACATTAGAATTATTCTGCATTTGAACCTGGGATTATAAATATAAAAATGTACTCAGCTGAAGAATGTATTTTCCAATGCCAGCTTATGCTTATGCTATTTTACTATTTTAATATTTAAAATTATCTTTAAAGATAAAAGAAAGTGAGTGTTTATTTAAAGAACTATTGAAAATTAATATAAGTTTCTATTTATTTATTAAGTTTGCCTATGAACTTGTCCACTTTGAATACAAATGCAGGTTGATCATCATTGCTTAAATATGTTGTGCCCTTTCTAACATAAGTATAATTGTCATTTTAAAATAATTAATGATCATTTGACATATATTTTGGTTTGTCTATTGATACATTAATTGTTCTGCATTGTGAAATGGAATATGTATATCTCCACTGTTATTGTTAGTATTGTTTTACCTTGTTATAATATTGAGAATGATTTGTGACAGATTATAGCTGATAGGATGTGCCAATAGAATGGCATCCAATAGGTAAATATTAATATTGAGTATGAGTTGATGGAGGTTCACATATTGCTGATTCCATGAGAGGCTAGTTTGGTAGGGGCTGAGTAATAAGAATTAATGAGTTTTTAGCATAATTAATCACAAAGAATGATATCCATGGTTTGAATTCTATTTTCCATGATGAGGTAAAGCCCACATGTGTATACCCATAGAGAGGCAGTAGAATTAGCCATTTTATTATACAACTGTCATGTTGTTTTATAGAGCCTCCTTTTTATTGTTAAATCCCACATGATGATATAGAGTTAGTATTTTCACCGTGTATGATGAAGTTTAATAGTTCAAAATCATATAGCAGGAATAAAATAATGTTAGATTTTGGAACCCTGATTTACCTTTAGTGTTTGCCTTATTATAATAGTGCTTTATTATGTTGTAGGATCATCATCAGTTATAGACAGACCAAACAAAGATCTATTAATGATTGTGGAATTATTAGATGTAAAAGCAAAAGATGCACATGGGCAGTGTCAATTTATCTTCATCGAATAATAATTTAACAATGGATTCGTAAGATCAGTTAAGTGTTCAAAATTAGGTTGTGGACATAGATAATGTTTTAGTGACATGTGTGTATTTGACTTTTGATGTCTGTTCTTTAAGACACTAAACCTATTCATCTCGAATTTTAATAAGTTATTAATTGCACAAAATATGATAATTGCCCTTATCATATTCTGATAAAAGAAATGGTTTTGATATAATGCACCCCTTTTATAACTTTTGAATTCTAAATTTAATACTTTTGTATACCTTAAGGTCCTAAATACACTGTTGTTTTTGTAATTTAAGTGCTAGATCAGTTTTAATAAGGTTTCATTATCTTATTCTTTAAGATAGGCTAAGCAGTAATAAGTGATACTCTGAATATCATTGTATACGTTGGTCATATTGATTGAGAATATGGTCAATGAGATACAGAGTATTTTCCCATCTCTGAGTTTAATTTATTATATTGTTTTTATTTCATGCCATGTCTTTGGATTAAAATTGTAAATATTATAAAGTGTGTTGTGTTTAAAAAATTATTTAGTTGCCTGTAGTCTTATTGCTAATCACCATATACACATTATTATTATTATTGCTATTGACATATCAGAAGATTATATATTGAAATCATCATCACTAAAGAAAAGGAGTTAGAAGTTGTAAGTTTTAAGAGCTCTATGAGCAATATTCAGTTTAATATGTAAATGAAAGTTCTTCAGGAAATGAAACAAGATATAAATCAAATGAAAGTAGAATGGTTTAAAAAATTAGATGATATGAAAGATGACTGGGATAAAAAATTAGTTGTTAATGAAAAAGTTAAAAATGATGTTGATGAAATGAAAAATAATTTAGATAAAGATAGAAGTAGTGTAAAACATGAAATAGTAGATAGCCATAAGATTGAATTGAGGATAGATGAGCATTTAAGTAAGATGCCCAACAAAATTGAGGAACATAATATAGAAATGATGATCTTTAAAGATGAGAATTTTTTAATAGAAAAGGAAGCAAAAATTTATTTTCAGAAAGGCAGCATTTTTAAATTTGTTTATGAGAGAAACATAAGATTACATAGTAGGATTTCTTGTAAAATGAAACCTAAGATGACAATGAATGTATATAGTTTGTTTAATTGTGAAGAGGGAATCTTAAGAGATGCTGAAATAAAATGTAAAATTAAAAATATTTTACATTCATATAATATTGATGATCAGTATTTACTGAGTCAAGACCCAATTGAAAATGATAAAATAAATTACAAATTGAAGCTCTTTGTCAATGAAAACTTGTTAGTTGATTTGACATATTATGATAAAATAATGATCAATAATAAAATTCATTGTAAAATAAAAAATGTTGGTCCAGAAAAATCTACTTTGATTGATTTAAGAAAATCTATCAATAAAGTTAAATATAGACTGAGGACTAAATATGATCATCTAACTTTGGATAATCTATTGTATGATTATATAGGATTATACAATAATAAAATCAAGTGTAAAATGAAATTAAGGTGTTTTAGTTAAAAGGTTATCTGAATCAAGATAACTGTCAGAGGAGAAAAAAAAATTTTGAGAAGTAAAATTTGTTTTTAAGTGGAAGTGATAAAGCTGATTTTAACTTAATTAATTGTGCTTATCATTTCAGACATAATATGTATCATAACAAAATATGTGGTGAGCAAAATTCTATAAAAATTGTTAATAAAGCAAAAGTGGGGGCTAGTATTATAGATAAAGATGTCATTCGATGATGCCATTTTCTTGCTAAAACTATAAAATATGAATATTCCCAGGCTGGTTAGTTTAATAATTTTGATGTGTTTTTTGTAATGCGAAAATAAAAATTGTCTTTTTTAAATATTATTTTTTATTAACATATACAAATTAAATGATAATAATAAATGTAAAATTAAATTCAATAAATTACAATTTGGTTCATGTTTTTTATTTTGATTTTTTACAAAAAAAAACAAATTTCGATCAGATATTTTTTAGTGATGTTACGGCTTTTTTTTGTTGTTGTTGTTTAAAAATTCATAATCGGAATAAAAAGTAAACTTTTGTAGTCTTCCTTTTAAATTTCAATTATTACATAGAAATAGATATTTTTGTGTTACCATTATTTTTTACTTTTTTAGTCTTCGTTTTACATTATAATTTTTTACAGACAAACAGATATTACTGCTATTTTTTACTTCAAATAGAATGACAACAAAAAGTAAAAGTAGGGTTAGGTTTAGGGTTAGTTTTAGGGTTAGGTTTAGGATTAGTTTTAGGGTTAGGTTTAGGGTTAGTTTTAGGGTTAGGGTTCTGTTGTTTGTAATGGTAAAATAAAAAATATCAAAATCATACTTATTGTAATTACTTATTTTTTATTAACATATATAAAATAAATGATAACAATAAATGTAAAATATATTTAACAAAGTATAACAGTAGTCAGAGAAATAAAAGAAAGTAAAAGTTTTTAAACAATATATATATATATATATATATATATATATATATATATATATATATATATATATATATATATATATATATATATATATATATATATATATATGTCTTCTTTACATATTAACCATGTTTATAATATATGCTTTTTATGAAATTTAAAAAAAAAGTGTAGAATTGTACTCTTCTTACTGGATATTTTTGTGTTTATGCTATTTTTTACTTCAAAAATAAACACATGGTAGAATATTGTTTGTCTCATGGAATGTAAAGAACAGTACATTACTTGACACATTACCTAATTCTAACTCACTTTACACATATATCTTGTCACCATTTTCCCACTTAAAATTTCAATACAGTACAGTGTTAAAAGTCTGATAATTATTACTTTAGAAAATCTGAACATTTCCATACTTGAAAAAAAAATTCAGTCAAAACAACATTTCTATTAAATTCTAATATACACAACCTCTCACTAAGCCATGATAACTTTATAAACTGTGAAAATTCGCCAAATTCATTTGCTGCAATGCTACATACATGCTGTACTGTGACATGACATAGGGGCCTGCAATCTGTAGCACAACAAAAAAGTTCTATTATAGAAAATGCAGGTTCGAATGTGTCAGCGGTGGAAATGGAATTTTTATGTGTTTTAGCATGAAAACTTCACCATCTACCAGCATCTTTAGCTATAAGACAAGAACCCAAAGGTGTATCTTTGATAAAATGAATATAATAAAAATAGTATTTACAAGGAGTAGATAAATTAAATATGTTCTTTATGATGCCATAATCTAAAATGTTCATAATGTAATGTTGTTTAACCTATGTTATATTAAATGATGGTTAAAGGAAAATATATTAAATTTAAAATTCTGTTTCCTATGAGGGGAATATTGTGACCTTTTATTTATGTCCCTGTAGTTAATAATCCAAAATTTTAAATCATAATAATATATCCGGCATGAAAATCTTAATAAGTGGTGTTCAATAAAGACTGTTCTGTATGCATTAGGAAATTGCTTGAATGGAGATAAGGTTTTAAACCCAATATAGGTTTCAAACTAGAGATTATTTAACAATTTAAAAATATTTGTTATTAATTGGGAGATAAATATTGCTATTTTTATAATTGTTGAATAGCAATTGAAATAAATAAATTAAATTTGTAAGGCTTGTAAAATGAATTGTTATAGTTAATTCTTAAGCATATTTTTTTTGCTATACTGAATCCAAAGCTAACTTGAATAAGTACGAGAAGTTATTAAAAAGAAAGCAGAGGGGGTAATATTAATATATTTACACTAAGATTATTGGTCAATTTATTATCACAATGCCTTGTATTAACAACTATATATATTAAAACAAAGTTGTAGGGGGTGTGGAGTAAGAAAAAAAACTAAACAACAACATACTTCAACTCTGATCTTCTAAAAATAAGGAGGAAAAAAGCTAAAAATCAGAAAAATTTGGACTTTATTTAAATACAGATTATAGTATATTGTTATCTAAAATAATGGAGTAAAAAAATCTTCAAACCTTGCTATCATTTTAAACTCCTTTTCTGTCCATTGATAGTTCTTAAGAGTTATACTGGAAAGGAAATGGAAACCCTGTACATCATATCTTAATCACATAAATATTGCTTCAAACCCAGAAAAATTCAAGAAAAAGTTAGCATTTGCTTTTGTTTTATTCATATTTTTAAAATCTCTTCTTTAAAAATGACGTACACCCTATTTACAGGTAAAATAATGAGTTGATAATTTTTGTATTTTGTGCCACTATTAAACATATAGCGGAACATATGGTCATTTGAAAATAGTAATTTCAAAAAAAAAAAAAATAACTCAAAATAATTTTAAAGAAAGATTTCCGAAGATATAAATAAATTAAAAGTCATTTTATATTATATAATTTTAATAAAGTTAAAAGATAATCCCAAGTGATTTTATTCTCAATTCTTTTTTAAGAAATAAACACACATCTGATAATTTTTCTTTAGCGCGAACTTATGTAATGATAAAAATGAACGATTACAGATTCATGAAAAATTCTCAAGATATTGTACTTGTAATTGGATAATTTTTTTTAATAGTGCTATACAGTTATTACTTTGTCAAGGGAAATATAATAAAATAAATCTTTACTTTTAAAAATTTTACAATGCAATGCGTATAAATAAGATTATCAAAAATTGTCTGATAAATTTCCAAATTACTTCAAATGTTACAAATATGACCATGGATGAAAGAACACAATCAATAAATTATTTTTTTAAAAAAAAAACAAGATAAAGATATTAATTGCAATAAAATTATAAAGTCCTTTTTAAGGAAAATCATCTGGAATAAAATGTAAATAAACTGATTTTAATTATACCCCACTTTAAACATTTAAACCTTGTCTCACTATGTAATACCTGATAAATCAATAAATGTATTTAAAAATTTTGTTTAGAAGACTACAATAACCTATAAAGTTATTAAGGAGAATTATCTCCAGAAAAGGGGATAAACCTATCCTTTTAAGTATGCTACCCTTGGAAGCATGAATTTTAATTGTCTTATTAATTATCAGTACAGAAACCATTAAATAGTTTTTTTTGCCTTTTGAGAAGTATTGAATATTGCCTTATTATATTAGCATCAAACAGGATAATAAAATATATGTGTTATCTGGAATGTTTGCTCATCATAATATCAGTTCCTATCATTTTATTTCACAAGGATAAAATAACTTGGACGAATAGTTTAAAATTTAATGGAAGAAAATGTTCTTTTATTTTTTATTATTGATGTGTTCGTTATAATACTTATGTCATGTGTTATTTGGGAATTTTGTTTTTTAAAGATATATGTTTTATTGTGGTATGAAATATATATATATATATATATTGAGTTAAAGAAAAAAAATGTTTAAAATATATACATCTATTACATGCATTTTAATTTTTTCAGTTAAAACAAAAACATGATATAATATATCGTTCATCTAAACAGAAAGGATGAGAGATTTATTTCTCGTACTTTTTTTAATAGATTTTAATACTTTATTAAAGGTGACCAAACAAATATTTTGTCAAAGATATACTAATCATCTAATTGTGTTCTTTTATAAAAAATTAATATAAGTTTCTATTTATTTATTAAGTTTGCCTATGAACTTGTCCATTTTGAATACAAATGCAGGTTGATCTTTATTGCTTAAATATGTTGTGCTCTCTCTAACAGAAGTATAATTGTCATTTTAAAATAAATAATGATCATTTGACATATATTTTGGTTTGTCTATTGATACATTAATGGTTCTGCATTGTGAAATAGAATATGTATATATCCACTGTTATTGTTAGTATTGTTTTACCTTGCTATAATATTGAAAATGATTTGTGACAGATTATAACTGATAGGATGTGCCAATAGAATGTCATCCAATAGATTAATATAAATATCGAGCATGGGCTGATGGAGAATCACCTATTGCTGATTCCCAGAGAGGATAGTTTGGTAGAGGCTGAGAAACAAGAATTAATGAATGGTTAGCATAATTATTCCCAAATGAGAATATCTATGGTTTGAATTCTATTTTCCATGATGAAGCAAAGCCCACATGTGTATACCCATAGAGAGGTAGTATAATTAGTCATATAATTATACAACTGTCATGTTGTTTTATAGAGCCTCCCTTTTATTGTTAGATCCCTCATGATGATATAGCATTAGTTTTTTTTTACCGTGTATAGTGAAGTATAGTAGTTCAAAATCATATAGCCAGGATAAAATAATGTTAGATTTATGAACACTGATCTATCTATAGTGTTTGTGTAATTATAATAGTGCTTTATGATGTTGTAGGATCATCATCAGTTATAGACAGACCAAACAAAATCTATTAATGATTGTGGAATTTTTAGATGTAAAAGCAAAAGATGCACATAAGCAGTATGGATATATCTTCATCAAATAAAAATTTAACAATGGATTGGTAAGATCAGTTAAGTATTCAATAATTATGTTGTGGACATAGATAATGTTTTAGTGACATGCATGTATTTGACTTTTGATGTCTGTTCTTTAAGACACTAAACCTATTCATCTCAAATTTTAATCAGTTATTAATTGTGCAGAATATGATAATTGCCCTTATCATATTCTGATAAAAGAAATGGCTTTGATATAATGAACCCCTTTTATAACATTTGGATTCTAAATTTAAAATGTGTGCATACCATAAGGTCCTAAATACAATGATGTTTTTGTAGTTTAAGTGCTAGTTCAGTTTCAATAAGCTTTCATTATCTTATTCTTTAAGATAGGCTAAACAGTAATAAGTGATACTCTGAATATCATTGTATAAGTTGGTCATATTGATTGAGATTATGGTCAATGGAATACTGAATATTTCCCCATCCCTGAGTTTAATTCAATATATTGGTTTTATTTCATGCCATGTCTTTGGATTAAAATTTGTAAATATTGTAAATAAAGTTTGTTGTGTTTAAAAATGTATTTAGTTGCCTGTAGTCTTATTGCTAATCACCACATACACATTATTATTATTATTATTATTATTATTATTATTATTATTATTATTATTATTATTATTATTATTATTATTATTATTATTATTATTATTATTATTATTATTATTATTATTATTATTATTATTATTATTATTATTATTATTATTATTATTATTATTATTATTATTATTATTATTATTATTATTATTATTATTATTATTATTATTATTATTATTATTATTATTATTATTATTATTATTATTATTATTATCGACATGTCAGAAAATTATATATTGAAACAATCATCAACCAATATAATACATTTAACTTTTTGTTGATATACCAAAATTATTTTGTTAAGCCATATCACTTAGGAGTACATCCAATGCATCATCACATAATAATTAGAAATTATTAACCTAGAGTACAGATTATTTTAAGTAATATATGAAAAGATAAACATAATATTGATTTACTTAAATTCACAGATCTATCATTCACTGATCTTAATCACATTATTTATCTTTATCTAAGAAAAGGAATTTGGTAAGTTATTGTTTTTAATTATTAAAAAGTCATTCCTATTCCTAAATTTTAAAGTTTATATTAGTTATAAAGTTTCTCTAGAACTGCTAAATACAGTTGTAAATTTGAGATTATATTAAGAGCTGTCATATTCATTATGTTTGGGTAGTGGCAAAATCCCTCTCACTGACTCAAGTATATGTTGTACAACAATTTTGAAATGCTAGAACCCTGAGAAGCATTAGTTGTTAAGTTTCAAGGTAGAATTTAAATTTATAATAAATGTTATATCTAGATAATTATTACAGCTGGATTTGAAATAGATTATTTTCACTGTTTTATGAATGTCAACCAAATTTTAAGGCATAGATTACTTCTTTGTTGTAAAAAGTATAGCTTGTTTTAACTTTATGATAAATATTCTGGTTGTGTCAAGCTTGAAATCCCTATTTTTATTTAGCTTATCTTTTTACCATTTAATTCCCTATTAGTTTATAGTTTAAGATTTTAGTCTCTATCATTAACATTGTTCTTCAATTTCATCTTGATCGTTCTTTTATTTATTCATTCTCATTTGATATTAATTCATTATCATAATTATTAATCATACATTAACGTTTATTTTTTATCATCTTAACTATTCATTAACACTTATTCTATCATCATCATAATGATTCATTATTCTCCTACATCTTCATTCTTTTCTCTACATTCTTAGACTCATTTCATTCCACTATTTAATTATTGCTTCTTTCCATCATCCATTTAGTCATCTACATCATAATGTACTTATCATTTCGTTTATAAGTTTAATTTCATAATCATTCCAGAGATATAATTATTAATTATTCATTAGTTTGCTGAATATCAAATTTAACTCATCACCTCTTGTTTGTGTGGATTTTAAAGCTGATTTGATCAGAAGTTATTATCTTTATTAATCAACTTGTGATCTTCTTTAGATCTATAGTTTCATGCTAATTTTATTCAATACAGAAATCATTTTGTTAGTTTAACCTTTTTGTTTCTTTATGTTTATAGTCTTGATAATGAGAGTATTATAGGTTGCACAGGAGTATTTAGTCACTAAAACATGCAGCATAATTTGTTTATGTTCAGTTATACCAGTGAGAAGCTTACAATATATATATATATATATGTGTGTGTGTGTGAGTGTGTGTTGTTGACAATTGTATTTATATATGTTGTTGACAATTGTATTGTGTGGATTATATTAAATATAAATATAGACAATGACTTAAATGATGGCAAAAAAACAGTTATATCAATAATAAAAAATCAAGTATTCTACTAAAAATCTGAATATAAGAAAGAGATAATAATAATAAAGTTATCAAAATAAAAATATTTAAAAAACTACAATAGGAATGCACTTGGTTTAAACAATAGGAATAATGTTGTATAAAAAGGAAAACAATTAAAAATCATTCTTTTTTATTATTCTGCGTTTTGATATGAAATGTCAATTTTTATTGAAAATATTATTTTAATAATATACTTCTGCAAGTTGGACATTTTTAAAAGCAGTTTCTCAACAAATATTAATGTTTTTATTTATTTATTTACCATTCATAAAAAGAGTAAAGATAGTGAATAGAACATTCTTATTCTAATTCAATAATCAGATAAGTTAAAATAATTTATCAATTTAAAATTTAAAAAAAACTATTACAATATTTTAAAAGAAACTGAAAAAGATTTTAGAATGGTTTGTTCATTTTAAAGTTTATAAGCTTATATAGCCATAATTACAAATAGTAAATACATTCAAATATCAGTCTTTTAAGCTAATTGTACATACACTTTGCGAGTGTTAATAATAAATGAATACTTTCTCACCAATACAAAATACAGTATTTATGCAGGAATAAAAAGAATCATTTTATTCCTACGACTCAAATGCTTATATATGAGCAAATCTGAAGTACTGGCAAGTAAAGCATTAGGATAGTAAATAGCTGTATTCTGTCTATAAATATATTTTTTTATTAAATTCAAACCACATAAATATTTATATAAGCCTATGTATATAATTAAAATATGATGTACATTGACTAGAATGATTAATTTCCTTCGGTTGGAGCATTTTTATCCACAATGGTCATGTGAAAATTAATATTTAACTTTCTACAATTTATGTGCCTGGTAAGCTGAATCTACACAATATGGAAATATATGGGAGGATTAACACAAAACTACTCACTGCCAACTTAAATAAATTTAGAATGTACTATTTACAATCAATCAAGAGTTTTCAACATCTATAATAATAAATGCATAAATTGTAAGAATATTTGAGTGTGAAGAACTCTGGAGAATAGAGTTGCCTGATCATGTCAATTCATAAAATATTGTAAAATTATGTTTTATTTTCTTTTGTATTGATCTGTATTTTTATTTTTATTTTATTATCTCATCTTATAATTCAGAAGTACTAAAGGTTAATACAACAATTTTTGAACAGTTTAACATAAGGAAGTATCAAGAGAGTAGAAGGGGAAAAGGTGAAAAGTTTTTTCTTTTTGTTTTTAATAAAACCTAGATAGGTTATTTTCTGCCTAAATACTTGATTTCAGCTATGAAAATGAAATTGAGTGCTCAAACAGAAAACTTAAATGATAAGAGTTTTCTCTTTTAAAGTCAATGGAATAACCAATGCTAGAACATGACATGATTGTATTCTTAAGATCTTTATAATTAATAAATGTTTAATGCTTTTAAATTAATATTCTTTATAATTTCTGTTGTATTATATCATGTGTTGTTTTATTATTATATTGTTCCACATTTAAAACTGCATACTGCATCTGGAGTTGCATTTAAATTTTTATTTAGTTAGCAATTTCACTTTTAATTATTAAATTTTTCATTATTTTGGAACAAAAAATGGTTATATTATGGGTGTCCATCATGGGAAATAAGGGTAAATAGTTTTAAATTGTTTAATTGGCAAAATGATAGATAGTCATCATAGACATAAAAGTTATACATACAGAGGAATGTGTCCAAATAATTTAGTTGCACTTATAAATATATATATTTTTTAATTTTCTTTTCAACAGTGATTGATTATTTGATTTATGTTTTGAATATATTTTGTTTTTGTTTTTTTTATAAATAAATATTATAAAGTTTTGTTAATTGATAAGTTCTCTATAGTTTTGTTGATCCAGCATTTACATTCAATCCAGTAACCAGTAATTGTTACACATGCGCACACACATTACTGTTTGTTAAGCATGAGAGAAATCTTTAGGTAAAAGTTATTTTTTCTAATAGATAGGATAAATTATTGTAGTTGTTGATTAACAGTTTGCATACGTACATCCCTGTTAAGAGAGTCGAACATGAATTCTTCCTGAGTTCAAATATCTGAGGCAATATTTTTGAAAAAAGTGGTGAGATGTTAGATGAACTGATTTAAATTACATGTGGATTTGATAGATAATGCTTAGGCTAGTTTATAATAAATAAATGTAATCATGAGTCAGGTACTTCATCATGTTATCTCCAGCATCCAACATGAAGACCCTAGGCCCAACAGTAGTTAGATGGGATCTTGCTCTCTATCCCCTATATATGTGGATGGATCGTATCATTATATTTGGAGCTATCAACTTTGGGATATGAAAGGTAGGTGTATCAGCACATATAAACTTGGTGTAAATTGATTACACATTGTGGTGAACCAGCTGATTGTTGAAGCTGATAGAAGTTATCAAATGTATTTTCAGACAGAGACATCTGGATCTTGTTATCCACTAACCCTTGCAATATATATATATATATATATATATATATATATATATATATATATATATATATATATATATATATATATATATATATTGTAACGGTTGATAGAATATACCCAGATGTCGCAAATACACTCCAATACCTCTATCAACTTCAATAATCAGCTGGTTCAAACACAACAGATAATCAACTTACATCAAATGTAACAGGTCTATCTTTCATATGTTAAAGTTAATAGGGACATATGTAACAATCTGGTCAATCCACATATATAGGAGCAATTGAGCAAGATGTCATCTAACTACTGTCGGACCTAGGCTCTTCATGTACAATACTAAAGATAAGCCTATGATGCACCTGACTCACGATTACACCTATCTTTAATAGACTAGCCTAAGCATTATCCATAAAATCTACATATAACTTAAATCAGTTCATCTAAATCTCACCACTTTTTTCCACAACCGTTGCTTCACATATTCGATCTCAGGAAGAATTCACATTGGGCTCTTTTAACAGGAATGTAACTATACAAACTGTTAATCAACTGCTAAAATAATTAATCCTATCTATTAGAAAAAATAATGTTAATTTAACATTTTCTCACATGCTTATTAAACAATAATGTATGTATGTGCATGTAAAAAATGTTGGTTATAAGTTTGAATGTGAATGCTGGATCAACAAAACTACAGATACTTTGTCAATTAACAAAACTTCTTAATATTTATTTACAAAACAAAAGAATATATTCAAACATAAAATAAATTTTCAATCAATGTAGAAAAGAAAAAAAAATTCAAAAAAAAGTATTTCCAAGTGCAAATAAATTATTTGGATATATACCTATATACTTCTAGCAATTATGTCTACGATGGGTATCTATCATATTTTACTTAAATAATTTAGAACTATTCATCCTTACTTCCCATGATAGACACCCATAATATAGACATCTATATATCCAAGATAATAAAAAAATATTAATTAAAAGTTAGATCGCTAACTCAATGAAAATTTAAATGCAACTTCTTATGTAATATGCAATTTTATGTACGGAAAAGTACAATAATAAAACAACACATAATATGATAGAACAGAAAATTATAAAGAATATTAATTTAAAAACATTAATCATTCATTAATTATAAAGATCTTAAAGATACTGTTAGAAAAACATATATTATAAACTACAAATATGGCATGTTATGTTGTGGCACTGTTTATTTCAGTGACTTGAAAAAAACTCTTACAATTAAATATTTTATTGGAGCACTAAATTTTATGTTCATAGCTGAAAACCAACTATTTTGGCAATAAGTAACCTAGATTTAAATTTTAAAAAATTTCAACCTACCCCCCCCCTACTCTTTTGATATTTTCTTATCTTGGACTGTACCCTGTTGAATTATAAGTAGTACTCCCCAAATATAAGATTGAGATAATAAATAAAAATAAAAATACAAATCTATACAACAGAAAATAAAACATAATTTTACAATATTTGTGAATCAATATGATCAAGTATCACTATTTTTCAGAGTTCTTCTTACTTAAACAGTTTGTATAATTTATGCATTTTTTTTTCCTTTATCGATATTGAAAACTCCTGATTGATTCTATATAGCACATTGTGAATTTATTTAAGTTGGCCATGGGTAGTTTTATATTACTCCTCATGGATACAGCTTATCAGGCACTTAAATTGTTGACAGTCAAATATTAATTTTCATATGGCCATAGTGGATCAGAAAATGCTCCACCTGAAGACAATAAATCCTTCTAGCCAACATCTGTCATATTTTAACTATATACGCAGGTTTATATAAATATGTATATGGTTTGCATTTAATAAGAATATATTTATAAAGTACAGCTATTTACTGTTTGTAATATTGGCTATATAAACTTATAAACTTTAAAATAAATAAACTGTTCTGATTTCTTTTTTAGTTTCTTTTAACAAAAATCATAATACTTTTCTAAAATTTAAATTGATAAATTATTTTAGCTTATCTGATTATTGAATTAGAATAAGAGTGGGCCATTCATTTTCTTTACTCTTTTTCCGATGGCAAATAACTAGAAAAACATTAATATATGTTGAGATGCTGCTTTGAAAAATATCTATTTTGCAGAAAAATATTAAAATAATGATTCCTTCAATAAAATGACTTATCATCTTCTAATGGTTTATGGAATATACCTGGATGCCCCAGTCAGAAAATACATTTGAACACACAGATCAACTTCACCATTCAGCTGGTTCGACTACAAAGTATAATCAACTTACATCAAATCTAAAAGTGCTGGTATATCTATCTTTCATATCCTAAAGTTGATAGTGCCAAATATAATGATCCAGTCTATCCATGTATATAGGAGAAAGAGAGCTAGATCGCATCTAACTACTATCTGACCTATGGTCTTCATTTAGGATGCTAAAAATAACATGATGAAGTACCTGACTCATGATTACATCTATCTTTAATAGACTAGCCTAAGCATTATCCATGAAATTTACATGTAACTTAAATCAGTTGATCTAATAACTCAACACTCTTTTTCAGAACCGTTGCCTTAGATATTCGAACTCGTGAAGAATTCATGTTCAACTTTCCTAACAGTGATGTACCTATGCAAACTATTAATCAACAACTAAAATAATTCATCCTATCAAAAAGAAAAAAAAAATTATTTAAAAAATTTTCATATGTCTATAAAACAGTAATGAGGGTGTGAGGATATGTAAAAGATTGGTTATAAGATGGAATGTAAATGCTGGATTGAATGTAAGTGCTGGATCAACAAATCTACAGAGACCTTGTCAATGAACAAAACTTCATAATATTTATTTAAAAAACAAGAAAGTATATTCAAACATAAAATAATTCTCAATCATTTTAAAAACAAAATTCAAAAAAGAAACATATTTACAAATGCAAATAAATTATTTGGATATATCCCTATGTACTTATAGTTTTATGTCTATGATGAGTATCTATCATTTTGTTACTTAAACAATTTAAAAATATTCACCCTTATCTCCCATTATAGACACCCATAATATAGACAACTAAATATCCAAAATAATAATAAGAATATTAATTAAAAGTGAGATTGCTCACTCAATGAAAATTTAAATGGAACTTCAAATGTAATATGCAATTTTATGTATGGAAAAGTACAATAATAAAACAACACATGATATAATAGAACAAAAAATTATAAAGAATATTTATTTAAAAAATTAATCATTCATTTATTATAAAGATCTTAAAAATACTGTTAGTAAAACATCTACTATAAACTACAAATAAGTCATGCCATGTTGTGGCTTTTTTTTTTCGGTGATTTTTAAAAAAGAGACAAATCTTACCATTTAAATATTCTATTGGAGCACTTAATTTTATGTTCATAGCTGAAAATCAAGTATTTTGGCAGACAGTTACCTAGATTTTAGTAAAAACAAAAAGAAAAAAAAATTCTACCTTCCTTTTCCTACTCTTTTGATATTTTTTTATGTTGGACTGTTTCCTGTTGAATTATAAGTAGTACTTCCCAAATATAAGATCAAGATAATAAATAAAAATACAAATACAAATTTATATTACAAAAAATGAAACATAATTTTACATTATTTATGAATTGATATGATCAGGCATCACTATATTTCAGAGTTCTCCTTATATACATAGTTTGGTGCTTGTCTTATAGATAAAAACACCATTCAATGGTGCCGTTTTCATGCTAAAACTATAAAATATGACCATTCCCGGGCCGTTGATTTTAATCATTTTGATGTGTTTTTTGTAATGCGAAAATAAAAATAAAATTAAATCGTCTTTTTTAACTATTATTTTTTATTAACATATAAAAATTAAATGATAATAATAAATGTAAAATAAAATAAACAAATTACAATTTGATTCATGTTTTTTATTTTGCTTTATTAGAAAAATCAATTTTCTATCAGAGTGTTAGGTTTATGGTTAGTTTTAGGGTTAGGTTTAGGGTTAGTTTTAGGGTTAGGTTTAGGGTTAGTTTTAGGGTTAGGTTTAGGGTTAGTTTTATGGTTAGGTTTAGGGTTAGTTTTTGGGTTAGGTTTAAGGTTAGTTTTAGGGTTAGGTTTAGGGTTAGTGTTCTGTTGTTTGTAATGCTAAAATAAAAAATATCAAAATTGTAACTGTAGTCATAGAAGAGAAAGAAAGTAAAACTGTTTTAAACAACAACAAACACATATAAATGCCTTCTTTCCTTATTAACCATGTTTATAATATATGCTTTTTATGAAATTTACAAAAAAACCAGGAAAAATTGTACTTTTCTTACTGGATATTTTTGTGTTCTGCTTTTTTTTACTTCAAAAATATACACACAGTAGAATCTTGTTTTTCTCATCGAATGTTACAAACAGTACGTTATTTGACACGTTACCTAATTCCAACTCACTTTACACATATATCTTGTTAACATTTTCCCAATTTAAACTTCAATACAGTAGATTGTAAAAAGTCTGATAATTATTACTTTATAAAATCTGAACATTTCCATAATTTAAAAAAAAAAAATCCAATGAAAACAACATTTCCATCCAATTCAAATACATGCCCTCTCACCAAGTCGTAATAATTTTATAAATTGTGCAAATTTGGAAAATGTATTTGCTGCAATGCAACATACATGCTGTACTGCAACACGACATAGCGGCCTGAAATCTGTAGCACAACACAAAAGTTGTATTATATAAAATGCAGGTTCGAATGTGTCAGCTATGGAAATGGCATTTTTATGTGTTTTAGCACCAAAATCACGCCATTGAGTGGTGTCATTAGCTATAAAACAAGAACTCATAGTTTGTATAAGTTATGAATTTTTTCCCATTATAGATACTAAAAATCCTGATTGATACTATATAGCACATTTTGAATTTATTTAATTTGGCATTAAGCAGTTTTTGGTTACTCCTCATGTAGATTTCCATCTTGCGTGGATCCAGCTTATTAGGCTCTTAAATTGTAGACAGTTAAATATTAATTTTCACATGGTCATAGTGGATCAAAAAATGCTCCACCTGAAGACAATTAATGTTTCTAGCCAATGTATGTCACATTGAAACTATATACATAGCTTTATATATATATATATATATATATACATATGTGTGTGTAGCTTTATATATATATATATATATATATACATATGTGTGTGTGTGTGTGTCTGTGTTTTGCATTTAATAAAAATATATTTGTAGACAGAATAAAGCTTGTTACTGTTTGTAATATTGGCTATATAAATTCATAAACTTTTAATTAAATAAACCATTCTAATTTCTTTTTTTTTCAGTTTCTTTTTTTTAAAAAAACATACTTTTTTAAAATTTAAATTAATAAATTATTTTAACTTATCTGATTATTGAATTAGAATAAGAATATTCCATTCCTTTCTTTTACTATTTTTTTGAATGACAAATAATTAGAAAAAACATTAATATTTGTTACGATGCTGCTTTAAAAAATGTCCACATTGCAGAAAAATATTAAAATAATAATTGCTTCAATAAGATGACTTTCATGTCAAATGCAAAATAAGCAAAAAGAATGTTAGTTTTTTTTATACCAGCATTATTCCTATTGTTTATTGTATTTTAAAACATTTTTATTTTATTGAATCATTTTAAAAAAATAAAACAAATTATATATAAATTTGCAATATTATTATTATTATTATTATTATTATTATTATTATTATTATTATTATTATTATTATTATTATTATTATTATTATTATTATTATTATTATTATTATTATTATTATTATTATTATTATTATTATTATTATTATTATTATTATTATTATTATTATTATTATTATTATGTTTCAAAATGCCTTTATTGTCTCAAAAGATATACAAATTTTGCATTTACATAGTTCATCTACATATAATATCCTTGATTGTCCATTATCATTTGAAACCCATTAGTAAATCATCACTTATAATAGAAGGGAAGAAATTGGTGCCAAATTGTCCTTGTTGCTAATTTGACATGCATATCCTTCTAAGGTTCTTTATAATATTTAATTTTCCCAATTTACTATGTTCAAACTCTCAAGTGTATCCTATTCCCAAAATTCACTGATGTTGCAAGATGTCATCATTTTTGTCACTATAACATAGATCTAATCTTAAGTAATGACCAAGTTGCTGCATAAATATCAGGTCTGGCCAGTAACATCCCTTTTCTGTATCATTTCAAGTTTATTTGAAAAAGTAGCTGGATGCCTCCTGGAATTGTTACCAATTAGGAAAGTACATCTAGTACACCAGTATGCATATAGCACAGAGATTGCTGCCCTGACACTTGGTGTTAAACCCTCTCTAAATGCAGAAATTAATTGATGCATTGTTATATTAGATTTCCTTTTTCTGGAATTGCTTCTTATCAGATCTATTATCTGCAAAAGTCCCTAACAGTGATATAGCAGATGTGATAGTTTCCTCAGCTCGATGGCATAATCCACAAAACGGATCAATTGACATATACAGTCTTTTATGGCAAAGAAAATATTATTATTATTATTATTATTATTATTATTATTATTATTATTATTATTATTATTATTATTATTATTATTATTATTATTATTATTATTATTATTATTATTATTATTATTATTATTATTATTATTATTATTATTATTATTATTATTATTAATTTATTATTATTATTATCTCTCTTATATTCAGGTATTACAATACTTGATTTATTTTCTATTGCTATGATTATTTTTCATTTAAGTCATTGTCTGTTTAACATAATCAATACATTACAATTATCAACATTTATATAAATTAGTATGATTTCTTTTTCTCAAGGTTGATATTTTCTTAAATAGTAAAATTTTATTACTAATGTATTTGTTTTTTTTTTACTTTAAATTTCCCATCATTCCCAGTAGATAATAGGTAGTAAAAATATCAAAACATTTATAATCTGTAAAAGTGTTCTAGCAAAACTTACCTTTATTTGATTTTTACATGCTAATTAAAGAAAAACTCAATATATTATTTTAGATGGCTAAAGTTTGTTGTGGGGGCAACCCTCACAATGTCAAATGCAGAATAAGAAAGAAAAATGATTTTTAATTGTTTTTCTTTTATACCAGCCTTATTCCTATTGTTTAAATTAGTGCATTTCTATTGTATTTTTTAAATATTTTTATTTTACCGATTCATTTTAAAAAATAAACAGTTGTAGTCTTATAGCAATAGATGCCACTCGATGGCACCATTTTCATACTAAAACACATAAAAATGCCATTTCCACAGCTGACAATTCAAACCTGCATTTTCTATAATACAACTTTTTTGTTGTGCTATAGATTGCAGGCTGCTATGGTGCATCCCAGTACAGCATGTATGTTGCATCACAGTAAATAAATTTGGCAAATTTGCACAGTTTATACAATTATTATGGCTTGGTAAGAGGGTGTGTGTATTTGAATTGGATGGAAATGTTGTTTTGATTGAATTTATTATTAATTTAAAGTATTAAAATGTTCAGATTTTCTAAAGTAATAATTATCAGACATTTTACACCATACTGTATTGAAGTTATAAGTGGGAAAATGTTGACAAGATATATGTGTAAAGTGAGTTGGAATTAGGTAACACATCAAGTAACGTACTGTTCATAACATTCCAAGAGACAAACAATATTCTACTGTGTGTTTATTTTTGAAGTAAAAAATAGCGGTAACACAAAAATATTCAGTAAGAAAAGTACAATTCTACACTTTTTTTAAATTTCATAAAAAGCATATATTATAAAAAAGGTTAATAAGTAAAGAAGACATTTTATATATATACATCTGGGTCTCTTTCTACATGGACTTATTTAACACAATTTTGAAGTTATGCGATTTATGTTTCACCGGATGTCAAACTCCGATAATGAACTATTACTTTAAATAATAAATTTTGCACACTTACGTTATATTGAAACTAATAGCACATTATTGGAATTTGACTTTCATCTTAGTAATTTCAATATTTTCAGTGCTTTATAATAGTAAGATTTTATGCAATAATGAAATTAAAATAATGATTTCCACATTTTATGTACACACATTAAATTTTACAATATTATAATGTAAATTTGTTCAAACATTGTGCGTGTTAATTTTGCATTTTAAATCACATTCTGTTTTTGCTTTTTAAAAAAGAATGTAATCAATTATTATTTTCTTATTAATGACACTAATCATTAATGTGCTCTTAAATTCCAACGAGAGCTAAATGGTTGTATGTCTGGATATTGCGAGCTTTGTAAACAATTAATAAAATTATCGTCTCAAATATTAGATACTAAATACGTTGTCACCAGAAAATCATAATAATTTAAACATGTATAAAAAAATGTAAATTACTGTACTGTAAATTGTACATAAAAATATACTATTTTGAATAAAATTAAATATTATAGTTAAAAAAAGTTTGTCTTGTATCAATTTTTTTCAAATTTGAAATTTTTTATTAGTCAAATTTTATTTCCTTATTTTTTTTTTTGCACAAATTTTAAAGTAATTTTACATTGGTGCTTTGCTTTTATGCAAATTTTGAAAAATCACAGACTGCATCCCCCCTTTTTCAATGTAAGTTATGTCTATATTTGCACGATTTCATTTGCACATTTTCTAAGGAACCTATCTATCACGTAAAACGAAACCCAGGTGTATATATATTTGTTGTTGTTTAAAAAACTTTTACTTTCTTACTTTTCTCTGACTACTGTTATACTTTGTTGCATATATTTTACATTTATTGTTATCATTTATTTTATATATGATAATAAAAAAATATTTACAAAAAGGTACAATTTAGATATTTTTTTATTTTAGCATTACAAACAACAGAATCCTTTCCCTAAAATTAACCCTAACCCTAAACCTAATTCTAAAACTAACCCTAAATCTAACCCTAACCACTTTTACTTTTGTTGTCATTCTATTTGAAGTAAAAATAGTGGTAATATCTGTTTCTCTGTTAAAAATAAAAATGTAATACGAAGACTAAAAAAGTAAAAAACAATGGTAACACA
>JAQFVV010000046.1:3189384-3221884 GCA_028023455.1 Epiperipatus broadwayi | reverse complement strand
TTTAATTCAAAGTAAATATTGTATAATAAATAGACTAGTAGGTAATGATGATTGACAAAACTTCAGTAAATTCATTAACGTCTGATTTTTGTCAGCATAAATTCTGTTGATAATGATTACAACATAATTGCAAAGTCATTTCGTATAAGTTAGTTATTATCGCAGTTTATTTTTTACTCTTATAATATATATATATATATTTGCAGTTTTACCAAAAAAAACGAAAATCTATAACGTAAGTTATGACCCTTATCCAGCAATTATAAACAATGAATTGTGTGTTACAATAAATTGCATCCCAGCAACAGGTCAATATATACAAAGAATGGAGTTTTCTTCTTCTCTTGACATGTTGTTTTTATATTATAAACCAATAAATAAAACTTCTTATGTGTATGTAAATAGAAATTACCGCACTATACTAAAATTTAAATTTGGCTCTGAGCACACTGTTTGCTTTTTTCGATTAACTACTGCTTTAGCTAAAGATAATTATTATGCCTTATGTGATACTGCATGGGAGACATCTCATGAAGTAGTTGATTATGATATGTTCACATTGAAGTTTGTTGTAGGTAAGAATTTTATTTAAGTATTACATGCGATATATATATACATTAGATGTAAAAGCATAATACCCGTTATAAAAATATATGTAATTTACACACACACATATATATATATATATATATATTGTGACCTTCCAGGTTGGCACCAGGAAGAAATGTGGGAAGTTCACATTTGTGCTAACAATAGCTAAAGATAATTATCTGCGAAAAATGAATTGTGGTGTAATTTGCTAGTTAAAATTAGGATTTAAAAAATTAAAACTTTAATTGGGTGTACTGATTGGTAGAGTTTTGGATTATATATGTTTGGTAGTAAAAGAGGAGGAACAACATCAGGGATGTTTATATGTAGTAGAGAAATTTATGTGTCATAATAAGCAGATACATAGATATATTATTAATTAGAATTTTCTTTTCTATATTGTATTTATTATTTACTAATTATGTATTGTTCATAATCTTATGTTTAAAAAATGATAAAGATTATTTGTATAATAGTGAATAACATTTCTAAATTAAATTAATATTTAATATTTTTTATTATTATGTTTTATTCCATTCAAATATTGTATTGTTAAAATTTTATAAGCAAAAATTCTGGCACATTTTCAAAGTGATTGTAATAATAAAAAAAACACAAAGGGCGTGAGTGAAGAGAGACAGAGAGTTTAAAACTTGAAAAGAAGTAAAAAAAAAATTCCAAGGAAGAAGATGTAAAAAAAACTTAAAAGAATCAATAACTCTTTAAGAGTATTAGAACAAATATAAAAAAATTACAAGGATTCTAATAATATACCTGTGGAGAATTTTCTATTATACTACTGGAATAATATAAAAATGAGGAGATAAATACCCCCCCAGAGGGAAGCCAGCTCCAAATTTCTGTCAAATGATGATTCATATTAATTATGAATTATTTTAAAGTATTACCAAAAGGAAATAATATCAGAATGACAAAATTGTTTAAAATAAAGCTAGCTAAAATTTTCTTATTAAACACTATAATTAAATGCTTGATTTTCAATTTTAAGAATTTTCTATCAATATTCTGCAATATAAAATTTAAAATGAAAGAATTTATCTATTTAATCTCATATCAAGAGGATAATTTTATACTGTATAACTTTACTATTCGCGCATATATAATAAAATAATTCCAATGCATACAAATGTTATTTATCACACCTATAATGGAATTCTAGGATAAAAAAGAAAAAAACTATTGTCATTCTTAACAAATTATGCTTTAACAATAGGATAGACATTTTTTATGTTATAATTTATTGTTGTCTTTGAAATTGATATGTATGTTTCTTTCAACTTTCAAATTTTTAAAAAAAAACTTAACATGTAATAATGGGATATTGATAAGTATTTTTCGTTATTGATTACAACAGATGTACAACCAATTTTTTTTTTGTTTTCTTTTAAAAAAAAAACAATATAACTTCATATCATTATAATATAATAATTTTTTATTTTGTATGATCTAGAAATTACATTATAGGTGATTATAGATATTCGGATGTGTGTGTGATGCTACAAATTATTATTTTTTTTTTAAAATTGTATTTATTATGCTTTAATATTGTTAATGAAGTTTATTTTAAAAAATAAAGAATTAAAACATTGTCAGTTATAAGTTGGAGGTAGAAATGGTCAAGGGATGATTAGATTATTTATATTGAGTTTGGAGATATTATTTAACCCTCACGTATATAAGTATAAGTATAAGTATAAGTGTTTGGCTATTATTTTCCCTGCCTTTCTTTATTTTGTATAGTTAATGTTAGATGATATACACTGATTATAACAGATAAGTGTTGTATAAATTTTTATAATATGTATAAAAGATGATTGATTTATGGCATCATCCAAGTTTTATAAATAAGCTAATAAAAAGCATGTTTTAAAAATATATTATATTTATGATATTATAAAAGCACACATATTGGAAAATATATGATTCATATATTAAATATTAGTCAATTTTGGTTTTACACTAGAAGAAATGTAATTGGTTAGAAAGGTGCATAAAATAATATATATATATTTGTTTATTTATTATATATTTTGTCATTTATTTCTAATAAATGTTTTATTGAATTAATAGCCCATATGAATTGCTTGATTATATATGTTCGATTCTCCATTTCCACACACACACACACATATGCTTAACATAAAATAAACCTAGAATATATAGATTTGCCAGTAGAAACCAATTTATTTAATCTGTCTAAAGATGATAAATCACCATATTACAGTGCTAATAATATATTTTACTTTGCTTAGAATAGATAGTGATGTGGATATAAAAGGTACCTGACCCTCATCATTATCTATCTTATATTAAATATGATAATTGATAATTTTGCAATAGTTTTATAATTAAATAAATGTGTGGCATATGATTAAATTAGTGTTACAGAATTGTTATCCATAAATGTTTTATTACTCTTATTTGCTTCCTATATGAAGACCATTTCCTATAACCTCAACTGAGCTAAGCCATAGAGTAATTACAATATAATAATCTTTTAAATAAGTTTGAAAGCAATTTACAATTATAAATTTTATTCTATCTTGTATAGAATTGGCGCCTGGGCATTTATGGATCTAATAAAGTGAATAAGTGAAGAAGACAGAGGTTACAATATATATATATATATATATATATATATATATATATATCATAATGATGGCTATATATTTACACATTGCATAAGTATGTGTATTTATATATATATGACACACATGATTTACTTTTTTTTAAATAAAATTTTAAAAAATGAAGTAAAAAATAGTATCAATACCTATTATTATTATTATTATTATTATTATTATTATTATTATTATTATTATTATTATTATTATTATTATTATTATTATTATTATTATTATTATTATTATTATTATTATTATTATTATTATTATTATTATTATTATTATTATTATTATTATTATTATTATTATTATTAACCATACTAGCTTAGTAATTCTTGGAAAATAGATAATTAGTGAATTATATTTTAATATAAAATCATTAACAGTAAATTAAAATTTTATAATAGAATTATGAAAGAAAATGTGTACTAGTTATAGATATTCTATGCTGACTTAGTAAATATTAGTGTTGGTCATGGGAATATTCAGAAGTTTAACCTTTTTCTTGTCAAATCTTCTGATTGGGTGAGTAAGGTAAATGCTAAACTGTTGTATGGTCAATTACAGAATCATCAGTAAAAATATATTTATCTTTAATATTATATTCATTTTAGTTTCATTTCTAAAAGGTATATTAATAATTTGTCAGGTTATGTAAGTGAGCAAAAGTTTTTTCAAAAATAAATTTCTAATAATAATTATAAAGATATTCACTAGTGGAAGATCTGAAAAGATAGTTTGTAATAAATTATAAAGTATGTGGACATATTGATTTCTTTCTTAATTTACATTGGAGTAAAAGTAAAGATTTTTTTACTAAAATCCTATATTTTTCTAAAATAATTTATAATATATAAAAAATACCAACAAAATGTCTTTGTTTGATCATCAAACAAAGAGCTTTGAGCAATGACAATTGTTGACAAGGGACAAAATTGATGTTAGCACTGATTGTTTTTTCAATTTATATTCATGTAAAACTAAATATTTGTTTACTAAAATCTTACTGTTTTTTAAAATATTTATAATTTCAGCATATTTTATGATAATAATGTATAATATGTAAAAATACTAAAACAAGCCTCTAAAACATTCATTTTTATTTTGAAAACCAAACAAAGATGTTGGAGCAGTGAAAATTATTGACAGACACTCTTTTTTGTTTGACATAAGAACCAACCAATCAGCATCTAAGAAAACCTGCCTTCTCTCATTTTGCAGCTTCTAAAGTCAATAGCATTGATTTTTACTTGTAAAATAATTCAAGAGAGGACAGCATCTTACAGTCCTTTTTAAGCTTTAAAATAAGTATAAAATCACTACAGTAATGTAAAAACTCGAAATTATCAAGTTGCTTGAAGCCATGACAGCATCCATGCTTCTTTTTCTAAAAAGGATGCCAATGAATAGATAGTTTATGCAGATTCAACTATATGTCCTGATTGCTAACTTATTCCACCTTAATACAATTAATAAATGACAAAAATAAATAATAGTCTCAGACATCAGATGAATAATAAACAAGCAACAAAATTATTAACAGTTACTTTTATTAAAAACGAGAATTGGTAATAATAATAATAATAATAATAATAATAAAATTGTATTTACATATGTATATTTGAAATCATATGTAAAGCATGAGTAATAGGCAATCGAGAAAAATCTAATTTATAATAACTTATTGAGAAAATTTTATAATAAATTCATAAGATTACTTTGATATCTCTCAGTAAGTTCACACTTCATTAGTTTGTAAAATTTGATAGATATATTGTCATAAAAGTGATTAATTTAAATGTCAACAAACAATATTACTATTTTAACTTTTAGTGTTTTACTCCACAGTAGTTTTTCATTTGATGTTTTTCCAGATATTTTGAGCATAAAAATTAAGTAAGTTTGTAAATTAATTCAGATATTAATATTCCATTTTATAATACACGAAATGCAAGTTAAGTTTTTTTTTTTTTACTAGAAGTCTTGCTTATTTTTATCTTCAGTTTTAAATACTAATTAATAGACTGGCAATATCAGTTGTATTAAGGCTTCTTTTGTTTACAATACAGTATACAGTTACATCATAAGATTTGGGAAGGCCTTCTAAAGTGTATCTGTGATACTGCATAATGTTTATTTAAATAATCATTTGAACTCGGACTTTCGCATGATCAACTACTCTCAGTACCATCTCATATTACTGACCCACCTAATCAGACATATGTTGAAAAGATAAATAATCACCAATATACATATTTCATGCCAGTAATCATCAGTTGGTCTAGATTACTACCTTCACACATATATACCATCGGTTCTCATCTTTATATTAAGGTAGTCAATCTTTATATGTTAATGCACAGACTTCAATATACTCCAACCTACAACACTTCAGCCTTCCATTTCATTGAAAATCTGATGATGAAATGGTCAAAGCCAATCTTAGTTCCAAAGTATTCATCTGGCACATGTTGACACATTAGTCATTCTGATCCTTCATGTACAAGAGAATATTTATACATACTACAAATTAATATATTGTACAGGCTAAATCTGCATTTATATGCAGAATTTGAACTCAAATTTTTACATGACCCACTACTCTCAGTTCCATCTCATATTGCTGACCCATTTGATCACACACGACTTTTTATTTAGGTACTTACAACTGCAGATCACTTTCAAGTGAAGGAAGATTGCAAGAATTAGAAGAAGAACTGTCTTATATTAAATGGGACATTATTGGACTTTGTGAAGTTAGAAGAAAAGGTGAAGAAACAATTGATTTAAAACGTGGACATATACTCTATTATAAAGGCACAAATATTGGAAATACAAGTGGAGTAGGATTCATTATAAATAAAAAGTGGAAGAACAATATTGTGGAGATTGATGGTGTATCAGACAGAGTGGCAAGATTAGTTATACAACTTAATAGCAGATACCAAATGCAGATAATTCAGGTTTATGCCCCAACAAGTTCTCATAGTGATGAAGTAGTAGAATATTTTTATATGGATGTACAAAAGGCTTTTGATCAGAGTAAACAACATTTTAAAATTGTTATGGGAGAATTTAATGCAAGAATTGGTAAACAAATAAAAGAAGAGAGTCATGTAGGTAATTTTGGTTATGGTAATAGAAATGAGAGAGGACATAGACTTGTGGAGTTTGCAGAAAAAGAAAAACTTTATATTATGAATTCATTTTTTGAGAAAAATGTTAAAAGGAAATGGACATGGAAGCATCCAAATGAAGGTACAGCAGAATTGGATTATACTTTGACTAACCGAAAATACATATTTCAAGATTGTAATGTTCTTAATAAATTTAACACAGGAAGTGATCATCGATTAGTAAGGTGTAAGTTATGTGTTAATGTAAAACTAGAGAGACAAAAATTATTAAGGAAAAGAATATTTACAGTTGATATTCCTAATCTTCAGAAACATTCTAATGAATTTAAATTAGAACTTACAAATAGGTTTCAAGTGTTAAGAGATTTTGAACATGATTCAGATTTGAATGAAATTAATAAGAAAATAACTGATACACTTTTAAAAACTGCAACAAAGATAGCTGGTAGAAAAAAGCAGCAATTGACTAATAAAATTTCTACTGAGACTAGAGAATTTATGAAGAAAAGAAGGAATATGAAGATATACAAACATGATGTATTAAAAAGAATTGAATATCTCGAATTTTGTAAAATTGTACGGAAAAGTGTTGAAAATGATATAAGAAAGTATAACTGTGAAATAGCAAGGAAAGCTGTAGAAGAAAATAAAAGTCTCAAAAATGTTAAACAACATTTTGGTATTAGTAGGAAATTTATATCTGCAATAAGAAAAAAAGATGGAATTATTACTAAAAAAAGAGATGACATCATGAAATTGGTAGAAGATTTTTATCAAAAATTATATAGTAATAAAGAACAAGTACCTCCTATATCTATTACATCTTCCGAATTGCCCAGAATTTTAAATGAAGAAGTGAGACATGCAATTAAGTGTATGAAGAAAGGAAAGGCTTCAGGAAATGATGGAATTATAATTGATATATTAAAAGAAGCAGGTGAAGAAATAGAAACAATTTTAGCAAAGTTATATGCCAAATGTCTAAATGATAAAGAAGTACCGGAAGATTGGAAGAATGCAGTAATAATATTAATATTTAAAAAAGGTGATAAAGAATATATTAGAAATTACAGACCTATCAGCCTTTTATCAGTTTTATATAAAAATTTTACCAAGATAATTACAACTCGTCTACAGAGAACTTTGGATTTCCACCAACCAAGAGAACAAGCTGGATTTAAAAGTGGTTTTAGTACAATAGATCATACCCAGGTATTGAGAGAAGTCATAGAAAGGACAAACGAATATGAGTTGTCATTATGTTTTGGATTTGTAGATTATGAAAAGGCATTCGATTCTATACACATTTCTTCAGTGATTAAAGCATTGGATCATCAAGGTATAGATCCAGGATATTGTCATATTTTAAAAAATATTTATAAAAATGCAACAGCAACAATTAGATTACATAATGATACTGGAAAAATCAACATTGAGAAAGGTGTAAGACAAGGTGACTCCATATCTCCAAAACTCTTTACAGCAGTGCTGCAAGAAGTATTTTGTGGATTAAAATGGGAAACTAAAGGAGTGAAAGTAAATGGAGAGTATTTAAGTCATTTAGATTTTGCAGATGATGTAGTTGTTTTTGCAAATAATGCTTCAGAGCTGCAGGATATGTTGCAGGAGTTAGAAGATGAAAGTAGAAAAGTAGGACTGAAGATAAAGGTTAAAAAGACTAAAGTAAGGTTTAATCGATTTGCTCAAAATATGAAAATAAAGATTGATTATGAAGAATTAGAAGAAGTTAACAGTTACAAATACCTTGGTCAGATTATTAATACAGATGGAAACATAATGGAGGAAATTAATCATAGAATTAAGCTTGGTTGGAGTGCTTTTGGTAGAAATAACTTGATACTAAAAGGAAATATGCCTATGTGTTTGAAAAGAATGGTTTTTAACAAATGTGTTTTACCAGTTCTTACTTATGGATCTGAGACTTGGACACTTAATAGAAGAGCAATACAGAGACTTCAGACCACTGAAAGGAGTATGGAGAGATGTATGTTGGGAGTAACAAGAAGAGATCAAAAACACTATGTACGGGTAAGACAACAAATAGGTGTTACTGACCTTATTGAAAAAATTAAAAGATTGAAATGGAGTTGGGCTGGCCATATTGCTAGAAGAGATGATAATAGATGTACAATTGAAATTTTAAACTGGATTCCAAGAGATTGTAAAAGACCCAGAAAGAGACCACATGTGAGATGGATGGATGAAATAAGAAAATGTGCAGGGGTGTTGTGGAAAAGAGATGTTAAAGATCGGAGAAGATGGATTAAACTTGGAGAGACCTTCATCCTGCAGTGGATTGATAATGGTTAATGATATATATATATATATATATATATATATATATATATATATATATATATATATATATATATATATATATATATATATATATATATATTTCATGCTAACTTACTATCCCCACACATGTGTACAATCAATGCTCAACTTTGTATTAAAATAGCCAATCTTCATACTTTAAAAGACAGGCTTCAAACTACTCCAACACACAATTCCTCAACCTTCCATTTCATTGTAAATCTAATGATGGAATGTTCAAAGCTCATATTGGAGCCAAGGTTATCATCCTACCCATGTTGACATATTAGTCATTCTGACCACTCATGTACAGGAGAATAATCCATTTATACATACATATGTGAGGGATGTGCAGACCTTTTACACACTTTGTATATAAATTAATACATTGTACAGGCTTATACCTGCATTTATACATGAAATATGTGCAAGATAAGAGCTCAGACTTTCACATGACCCACTCCTCTCAGTGCTATCTCATATTGACTAATATTTCAAGGTAAGTAGGATGAAAACCTTGGCACTAATATGGGCATTGTACATTCCATCATCAGATATCAATGAAATGGAAGGCATAAAAGATGTGGTTTGTAGTAGTTTGAAGCCTTTTATTAAAGTATGAAAATTGTCTATTTTAATATAAAGCTGAGCACTAATGGTATATATGTGTAGAGATAGTAATCTAAACCAAATGATGATTGCTGGTTTGGCACGATATACATATATTGGTGATTATTTATGTTTTCAAAATGTGTGTGATCAGGTTGGTCAGCAATATAAGATGGCACTGAGAGTAGTGGTCCATGTGAAAGTCTGAGTTTGAATCCCATATATATTACATATAAAAATACAGGTTTAAGCTTGTAAATTGTACTAAATAATCATTATAAATATTACTCACTTTCCTCTCTTTTCTTGGAAACCTCTGAGGTCACTGATGAAATATAGGGATTAAATGTTTTCTACTGCAAATATTTAATCATGAATGGTATGTTTTATTTAGTAAAACTACTTCATTATACTATCTTTACATTACAATTACAAATTTGAATAATTTATATAATGTATTAGTTTTACAACCTATTTTCAAGGACTTGAGATATATTTACTGCAGTAATGTGAACATTTATTATAATTTAAATCCATGAATGTATTTCATGAATGACCATATATTTATCATATACTTGCTATTGGAAGTGTTTAACATTTACTAAGGATATCCAAAAAATGTGTTCAACATTTAATAGTTTCGCACTAGATTCTAATATCATAGTCATATTATATAATAGACATCTTCGCTGCCGATCAGATGTTAATACCAATGTTCATCAAATTCAAGTTTAATAGAGAATAATTTAAGAAGAAAACAAAAGGATATCATTTAATGTATTTATTTGATGAGAAAAAGGGTTGGATTTATTTGTCCATTATGATATTTTCATGTGGTTATTATATGCATATTATTTTCATGCCATATGCTAAATTTAACAAAAATAGCCTATAAAGATGTGTATATTAAAAAAGGATGGCGAATATGATGTGTAGGTGGGAGAAGATATCAGGGTGATAGAAAATCAACAATTCAGATAGATAAAAAATTAAAATCAAATACGGTGATATTCTAGTAATATATATATATATATATATATATATATATATATATATATATAATAATAAAATCTAATAAGCCAGAATAATGTCAAATAAATACTAAAGTAAAAAGATATTAAAGTAATGTTTAAGCATAAAAAACATATAAATGTAAGACATTATTGTAAAGTAATATTGAAGAAATGTTTATTATCAAAAATATATAAGATTTATGATATAAGCTTGTAGTAAGAGATATTAGTAAGTTACTAAAGTAAATACTATTAATTATTTTGAAATATAGATATTAAAGTGAGATATTAAAATAATATATATTAAAATGAAATATATTAGTAAGAGATAATATAAAAGTAAGTCATATTAATGGATGATATTAAAGTAATGTTTAATATCAAAAATATATGTCATGTTATATATTATAAGAGCATGAGAGATCATGAGAACTCTGGGAGATCATCACAGTTTACTTCATAGCAAACTAATTGTATCATTAATCATATATCACCAGCACTATAAATAACTATATATAATAATTAAAAGAAGATAACATTCATCATCATGAATGATCAACAACCAAAATGAATCAGCAGTCGACCTTGTGACTGGAACTGAAATGAATCTGCTGTAGACCAGGATAACTATTTAACCTTTGCAAGCTTGGTCATTTATTTAAAGATAATTTGGATACACCAACTTATGTGCTCATCCAACAGAATACATGAACACACAAAAATTATGCTGGGGTGTTAAAACATGCTGATTGGCATCAATGCTCTGACCACAAAATATCATTAATGTACTCACCAAATATAAACTTAAATTTTAATAAGACTAAACTAAGTAAAGTATTGTTTATGGCTTTAATGAATATACTCTTTACACAAACCAGGAAAAAATCATATTGGAATTTCCCTGCACAAAAAATTACACCAGCATTATTTCAGACCATTATACACAAATATAACTCAGAAAAACAAAGATCTATAATTACAACTTTAATCAAGAGATGATACAGTACATAAGACCTAAAGGCATTTACAATTAAGTTACTGGAATATTTTTACCACTTTAATACAAGTTTATTAATAACAATAACAAACAATAAAGTTCAGACCTATAAAATATAGCCATTCAGATATAAATTAACTCTTCTGATTTTGAGTAATATACAATCAAAAAATATCACACTGTGATTTACATGATTAATACAAATCAAATGTTACAATATGATGGTTTGCATATAAATTCCAATAGGTTTATTTAAAACCAGTCACCACACAAACACATAGCTTAATAATTTTTGAACATATTTAAATTATCAGTTAATAATAATAATAATAATAATAATAATAATAATAATAATAATAATAATAATAATAATAATAATAATAATAATAATAATAATAATAATAATAATAATAATAATAATAATAATAATAATAATAATAATAATAATAATAATAATAATAATAATAATAATAATAATAATAATAATAATAATAATTAAACATTACCTATGTGTCTATCTAACATGAATTAGTATTTGCATACAGAAGTTTAATAGATTTTATGGATATATTTCAATCATCATATCAGTATCAGTATCAACCATTATCAATTCATTGCAGGATAAAGGTCTCTCCAAGTTCAATACAACTACAATTTATCTTTTCTTATCAGCATCACCCTTACACACTCTCTTATTTCATCCACACATACCACATGTGGTCTCTAACTGGGTCTATTACTTTTCTTATAATCCAATTTAAGATTTCAATTGCCCATCTATTATAATATATTCTAGAAATATGCCCAGCCTTAATATGGTTCAGTCTTTTAATTTTTTCAATGAGGTCACTAACATTTGTTTGTTCTCTTACCCATATATAGCATTTTTGATGTCTTCTCACTCCCAACATGCATCTCTCCATCCTTGTTTGAGTGATCTGTTCTCTTCTACTAAATATTCATTTTTCATCTCCATAAGTAAGAACTAAAAAAAGACATTTATTAAAAACCTTCATTTTGAAACATGTAGGCATATTTTCTTTTAGTAACAAATTATGTCTACCAAAAACATTCCAAATAATACTATGATTAATTTCATCCATTATGTTTCCATCTGTATTAATAATCTGACCAAGTTATTTGAAACTGTTAACTTCTTCTAACTCATCAATCTTTATTTTCATATTTTGGAAAAACTCCATTAAACATTACTTTAATCTTTTTAACATTTATATTTAGTCCTACTTTCATCTGATAACTCCTGCAACATTTCCTGCAGCTCTAAGACATTATTTTTAAAAACAACTACATCATCTGCAAAATCTAAATGACTTATCCATTTACTTTTACTCTTTAGCTTCCCTATTTAAACCACAAAATTCTTCTTTCAACACTGCTGTAAAAAGTTTTGGAGATATGGAGTAACCTTATCTTACACCCTTCTGAATGTTGAGTTTCTCAGTATCATTATGTATTCTAATTGTTGATGCTGCATTTTTATAACTATTTTTTTAAAATATGACAATATTTTGGATCTATACCTTGATGATCCAATATTTTACTCACTGAAAAAATGTTTATTAAATTAAAATGCCTTTTCATAATCTACACATACAAAGCATAATAGCAACTCATATTCATTTGTCCTTTCTATAACTTCTTTAAATAACTGGATATGATCTACTGTACTAAAACCACATTTAAATCGAACTTGTTCTTTGGGATGTTGGAAAGCCAAACTTTTCTGTAGACGAGTTGTAATGATCTTGGTAAACATTTTGTATAAACCTGATAAAAGGCTGATTGTTCCCTAATTTCTAATATCATCTTTATCACCTTTTTTTAAATATTAATATTAACACTGATCTGCCAATCATCTGGTACAACTTTATCATTTAAACATTTGGGATATAACTTTGCTAAAATTCTATCTATTTCTTCGCCTGTTACTTTTAATATATAAATTTTAATTCCAACATTACCTGTAACTTTTTCTTTCCTCATACATTTAATTGTGTGTCTCATTTCTTCATTTCAAATTCTAGGCAATTCAGAAGATGTAATCGATATAGCAAGTACTTGTTCTTTATTGCTACATATTTCGTGATAGAAGTCTTCTACCCATTTCATGATGTCATCTCTCTTATTTAATAATAATTGAATGTTTTTTTATTTCAAATATAAACTTTTTAACAATATCAAAATGTTGTTTTTACACTCCTGAAACTACTCACTTTTATAGATTCCCGTGCTAGATGACAGTTATATTTTCTTATATTATTTTAACCCTTTTCCACACCATTTTACAAAATTCGAGATATTCATTCCTTTTTAATGCATCATTTTTATATATCTTCGTATTCCTTCTCTTCTTCGTAAATTCTCTAGTCTCAGTAGATATTTTATTGGGTAATTGCTGTTATTTCTACCAGATATCTTGGTTGCAGTTTTAAAAGTGTATCAGTTATTTACATATTAATTTTATTCAAATCTGAATCTTGTTCAAAATCTACTAATACTTGAATGTGATTTGAAAGTTATAATTTAATTTCAATTGTATTGGTCAGAGGGTATTCATTTATTATTTAACACTCGCAAAGCGTTTGCACAATTGGCTTGAAATGCTGATATTCGAATGTAATTACAATTGTATACAGACACTATAAAAATAAATGCTTATTTATATATATAATTAAGTTTCAGTTGGAATGACATTTAGTAAATTCTAGAAAATTTCATCGGCATCATTCATTCAGACATTGTATATAGTAATTTAAAGTGACCGTTCTATTGTCACACCTTCTGTGCCAGTACTTCAGATTTGCTCATATATAAATATTTGAGTTATAGGAAAAAGAGGGATTTTTTTTATTCCTGCATAAATTCTATATCTTGTATTGGTCAGAGGGTATTCATTTATTATTTAACACTCGCAAAGCGTTTGCACAATTGGCTTGAAATGCCGATATTCGAATGTAATTACAATTTATACAGATGCTATAAAAATAAATGCTTATTTATATATATGATTAAGTTTCAATTGGAATGATGTTTAGTAAATTCTAGAAAATTTCATTGGCGTAATTCATTCAGACATTGTATATAGTAATTTAAAGTGATCATTCTATTGTCACACCTTCTGTGCCAGTATTTCAGATTTGCTCATATATAAATATTTGAGTCGTAGGAATAAGACGGATTCTTTTTATTCCTTCATAAATTCTATATCTTGTATTGCTCAGAGGGTATTCACTTATTATTTAACACTCGCAAAGCGTTTGCACAATTGGCTTGAAATGTCGATATTCGAATGTAATTACAATTGTATACAGACTCTATAAAAATAAATGCTTATTTATTTATATGATTAAGTTTCAGTTGGAATGACGTTTAGTAAATTCTAGAAAATTTCATCAGCGTAATTCATTCAGACATTGTATATAGTAATTTAAAGTGACCGTTCTATTGTCACACCTTCTGTGCCAGTACTTCAGATTTGCTCATATATAAATATTTGAGTCGTAGGAAAAAGAGGGATTCCTTTTATCCCTGCATAAATTCTATATCTTGTATTGGTCAGAGGGTATTCATTTATTATTTAACACTCGCAAAGCGTTTGCACAATTGGCTTGAAATGCCGATATTCGAATGTAATTACAATTTATACAGATGCTATAAAAATAAATGCTTATTTATATATATGATTAAGTTTCAATTGGAATGATGTTTAGTAAATTCTAGAAAATTTCATTGGCGTAATTCATTCAGACATTGTATATAGTAATTTAAAGTGATCATTCTATTGTCACACCTTCTGTGCCAGTATTTCAGATTTGCTCATATATAAATATTTGAGTCGTAGGAATAAAACGGATTCTTTTTATTCCTTCATAAATTCTATATCTTGTATTGCTCAGAGGGTATTCATTTATTATTTAACACTCGCAAAGCATTTGCACAATTGGCTTGAAATGCCGATATTCGAATGTAATTACAATTGTATACAGACTCTATAAAAATAAATGCTTATTTATTTATATGAGTAAGTTTCAGTTGGAATGACGTTTAGTAAATTCTAGAAAATTTCATCAGCGTAATTCATTCAGACATTGTATATAGTAATTTAAAGTGACCGTTCTATTGTCACACCTTCTGTGCCAGTACTTCAGATTTGCTCATATATAAATATTTGAGTCGTAGGAAAAAGAGGGATTCCTTTTATCCCTGCATAAATTCTATATCTTGTATTGGTCAGAGGGTATTCATTTATTATTTAACACTCGCAAAGCATTTGCACAATTGGCTTGAAATGCCGATATTCGAATGTAATTACAATTGTATACAGATGCTATAAAAATAAATGCTTATTTATATATATGATTTAGTTTCAGTTGGAATGACATTTAGTAAATTCTAGAAAATTTCATCGGCGTCATTCATTCAGACATTGTATATAGTAATTTAAAGTAACAGTTCTATTGTTACACCTTCTGTGCCAGTACTTCAGATTTGCTCATATATAAATATTTGAGTCGTAGGAAAAAGAGGGATTCTTTTTGTTCCTGCATAAATTCTATATCTTGTATTGGTCAGACGGTATTCATTTATTATTTAACACTCGCAAAACATTTTCACAATTGGCTTGAAAGGTCAATATTCGAATGTAATTACAATTTATACAGATGCTATAAAAATAAATGCTTATTTATTTAATAGCTTAAGTTTCAGTTGGAATGACGTTTAGTAAATTCTAGAAAATTTCATCGGTGTAATTCATTCAGACATTGTATATAGTAATTTAAAGTGACTGTTCTATTGTCACACCTTCTGTGCCAGTACTTCAGATTTGCTCATATATAAATATTTGAGTCGTAGGAATAAGAGGGATTCTTTTTATTCCTGCATAAATTCTATATCTTGTATTGGTCAGAGGGTATTCATTTATTATTTAACACTCGCAAAGCGTTTGCACAATTGGCTTGAAATGCCGATATTCAAATGTAATTACAATTTATACAGACGCTATAAAAATAAATGCTTATTTATATATATGATTAAGTTTCAGTTGGAATGACGTTTAGTAAATTCTAGAAAATTTCATCGGCGTAATTCATTCAGACATTGTATATAGTAATTTAAAGTGATCATTATATTGTCACACCTTCTGTGCCAGTACTTCAGATTTGCTCATATATAAATATTTGAGTTATAGGAAAAAGAGGGATTCTTTTTATTCCTGCATAAATTCTATATCTTGTATTGGTCAGAGGGTATTCATTTATTATTTAACACTCGCAAAGCGTTTGCACAATTGGCTTAAAATGCCGATATTCAAATGTAATTACAATTTATACAGACGCTATAAAAATAAATGCTTATTTATATATATGATTTAGTTTCAGTTGGTATGACGTTTAGTAAATTCTAGAAAATTTCATTGGCATCATTCATTCAGACATTGTATATAGTAATTTAAAGTGACCGTTCTATTGTCACACCTTCTGTGCCAGTACTTCAGATTTGCTCATATATAAATATTTGAGTCATAGGAAAAAGAGGGATTCTTTTTATTCCTGCATAAATTCTATATCTTGTATTGGGCAGAGGGTATTCATTTATTATTTAACACTCGCAAAGCATTTGCACAATTGGCTTGAAATGCTGATATTCGAATGTAATTAAAATTGTATACAGATGCTATAAAAATAAATGCTTATTTATATATATGATTAAGTTTCAGTTGGAATGATGTTTAGTAAATTCTAGAAAATTTCATCGGCGTCATTCATTCAGACATTGTATATAGTAATTTAAAGTGACCGTTCTATTGTCACACCTTCTGTGCCAGTACTTCAGATTTGCTCATATATAAATATTTGAGTCGTAGGAATAAGAGGGATTATTTTTATTCCTGCATAAATTCTATATCTTGTATTGGTCAGAGGGTATTCATTTATTATTTACCACTCGCAAAGCACTTGCACAATTGGCTTGAAATGCCAATATTCGAATGTAATTACAATTGTATACAGACGCTATAAAAATAAATGCTTATTTATATTTATAATGTTTCTGAATATTAGGAATATCAACTGTAAAAATGGTTTTTTCTTAATAATTTTTGGCTCTCTAGTTTTGTGTTAACATATATCTTACATCTTACTATTCGATGATTACTTCCTATGTTAAATTTATTAAAGAAAATTACAATTTTGAAATATGTATTTTTTGTTATTTAAAAAATAATCCAATTCTGCTGTTCATTCATTTGGATGCTTTTTTGTACATTTCCTTTTAAGATTTTTTTTTTCAAGAAAGAATTCATGTTATAAAGTTTTTCTTTTACTGCAATCTCCACAAACCTATGTCCTTTCTCAATTCTATTACCATAACCAGAATTGCCACCAACACTTTAAACTTTCATTTGTCTAACATTTCTATCATTACAGTCTCCCATAACAATTTTAAAATGTTGTTTACTCTGATCAAAACCTTTTGTACATCCATATAAAAATCATCTACTACTTCATCACTATGAGAACTTGTTGGGGTATAAATTTGAATTATCTGCATTTGGTATCTGCTATTAAGTTGTAAAACTAATCTTGCCACTCTGTCTGATACACCATCAATCTACATAATGTAATTCTTCCATTTTTTACTTATAATGAATCTTACTCCACTTGTATTTTCAATATTTGTGCTTTATAATAGAGTTCAAGTCCACTTTCTAAATCAATTTTCTTTCACCCTTTCTTCTACCTTCACAAAGTCAAATAATGTCCTATTTAATATAATACAGTTTTTCTAATTTGTGCAATATTTTCCCTTGAAAGTCATCTACCGTTGTACATCCCTAAATAAAAATTTGTATTGTGCAGTACAATAATTGATTTAATAAATAAATGAAAATCATCTAGCATATTTAAATGAATCAAAATAATAATACTTAACTTTTGTAAACCATAATTACCATATATGTTTTTGCACATAGAAATGTATGTGCACACTCGGTTTATATATAATATATTTTAACTTGTCAAAATAATAAAGTTATTAATAGATATATGTTCTCAATTAACTTCTTTGTTGAACTTATAAGATTACTGTTGATTGAATAATTAAAACATATTTAACTTTATGAGTGGTTGAACAGAATTATTTCATCTTTTGGTCAATTCACCATGTAGTGAATTTTTTAGTAAGTATTATACATGAAAATGTGTATATGGTATATTTTATTATAATATTTTTTTTCTGAAAATTGTAACAAATAAAAGGCAAATTCAAAATTTCCATCTTGCAATAGCAATAAGCCTCGTGCTGACATGTTCAGTCATTGACTGTTGCCAAGGCTATAAAACATTTGGCATTTTATGACATTGTAGTTTCTAATGATGCAAAAACATGTTTATTTGTAAATCAGTACTCATCTTATAGCTAAAGGCACCACTCTATGGCGCGGTTTTTGTGCCAAAATACATCAAAATGCTGTTTCCATGGCCGACATGTTTGAACCCGCATTTTCTATAATACAACTTTTTTGTTGTGCTACAGAATGCACACCACTATGTCACATTGCAGTACAGCATGTATGTCACATAACTGCAAATACATTTTCCGAATTCGCACAATTTATAAAATCATTATGGCTTGATGACAGAGTTTGTATTTGAATTGTATTGAAATGTTGTTTTCATTGGATTTTTTTTATTTTAAACTATTGAAATGTTCAGGGTTTTTTAAAACAATAATTATAAGACTTTTTACAATGTACTGTATTGAACTTTTATTTGGGAAAATGTTAAATATCTAAGGTTTTATTGAGTTGCAATTAGGTAACGTGTCAAGTAACGTATTGTTAGGTTTTTTTTGTAAATTTCATAAAAAGCAAATGTAAACACATTTAATAAGTAAATAAGACATTTGTATATGTTTGTTGTTGTTTAAAAAAGTTTGAGTTTCTTTCTTCTGTCCGAGTATGGTTACAATTTTTAATTTTTTATTTTAGCATTACAAACAAACAGAACACTAACCCTAAAACTAACCCTAACCCTAAACCTAATCCTAAACTAACCCTAAAACTAACCCTTAATCTAACTGTAACAACTTTTATTACAATTATTATTTTTTAGTTAAACAACAACAAAATAAGTCGTAACACAAGTAAAAAAATATCCGATAGAAAATTTATAAAAAAAAAGCCGTAACACAATTGAAAAAGTATACGATATAAAAAACACGAATCAAATTGTAATTTCTTGATTTTATTTTACATTTATTATTATCATTTAAATTGTATATGTTAATAAAAAATAATATTTAAAAAAGACAATTTTGTTTTGTTTTTATTTTCGCATTACAAAAAAGCACAGAAAAATTATTAAAATCAACGGCGCATGAATGTTCATATTTTATAGTGTTAGCATGAAAATGGCACCATCCAATGGCATCTTTATCTATAATACAAGCACCTGTAAATCTATGATGCTTTTATATATATTTTTTAAAATAATTTGCACTATATTTATTTGACATCAAGAAATATAAAATAGTAATTAATTATTTTGACTTGAAATATTTTATGTTCATATATATAGCATTATATTAGCAGCTAACTTAAATATAGTCTGAAGAAAAAATTAGAAGAGTAGGGTTGATGTAAACAATCTATGATTAAAAAAAGCCTGCAACTGTGCAATAAATATTCAAAAAATTTAAACTTTTAACACATAATTCATTAGACATAAGAGAAATAAGTAATTATTAATTTCATTGTTTGAAAATAATAATAATTAAACAATATATTGTTGATTTTGTAAACTGATAATCATCATTATAGAAGCAATGACGTGCAAAGTCTTTGTTTTGATTGCGATCACATTTTTTAATATATAAAGAAACAAAATGTCAACATTTAAAATTTAATTCAGTAGTAAACAAAAATATCTATAAAATGAAGTCAAATTTTCTGAAAAGCAATAATCATTTTATCATATACTTTATGAGAATGTGAGAAAATGCTGAAATCTAAGAGGCATGATGCTGCATTTTAGAATGGTTAAATTTAAAAATGAGGATTTTAAATACTTTTTTACTTATTTTTTTAAAAAACAAATATAACAGTGGCTATGAATTAAATGTTCATTTTAGATATGTACCATAAGTAAAATTATGTATTTGTTCTATAAAAGATAATTTTAAGAAATTACTTAAAAGAACTTATCTAAAATTTAGTTTTCATTATATATATATATATATATATATATATATATATAATGAAAACTAAATTTTAGATATAGAATTATATATATATATATATATATATATATATATATATATATATATATATAATTCTTTAAAATGAAATATATTCAATTTATAGACAACTAAAAACTTAAAATATATAAATAATAAATTTATTAATATCTAATTGACTTTCATTCAAAAATGAACCTTATCAAGATATTATAACAATTGAAAAAAACTCACGTGATTTACATATCATATACAGGTCAAACTTAACAATAAATATGTTTTTAAATTTTCCAATTTTTATTTAATGACCATTTTCCACCTAACTTAACCAACCCTTGTAATAAATTCATACATTTCTCTTTATTTTCATGTATATACAATGTTTCATATACTTTTCTTTCTTTATAATTTTTACAATATTTGATGACTTCAATACTTTCTTCACAATTCATAATATCTTTTCTATGTATAGCTCTGTCATGCTTTTTATCCCTTTCTATTTTACTTTTTGCTGACTGACCTATGTATATCATCTTGCAGCTTTTACAAATAATTTTATAAACTATTCCTATCCTATCATTCTTATCATTCCTTATTTTAGAATTACTTACTAGTTTTTTTAAAGATTTACTATTTTTCCATCCAATATCTATATTAAGATTTTTTTTTCTTTTCTATCATTTAGAATTTCATATACATTCTTAGAATATGGAATAGAAATCCATTTCTTATTTTTTCTTTCAATTTTATTGCTAACTTTTTTATACCTATTTTTATTTATTAAAATATTTTAAAAAAATAAATAAAAATTGGAAAATATAAAAACATCCTTATTGTTAAGTTTGACTTGTATATGATATGTAAATCACGTGAATTTTTTTCAATTGTTATAATATCTTGATAAGGTTCATTTTTGAATGAAAGTCGATTAAATATTAATAAATTTATTATTTATATATTTTAAGTATTTAGTTGTCTATAAATTGAATATATTTCATTTTAAAGAATAGTATATTAGAAAGACAACATAATGGTTTTGTTATGTCATCATTGTGAAATATATATAGGTTGTTTTACAATAGCGTGTTGAAACCACCGGATGGCATTATTTCTGTGATAGTGCACAGATGTGTAAGCCTAGAAATAGTCCATTCAATACGAGGTGGCTGCTTAGTGTCTATTTCTACACTAATACACAAAAACATGACATTGAATTTGCCGCAGAAGCTATCGTGTCAGCTTACAGCTCAGATTTGTGCTAAGCATTTTCGATGTAGCGATCACATTTTACTTTTGGCTATAGTATTGGGTGAGGGTGTCTGGAATTGTGATTGTCAAAACTATTTTAATATTCATTAAGACCACCTCCCCATCTAACTGCCATCTTTTAGGAATGTCTACTAACAATTATCAGCAGAGTCTTATGTTTCCCTAGCCCCCATTTCCTGCTCAAAAAATTTGGCAAGTGTAGGATTCCAGCGTGATTTGGATCAAATCATGCTCTAAGTCCCTGCTTCTGCGAAAACAATGGCGAGCTTCACCGAATGGCTGTAATCGAAAAACTTGCTGCGAATGTCAAAGATTCTCTGACTGCTACTGCTGCAGGAAACAGGTTATCAAACAAAAGAAAGAGCTTTGAAACTGCATGGGTGCTGTTCCTGAACAGCCCTAAAAGTTGCTTTTAATTGCCATAAATATATTTATGTGGGGGTTTTGGTAATTACGGTAAAAAGTTGGTCAACCTTCGAGTCGGAGCATTACGTTCGCTTAGGAATTGTAACCACTCACCCCCACCACCTTTCCCAAAGTTGGACCTTTTTGTTGTAAATGTGGTTTGTACCGTTAAATGGAAATTGATTTGGTATTTGTAATTTATTATAAAACAACAAAAATATAAAAAAGAAAACAAACTGATTTTGTCGTAGAATACCCGACCGCCGCCGTTAACAAAAAATGTAAGTAATGAGAAAGAATAAAAAGTAACTACTTTTTAAAATTCATTTCGATCGATGTACCCTTTTTTTTTGTTTGTTTGTTTTCATTCCAAAAATTGTTATTTGATTGATAGTAGTTTTGGTTAAATGTGATCAACAAATATAAACATACATATAAAAAAAAGAAAGAATTCCTGCCCCCCCCAAATATAAGTAATGAAAAGAATAACAACAAAAGAATTAAGTATTTTTTTAAATTCAATTTTTTGATTTCTGCATTTTTTTTGTTTGCTGTTGTTGTAGTTGTGTATTCCAAAATTTATTTCATATTACTTTACTTTGAAGTGTGATAATGAACAAACCCAGTGGCGGCCCTGTAAACATTATAATTATCATTGTTTACCAACAAAGCCTGACCTCCAACGGTTTCAACACGCTATTGTAAAACAACCTATATATGTATATATACTCTAGATTGCTGTGTGTGGCAAAGCATATAATGTTTTGCCTGTTTTAACAACAGTTATAAGCAGGCATAAGAATTGGTGATCATGTGATGCTTATTGGCTTAAAAACAATCCTGCCTAATAGGACAGTGGTGGCTATGGTTATTAAAAAAAAAAAACACCAAAACTGAGTTCAGACCTATATGACTATATAAGATAATGAGCTTGGATTGAAATTGTTAAGATGTTTTCAATTTAAGACTCAATATTTTGTAGTTAAGTGGAGATAAAATGTGGCTGCTAGGGGGGTGCATTAGATTCTAAGATCTAGGTGCATTTCTCTCAGATCCAAGGTTCCACATTGATGAAGGCCACAAGTAAGAAACTATTCTGGGTATATTGGATGAGTAGGCACTAGATGGAAATTTTATGCACAAGCTTTCTAACATCCAATGATTAATTACTCTAGCTTGCTGTGTGTGGCAATATGTATAGTGAGTTTTGCCTGTTTTAACAACAGTTATAAACAAGCATAAGAAATGGTGATCATGTGAAATATATATTGTAGCCCTTGGATTTGTCCAAGACTCCTTTTTTATGTTAACTATGAAAGAGAAGGTTCAATCAAAATCTTCCTCATGGTTTATATTTTTTCTTTAATATGAAAAATCTTAGCCAAGATCAAGTTTGAACCAATATTTATAAGGATTGTGTATGTTTAACTTAGTAAGCAGTCTGGAAATTTATTACTAAGGTATTTCTAACCAAAAGATTATTTTATTTTAATTTATGGGGCAAGTTAATATTAAAAATATATTTAGAAAAGCAAGATTTATACATTTGTTGATAAGTTAACTGAGAAAAGGGAGATGTGTGACTCTTAAAAACTTCATTAGATAGTGATGATGAATGGTCAATCATTTTATATTAAGTTAGAAATAAATAGGTTATGAGAATAAATGAAATAATAATAATAATATAGTTATAATAATTAAGGATTATAATTAAGGATTAATGTAGTAAAGATTATATATATATATATATATATATATATATATAATCTTTACTACATATATATATATATATATATATATATATATATCTGTGATGTGTGTGTATATAATCTAATTGTGGATCTTAATTGTAAAATTCACAATTAATAATCATTCATTGTCATGTTGTAAAGCAATCATTAAATAAAAAATTAAATCATTTTAATAAGTTTAATATTAGCAGCCAAATTTAATTTGAAGGTCTGGGTTTGAAACTGGGCTGCAATATATATTTTGTTTTATTATTTAATGGAAATGTAAGAAATCTTTTCTGTTATTTACTTTTAATGTGGGTTTCACTTGTTATATTACTCAGTCAATTATCAGAGACATTTAAATGATACAGGTTTCACCCATTCAGCCCTTCACAGGTGACCCAAGGATGTTACTTCATTATGCATCATGGTACATTTGTTTAAATTGATTTTGATACCCTTCTTCTGACATTCAAGGAGAAATATCTCAGATATCTTTTTGATACTCCTTGATACTAGTTGAGGCTATTGACACATCATCAATATACATGGGCACACATTTTTTACTTCATCTGCCAGCACTTGATCTAGGCACCTTAAGAATCCTGGCTTTAATTTATGAGCCCAAATGACCTTCTGTTAAACTAGTATGAGTATCCTTTATACCGAAATGCTGTCTATTGATGTACCTCAAAATGGAGCTGGACTTGCCAAAAATGAGCAGTCAGATGAAGCATTGAGAATATCCATTTAACCTTGACTCCTCCCAATAACAGATGTATTGGGGGCAAAATATTGCAGACTGTTGCTTGGTTCAACTGTCTGGTCTCTAGGCATAATCTAATTATGCCACTCATTTTCTTAACGACCATTAGAAAGTTACTATATTGCGATGAAATTTAGAAATTATCCCCCATTCCATCAACTGGCTTAATTGTTTTTATCTCATCCCTATATTGATAGGGTATCAGATAAGAGTGGGATTGTAATGGCTGGTCTTCTTTCAGTTTGATACACTTCTCAATGCCCTGGATCACTCCTGGTACTTCCAAAAACCCTTGATGGTATTGAGGTAATGTTTGCCTGAAGGCCTCCTTCTTCTCTTCATTTGTAGAAATTATTTTTTTAATTTTATCTTCAATCCCTCCTGTCCCTTCCCCCTCTACCTGTATTACTCCTATTGGCTGATGTAATTGCACTGTAGTGAGTCTGATGGCCTCCCCTTCACATATCAACTGACCTATTCTTAAATCTAATGCACATCTATATCTGTTTAAAAAGTCTGACGCTATCAGAACATCATGAATTAAGTCTTTTAAGACTAAAAATACATGACGAAATGGTTTTGCATTGATATAAATGTCCAATACACACCTTCTTTGACACCACTCTTGCCATTTTTGTTCATTGCCAATCTTATTTGTCCAAGCTTAATAGGGTGGTCTGGATGCTGACTTTCTGGTGCATGATTTGTGCATACAATTTCTCAGACAGGACATAAATTTGAGGGCCAGAATGTACTAATACCTCTATATGCCTTTCATCAATCTCTATTTCTATTTTTGGACAACCCTGACTTGGATACTTTGGAACCCCTTCTTTATCTGAACATATAAAATTTCCCTGACACTTCTCTTCATCCTGATTTAAATTTTGCTCTTTTCTTTTCTTCCACCATTGATCACTAACCTCCAGTTGTCTCAATATCTTATTAATCTATCTTACCACTAATTTAGTTCTCCCTATTCTTGTCATTACTTCAATTGACAGATTTCTGCACACAATCCTTACAATATTTTTTCTTATAACTTGTAGTTCTCTAGTTCCTTCAATTGTGATATGTGATGTCTGAAGAACTGGACATATGCTTTGCTCCCCCCTTCCTAGAACTTATTCTGGATAATGCACACTTTGATCTGCTCCTGTTGTTTCTCACTCCAGAATGTTATTTCATCACCCTTTTATACTCCCCCAATGTCTTTGGTTGGATCCTTAGTGACTCCCACTAATCCAATGCATACTCCTGCATATTGATATGGGCAACTATTACTTTACTATGTTCTTCCATCTCATATCTACAAAAATATCGATTTAAACTTTTTAGGTGTTCCACCAACCTCTCTCCTCCCCTCCGTTTAATTGTTTGGATTTTAATCACTTCATTTCTTTCTTTCCCCATCTTTCTCACCCTTGTATACTCTAGTTTATTTTTGCTTTTCCTGTTTTTGATTGAATGCCTCAGATCTAAATCCCAACCTGACCCCAATGCACTGCTTTCTTGTTAGCCTCAACTACTATTTTACTACCTCTCCCTTCTACAATTTTGTTTCCCCTTTTACTTGACTTTCTAAATCTTGCTAAAACAGATTCCTCTCTACATAAGTCTAAACACATTTATACATTGTTTGTAGCAGATTTTTTGAAATTCTGACAGTTTGCTTTCTCCTTTATGCAAATATATGTAATACAACTTATCAAAATTTGGTATATCTCACTACTAATGCTATATCTCTCATTTTTCCTAATCTTTCTCTACTTCTTTTTGAGAAGCCCTTTAGTTGGGATGCCATTGTAACAAAACTTCTCTTTCTAATAGACCAGTAGACATATATATGTATTTTTATAATTGCACAAATACATATGCACAAATTATTATTTATAAGAACCTATATAAATTACGCATACATATAAATTTATATTCTAACAATACCACACCTTTGTTTCTAATTTCTGACAACAAAATACAAATAAATTTCCTCAATGCATATTTATAGACATCTCCAAGTGCCAATCTTATATAAAATAAAAATTATGTGAAGGGGATACACTAAAGATACTTAATTTGATAAAACAACTATAGAATAGAAAAGATTGACCCCCAACTAGCTCAGACTTAGGTTGAGTGGCATTTTCAACAGGAACAGATGTGAGTGAGGAATTATTCACCATTGTAAATAGCTAAAAGTACATAGAAAAAAGAAAAGAATATGAATGCAATATATAATTTACTGATTTATAACCTATCAAATTTATTATAGATTTACTAGCTGCTATTAGTTGATAATTATATATATATATATATGATTAAAGAACAACTTCATTATATGTTTACATGAAATTATTTAATTATTTATATGATTAAAAACAAATATATGAAGTGTTTACATGTAATAAATACTCTGCTGTTTTCAATTTCTGGCACACTTATCATACTTACAATCTACAAACAGAATTCTGCTCCCCTTCTGTTTTTTTCTTAAATAATATATAATTTCTTATGATTATTTCACAAGTCTTAGTTGGGAGTAAAGTGTGATGTCAGCTATAAATGGCATATGAGCTAATATGAGTTATTATTTCTTTTCTTTAATTTATAACATCTTAAGACTCTATTGAGGAATTTTTAATTGAAGTTAATATTCAAGTTAATATTACCTGCATTTCCCCCGGGAACTTGTAGAATGAAAACACATTTTTATTGTGACATGTTGGTTTCTTCTTTCCTTTAGCAATCTCACTTTTCTGAACTTTCAATCATGGTGGTAAATTTCAATCCAATGAGGCTGGTTCTTTCTAAAACAATCATAGCAGCATACAAGTAACTGGGGCCAGGATTTGAGTCTGATATAGTAGATGTCCACCCAAACATTTCCATTTCATCTGTGATTTTGTAAAAAATTATATTAATTTCACTATATAACTTATATTTTTTGACTTACTTCGCTCTCTGAAGGGACAAGACCTCAAGCATTCTGGGTCCTTTTTTTATACTTCTCTCCGGTCTCTCTAGAAAGTTCACTGGTTTTCTATTTCTGTTCTTCTTTTAAGCCCAACTGGATTCTTGTAGAGACATGTGACAGTTTTTAACACCTTTCAAATTTCATTTGTTTCTGGAAATTTGTGTGCTTTTCACAAAACAAAACAAAAAAATACAGAAGAATATATAAGAAAACCTCATTTTTCCTTTTTCAAACTGTCAAACCCATACATGCACATACTCATAAATCAATACATATGTAAACGTTTTAAAACAACAAAGTATGATACTCCCTTTTTCTGAGATATATTTACTTTTATCAATTCTTATTAAATAATAAAAAAAAGAGAAAAAAACTAATTTAAATTAAAGATAACTAAACTTTTTTGCTTGTTGTGACATGGTTTGAACCTGTTCTGTCACTATATATATATATATATATATATATATATATATATATATATATATATATATATATATATATATATATATATATATATATATATATATATATATATATATATATATAACAAACTAACCAAAGGAAATACATATAAAAACAAAAAAAGACTTATAATTCCAATAAATAATATTATATTTCAACCAGAGGACTGGTTTTCATCAGAAAGAAAAAAAAATACACAGTAAAATGGCGATAATCAAAAATTACAGATTTGGTAAAAGATTAAAATTTTTTAACAACCCCCCCCCCCGATTGGTCACCAAATCTAACAAAGAATATCTACCCAATCAATGACAAATTTGAAACAAACAAAAAATTGAAACAAAAAAAAAAAAAGAAAAAAACTACATTCCCTCCTAATCAAGCTTAAATTCTATTCAAATTAAAATAAATATAAAAATAAAAAAATCCAAAATTAAAAATTAAAATATACATATGTGCATACATACAAAAATTAGACTATGCTCACATACAAAAAAGCTGTGCTCACATTAATATTCATTAAAAACTAAAATACTTATACATTTTAATCAAAAATTATAGTGCAAAGTACAATAATTTATAATAACTAATTATTTAACTATAAACCAATTAAACACAGATATTATACATCCATATAACCAATCTTTACATAAAAAACCTCATATAAGAAAATTTTCACATAAAAAACTCACATATAGAAATTATTTAGGAGACCAGGTAACACAGAGATGTAATAGTTCCAGTGTTTAAATTCAATCCATGTGGTTCTAAGGTCTTGAATTTAAAAATAAAAATAAAAATAAAACTCTCCTTTTGTTTCCTCTCCCTTGTAGAAGAAAAACCTTCCTGAAGAATCACTACTTTTAAATCATCAATTGAATGATTCGGTAAGTTAAAATGTTTTGAAACTGGTCTATCTTTATTCTTATGCAAAGTGTCAAATCTATGATTAGTCATTCTGACATGTAAATTATTTGCTGACTCACCTATATACTGGTTTAAACATCTACTACACTCTATCAAATATATCAAATTAACACTTTTACATGTAACATAATTAGGAATATACCATTTAAAATTACGATTCTTAGTACTAAAGACCACTTTTGTCACAACAATATGTTTACATGTAAAACATCTTTTATCCTCACATGGAGAACACCCTTTTACCTGCACAGAACTACTAATAATTTTTTTTGACAAGTATATCTCTAAGTGATCTATGTTTTCGATAAACAACCTTAGGTGGATCAGAAAAAATAGATTTTAAATAATCTGTGGACTGTAATATGTTAAAATGTTTTGCCAATATCTGGTTAATATTAGGTAAATCTTTATTAAAAGTAAGAACCAATAGTGGAACATCTAATTGTTTTTACTCTTTTCAGATAAAAGAAGTTTCTTTCTATCAATTAAAGAAGATTTCCTTACTGCATTATCCAACAATGTCTTAGGATACCTCATATTGAGCAATCTATTATATAAAATACTATTAATTTGTTGAAGAAATTTCTCATCATTACAAATCCTCTTCATCCTTAAAAATTGACTATAAGGAATATTAGCCTTTAAATGTTTAGGATGGTTACTATAAAAATGTAGATAGTGGTTATTATCAGTTGGTTTCCTATATACAGTAGTAATAAGAACTCTATTAGTGTAAATAACTTCAACATCAAGAAAATGAGCAATTGATTTTAAAAAAATTCATTGTGAAATTAATATTTTTATTAAAATTATTTAAATAACTTAAAAAATTATGAAGTTCAACTTCACTATGTGGCCATATCATGAAAATGTTGTCTATATATCTAAGCCAAGTGTGAGGTTTCAGCTTAGCATTATCAAGTATAGAAGATTCTAGTTTTGACATAAAAATATTTGCATAAATTGGTGCCATCTTTGTACCCATAGCAGTACCTTGTTTCTGTAAATAGTATCTAGAATCAAAAATAAAAAAATTATTTCTTAAAACCAAATATATTAATTCAACCATAGTAGTAATAAGACTATGATCATACTCTCTATCTTGTAAAGCACATTTAATAGCCTCAACTCCATCATCATGAGGTATATTTGTGTATAATGATACAATATCCAAAGTAACCAAAAAACAATCAACTGGTAATTCAGATTTAATATTTTCTAGGCCTCTACACACTAATATAAACTGTGCGTGAGTTGATCAAGCTATGTCCAAAAAAAAAGGTTATATTTCTATTCTAAAAACATAGCTATATTTCCTGATCAACTCGGCCTATTAATTGTTGAGAATTGTGCTATTGACGAAATCAGCTTTTAATTTATTTAATCTGGGTGCCAGAATTCCTAAGAATTTACTGAAATCGTCATATAACATCTCACAAATAAAAAAAAATGCTTTTAAACTAATCGGTATTACATCATACCGTAACGAGAATTAATTTTATAAGATTATTATTCCTGGGCTTATTCAAACATATTGGCAAAGGTAAATTACATTTTTAAATCTTATTAAACTATTAATAGATTTAATAATAATTAATAATAACTATTATTAATAATGTACAAATGAAAATTGGTATTAGAAATATTTTTATTCTAATAGATAAAAAATGTTTGAAATAAATTATTTATCAAATAAATTGGAGAGAAGACACTTAATTCTGATGTGAAACATTAATAATAAAAAAATAACTGCTGAATAATTAATTACAAAGTTCTTGGTTAAATAAGAGTCTCTATCAGGATTCTATTATAAGCTTATTTTTAAGAATTGTTTGCAAACATTACTTTTGTCACAATCAGGATAATGAAGCATAACTTACCGGTAAGTTTTGTGAATTCAGTAGTAGATAACTATGCATAGTTTTTCGGGGTTGAATTGAGCTCATTGCCTTTGATTATTAGTTGATCTTGATGCTGGTTCCATAGGCTAGTCACGTAAGCTTCTCTGGTGTCCATCGGTGATGATGTCAGCTAAAGCTCCGGTCTACTCTTGTATGAATAACTTTTTCATCATAGAGTGGTCTGGATTCTCTAATCCAAAACCAACCAAAAGAATATCAGCTAAACCAAGATGTTCTTCAAACTGACCTCTGCCTTTTATACTCTCTAGAGGCCCAGTTTTCCGACTTCTGTGCATATCTTTTGTTTGTCAAAATATCCATTGATAATCTTATATATTCTTTACAAAATTTATGTTACAAAGTCTCTATTTTTTTCAGCATAATTCTGCCATATTTAATTAGTTGAAATATTTTTACTTTCTCTTATCTAGATTGGTAATTTGTGTCTTTTGTTCTCTCCAATTCTAACTTTTATTTCTAATTACATAAAAAAAAATGAAAGAATAATTTAACTTTCATTGAACGTTATTTTTTTTAAAAAAAAATTAGTCAAAAAAAAATCTAAATTTACTTTTATTTTTTAGCTTTTACCAAATGCCAATATATTTGCAATGTATATAAATAAATGTTACAATACCACCAGTGCCAGGAGATAAGAATAAAATAGGGGTTTACACTAATTTTATTCTTAAGGTTTTTTAAATTCATATTCGTGTTGTTGTTTTTTTTTTGTAGCAGTAGCATGCTGATATATCCTGTAGACTCATTCAACAAGCGACATTCGGCTTTAACACCCACTTTTATGTCTAACACAATGGGAAAGGAAAATATTTCAACACTCATCTATGTCCTTTTCGCTTAAGTGTAATAGTAACAATAAGAAGCCCAAGTTATAAGCACTAATGAGCATTGCTCATCATTTTGAGTCTTACAGGCTCACGGCAACTTGGTCCACCTTCCCCTTTATTGGGATCCCTGCTAGAAATAGTCTGATGGGCATATAAGGTTGTCTTATGTTAATATACTGCATACTAGGACTCGGGGCTATGTTTTTCCCCTCTTCAGTAACTGCCTACCCGGTCAAATACTTGTGACTTACGTCTACTTCAGCCACGATAGTGTTTTTTTTTAGACATATCAGAAAAAATATACATACATTTTTATTCTTTCTGGAAGTCATATTAAAAAAATATTTTTTTATATTTTAATAATCAGGGTTTAATTAGTTAGTTAGTTTTTATAATTTTTTTTAAAAAATTACTAGTTATTTTCCGTCTGTGAGTTTCTTTGGGTCATCGTTGTAACGTTCTTTATCATTACAACTTATCTCAGGTTGTAGTTGTTAAATCGAAGCCTGAGTTGGGTCGCCATTATATATATATATATGAAAAACAAAAACAAGTTATATATATATATATATATATATATATATATATATATATATATATATATATATATATATATATATATATATAT